>JASANG010000864.1:0-516847 GCA_030248215.1 Enoplolaimus lenunculus | reverse complement strand
TGTACATCCTCTTTTTCAAGTTCAGTTACGTATTGCTCATAAGCCTAAGCCTGAGCCTAAATCTTAAGGTTAAATGTGCGAGAAACTGAACAAGAGCTAACTACCTAAAGTTTACTATCGCCGGATTCCTCAGACCAGGATATATATATATTGAGTATTAAACGGAACCGTAGCCAAGGGGGGGGGGGGCGGGCTGAAAAAAATTTGGCTCCCCTAGAAAAGGTTCATCCATGCTTGTAAGTCAACAAAAATCCTTGTATGCACCGCTTGAAAATGTTTTAGCCTCCGCTAGCAAGATGAGCTGACTGCGGTCCTGGTATTGAAGTGAAGGAAATTTTGTGAAGCAAAAAGTCATGTAATTTAAACAAATTACTCAAAAATATCAAAACGCCGAGATGTTAGCCAAACTTTGTCGCATCGCCCCGAACAAAAGTTGGCCCATGTATAAAACAGGGCCGGATCGTTTTCCGGAGATGCTGTAATAGAGTCAGTTTACGTTTTAGACTAAATTTTTTGCTTAGGCTTAGGCTTACACTTACGAATAACCGCATCCTTGCGCCTAGGCTTAGGCTTAGGCTTAGGATTAAGCTTAGGAATATGCTTATACTACTGTTCCGGCCCTACTCTATACATGAGCCCAAAATTCCCGCAGGTTGTAATTAATAAAAAATTGTTGCGAAAAGTTTGCAAGACTTACAAAACTTTAATTATCAAAAAATTTCAGCCTCAACGGAATAAAAGTTTTGGAAAACTTTACTTTTTTCATTTTAATTAGCCCGATCTACAACTGGTGTAGGACGAATCATTTTTTCACAAAAGTTGCCATAGGAACACAAGAATTGCACGTCTAATCAGTAATAAGACGCGACGCTATGCAGTTGCAAACTATGTATATGCATACTGCAGTTGCAATATTTATACAACACATATGTCGAGCTTTAACTTTTTGCAATTAAAACGCAACTCGTCTGCAATTCTTTCGAATGCGGCTTATGAGATGCAGTTGCCTGCGTCTTAACGGCACTCTGGGATCTTTCTTAAATGATAACGAAGATTCACGGGGTGTTTTCATTTTGTTCAATCCAAAAACGGGTACGTCACATGCTCTTGTCTAAATAGCCGTTGTCCCCTAGGCCCGCGTTACTTACAGACGTCTTGTCCACTAAACCAAAGTCTAAATTCAAGCCTAAGCCTGAGCGCTAGCCCGTTCACAAAGTGTTATCCTACACCTAAGCCTAATCCTAAACGTAATTCTAAACCTAAGGCTAATTTTAAACCTAAACCTAATCCTAAACCGAAGTCTAATTCTAAACTTAAGTCTAAATTTTAAACCAAAGCCTAATCCTAAACCGAAGACTAATTCTAAACGTAAGGCTAATTTTAAACCTAAAGCGAATTCTAAACCTAAGCCTAATCCGAAACTTAAACCTATATCCTAAGCCTCCAAATGGCTAAGTCCGCCAATATCCTGTGTTTTCCTACGGACAGACTCATAAATAGCATCAGCCGTTGGTTTTGCTCTATGTATATTAGTACCTAAGAAAACCTTTCAATTTCTGGCAATTGGTATAGTTAAACCTAACGTAAAACCGCTCGCCAGACCAAACTTTGAACAAGAGTCATCAAAACATTTTGCTTTTAGTTTAGACTAAATGCAGTTGTAGCTACGTTGTCGCCAGCTGAGAATACAATTAAAACGTTGAAATTTATATTTGGAAAATTTTACCTGTTCAAAACTACATAATATACTTCTGGTTAGCGTCGCTATACAATTTTGATTCGATCCATGCAATCGTCAAAATATACCTATATTACCTTTGTACTGGTATATAGTTCTAGTAGTAATAGTTTAGGGTTTGCCTAAAGTAAATATTATTTATCTAGTCTCCCGATCGGTATAATAGTTCGATGGAAACTAAATTATTTGTCAAAGCTTATAATAGTTGCGTTCTATTTTGTTGAAATAAATTCAGAATAGCTTTCAAATGTTGAATCAAGCATCAGTATGGTATTTTTAAACTGTGCTTCAGTCACTGCGAGAATCTGAAAAAAGACGTGTGTAAGCTTGAATTTCATTTCACAACGGTGCAAGTACTTATAAAAGTTTATTTGTTTTACCGCTTGAGTACTGTAGTGACCCGAATAAGAGGGGGCAATAAAAGGGTCTCCATTTTGGGTCCCAATGAATAAGAGTCCGTATCCCTAAGAATCCGTAAGCAGATAGAGTATCTTAACCCTAATTAGACTCTGTATATGTCAATTGTCCCTCGTAGTGCATAAATAATTCCACGCCCAAATAAACATGAGTTCGCAACTTTAAAGTATACTTAAGTTTTGAAAGTAGGTACATTCCAACGTATAACCTTGCATTATCGCTCAAGCTTTTGATACAGGACAAATAAACGGTTAATTCAGCGGATAGTTGCAATACCTGATATATTAGTAACGAAGGGTGGCCCTTTGAAGAGGCCAAATAAATATCAGATCCCCTCTTATTCGGGTCACTACAGTACAGCAATTGAATTTTAAACCGACAAAAGCAGGCATTTCAATTATTGCGTCAAAAATATGAAAAGTGTTTCTCTGTTACCTATATACATACCTGGTTTTGCATATATACATTACCTTAGCTTAAGGAATTGCTGTTGATAGTCTAAAATACCGCAGGCTGTATATATCATTTTTGAATCGGCTAAGCTTTGTGTTAACAAAATTATATTAATATTTGAAGGAAATAATATTATATTTTAGCTTTGCTAAGCCGTGATTAATGCTTAATGCATAGACGAGAATATTCTCAAATCGCTCCACCGGCTAACACCAGTTAGCGACAGGTTTTCAAACCACCGAACACTACTGTGATACTTGAGAGTGGCTGTCAAATTTTGACCTGTAGTTCATTTCGACCCACAAAGTGTATTACATAATTTTGTAAACTTCGATATATCGATTCAAAAGTTACGTACCACAAGCCGGTGATACGAGATCGTAACAGAATAATTAAGATTAAAGTTAAAAGCAATACATTTAAGCAAAATTGAACCCAAATTAGCCGTAAAAGAACCTGTTCAGGCCAATGTGACGGTTATGGGGTGTGTAGCAGTAGTCCGAACCTAAGCGTCAGTGAAGTGTCTTAACCGAAGCGTCTTCTTAAGCAGAAACATAAAAATTAGCCTGAAGCTGAAGGTTATACCGTTGCTGTCACGTGGTACACAGGCGCACCTAGAAGTAATTTGGGCCAAAATGATGACTTTGGAGGCAAAACTCAAAGATATATATAAATAAATAAATAAATAAATATATATTATATATAAATATATATACATATATATGTATGTATATAATATATATATATATATATATATATATATATATATATATATATATATATATATATATATATATATATAACTATTTCCCTATCTAGAATAATTTTCGCCCATTTTAAAATTGCAAGCTAAATGCTTGATAAATTTACCATTTTAAACTATGCACGTTTCCACCAACTCTGGGGTTACTGCAAGCTGTTCAAATATTGAGAGAATTTTTCGAGTCGAAGTTTTCTGAACGTTTTCTTCAATTTAATAATATTGACGTTGAAATGTGCGCAAATATATTGCGGCGTAGGTACATTTTGTATTACCTAAACTATTGCGCGTGAGTTTAGTGGTAAAGCGCTGATATTTAACATCTGCAGTACAGAGCACATGTGCAGAATAGGTTGTAAGCTTTTTAAGGCTTGAACGTAAACCTAAACCTAAATGTAATCTTTACCATTTCCAAAATATTTAAGTAATGCTTGTTTATTTTAACGAATAATATTAAGTGCAGTGAAGTTTAGTTCAAAGACTATTCAACGGAGAGCAGGAAGTAGGATATTTCCCTGATACTACTGAAAACTTGACAACAGGGTAAGGTTTGTCTGTATATACATATCCATAATTCGATCAATTTAAAGAACAGGGGCGAACAGTATTATAAGCATATTCGTCAGCCTAAGTCTAAGTCTAAGCGTAAGAATTAGCATATTTCTAAGCCTAAGCCTAAGCGTAAGAATGAGCATATTTCTAAGCCTAAGCCTATGCCTAAGCGTAAGAATGAGCATATTTCTAAACCTAAGCCTAAGAATGAGCATATTTCTAAGCTTAAGCCTATGCCTAAGCGTAAGAATGAGCATATTTCTAAGCCTAAGCCTAAGAATGAGCATATTTCTAAGCCTAAGCCTATGCGTAAGAATGAGCATATTTCTAAGCCTAAGCCTATGCCTAAGCGTAAGAATGAGCATATTCCTAAGCTTAAGCCTAAGCTAAGCAAAAAAAAATAGTCTAAAGCTTAAGCTTACTCTTTTCTAGTCCCACAAAAAACTGTTCCACCCTCGATGTTTACATTGGCCCATAATCCTAAGCCTTTGTCTATGCAGTTCGCGAAGTCTACGCCTTTACGTTAAATGTGGTGAGAAAGGGTACAAGAATCCGGAGGCCCGATCATTTGAATATTTTAATTTCAAAACTGCCTAATTGTTCGCAAAAGCCGTCACCTAAGCGTGTTGCGGCGATGCCTACTTAACGGAGTGGAATATTAATAATCTGTCGTCGCCCCAAAGTCATTCAACTTTTATCTGACAAGTTTTCCACTAAAATAGGATTACTGTAGTCGCTAAAGTGAAACTAAAGAAACTAAAATCATTGCGTTTATAGACCGAGTGAGCGTATTAGCACATTCAAACTCGACAGCAGAACCACAGACCATGTATAGAACAGGGCCGGATCGTTTTCCGGAGGGGCTATAATAGAGTCAGTTTAAGCTTTAGACGATTGTTTTTGCTTAGGCTTACAATTAGGCTTAGGAATAGGTTCATCCATACGTTTAGGCTGATGCTTAAGCTTAGGTGTAGGCTTAGGCTTTGGCTTCGGCTTAGGAATAGGCTTATTCATACGCTTAAGCTCAGGATTAGGAATAGGCTTATACATACGCTTAAGCTTAGGCTTAGGAATAGGCTTATACATACGCTTAAGCTTAGGCTTAGGAATAGGCTTATACTACTGTTCCGGCCCTGTTTTATACATGAGCCAGAACCACAATACCTTTCGAGGAAAACCGAACACCAACCACTTTACAAACATACTCATTCCTTGCAGTTGAAATTTTTTGGCAACACCAGATCAAGTGTAGCAAAACTTAAGATGCTTCGCAGGAATTATTTAAACCCGCTAGTAATAATTGTTGATTGGAAAAGGGAACGGCAGGTCAAAGGGAATGGCTCCTGCTAGAAAATTTTGTGCCTTCAGTGCTCCTGTTAGCATCGTAGCTAAAATTAAATTTTACAGTATTTATTTTCAGCTTTAAGAAGGAAATGTCAAAACACTACAGAAAATGTTTTAAAACATCTATTCCAACTTAAAAAGGTATATTCAACTAAGACACGTAATATATTACTCACTTTTAAGCTTCAACTCCTCGTGAATAAAGCTAAACAACAGTGTGGTGAAAAATATACGCTTTCAAAATTGAGCAAAACGAGTTTACTTTTCGAACGCCGAATTCAAGTTGAACAATAAGCGTAGGGAACGAAACTTGTGCGCAATATTTATTTTAAGGCAAAACAACGTTGAAATTTGGATATCTTTTATTTACTTTTTTCAACAAGGAATATCTACAATTTTAAACAAATTGAAGCTAAAAACGTCAAACAACTCAAGCTCAACGTAACTTCACGAACGCAGAGTTAGAATTCAAGGTGAAGTATCAACGTGCAGGTGTTGTTTGTCACGAACAAGTACGTCATAAAACAAATAGCGCAAGGTATAATATATATGTCGTAGGCAAATCTGCTATTCAGGCCAATTACTAATTGGCTTGGCCAATCTGATATTTTGCTTAAGAGCAGTTTCGCCTAGGCAAAATAACGATTAAGTGGTGCAGCAAAACAACAGTGATGTAAAACCAACGCTGACTGGTTAACGCTGTTGCATCGTTTCTCAATAATAAAATCTGATTGGTTTTAAGTTCAATAACAGTTTAGCCTAGGTCAAACGCTATGATATAAAATACCAGATTGGTCTAGGCCAATTGGTAATTCGCCTGAATGGCAGATTGGCCTACGACATATATATGTCGGAGTGCAAATTGCTACGCATAACATTTTGTTGTAATTTGCAAAAAAAAATAATTATATTAAATGGTGAAATGTGAAATAGGATCGCCCTGGCCAAAACTTCGTCTAACAAACGTTTATGGATGTCGTGACAGTGCTATCTTGACGAACTATTGGTGCATACTTGCTCATCATTTTCCGCAAATTCTACTACAAAATGTGTGGAATTTCATAATCACTGATTGACTAATTCGAAAAGTTACAAGACCTATCACTAAACTGGCAACTTATGCTTCTTGCAGCTGCTAAACGTTCCAGTCTGTAGTCACCTCCCCTTGCTGGGAGGCTTTCGGTAGAGGCATACAAGGGTTTTTTGTCGACGTATAAGCAAGGTTGACAATTTTCTAGGGGAACCAAAAATTTTCAAAGCAAACGAACTAAAATTTGCAATTTTCCACGGCATCAAAAAATAAGTTCGAAATAAATTAATCGGGTTGAAAATATATTTATATACTTTCGCGCGAAAAATCAATATATCCGGTATATCTGGTCCGGCTTCCCAATCCTCCAATCAAAATCAGTTTGCATTCCAGTAACGGTTTATTAATATATTCGAAAACTGTAGTTTGACATATAATTCGAATCAAACTTAATTTTAAAACATAATAAATTACTGAAAGTAGGCAGAAGTACATAACGAGAAAAAATAGTCCACCAAACAATAAGCCAGCTAAACCCGAAACTCCTCGTAAGCATAAGCGTAAGCCTAAGCCTAAACTCCCCCTAGCAATAGCAGGTCCACTGAGGTACTGCATAGGCTCTGGTTCACACCATTATGGGTTTGGTCATGAAATCGACCATTTCATGGGTAATTTTGACGCAATCTACACACCATTGGATAAATAAATTCAAATGAATATTCAGTATCACGAAGAAAAGCCAAAAACACAGTTTGAATCTAAAACAAATCTAATAAATGTGAAACGTTATAGTTGGCTGGATGGGCCAGTGTAAAGAACACGGGAGGAACAGTATTATAAGCATATTCCTAAGCTTAAGCCTAAGCCAAAACCTAAGCCTAAGCGTAAGAATGAGTATATTCCTAAGCCTAAGCCTAAGCCTAAGCCAAGCAAAAAAATTAGTCTAAAGCTTAAGCTTACTCTATTCTAGTCCCACAGAAAAACGTTCCGCCTCTGATCTTTACATGGGCCGGTGTATGTAAGGGTAATACTGCTATTTTGTGCAACACACCGGAAATGGTCGCAAATGCATTATGAGATAATACCATGATCGTGAGGTAAATAGTGAAAATTGGGTTTTTTTAGCAGGGGGATACATAGCTAAGGTGGATGGATTTATTGCTAAAATAGGGGTCACGGCTAGAATATTGAACGAGAAGTCAAATAAGCGTAAATAACGCAATACTTAACCTGAATTGCATCGACAGCGCAAAGGTATTTGAAATCGTGTTGTGGATCGGTTTTGCCGAGGGCTTAGAGGTGCCCTGGGCAATCGTAGGGGTGCGGAAGAATGAGGGAGTGGTTAGGTTAACATGGATTTACATTTGAAACAAGGAATATTCTAAAGTTGCGAGCTGTTATGGAGTACAATGATATACTTCAAAAAATGGTGAGTCAAATTCACTCTCTCCGAAATAGGCTGTTGCAGGACTGCACAAACCTACTTTGATGTAGAATTCAAATTACCACAAATGACGCAATTAATTTGACAACTTGTTCCTAACTGCAGACTGGTGCTACACAGAGACGAGCGTACGTCTCCTAATTCAAACCAGAGCTACACGTTACCCACGAGTACCACCACGTAAACGCGGGCCGTGTAAGAAAATTTTGATACCCGCGGGTGAAAAAATAAAAATTCCGCGGGTTAAGCGCATCGCGGGTAAAAAATCTTTAACCGCTTACACCTCTGATTGCCACCGTTCGAAACTGACGAAGTATATCAAAGATTTCGAAGTTCAATTCATGAGCTGTATATACTGTACATTGTCAAAACGTCGGTGTATATATCTAAAATTCATGAGTATGTCACCAAATATTTAGGCCATACTATATATACTAAGTTTTTGTTTAGGTATTAGTTTAGGCTGCTAGTTATAGGTTTGTCCTTCTGCTGAAGTTTAGTCTTAGGAATATGCTTATACTACTGTTACGCCTTTCTAACACTAGCGTAATATTTTCTAACTGCATTTCGGGTTGTGTTTGCCGCTGCCTACGCTTTTCATGCTGCCAAAAAACCCACTCCAGCTATGATCCTCAAAAATCAAGACAGACTTCGGATTAATAGCTTCATCCCTTTTTAGCTATCACAGCAGGTGGCCAGTCCAGTCAAATCCGCCTCAGTTCAATAATGATATATAACCATCAAATATCCAATAAAACCTTGAAAAAAAAATCCCCACAAGCGTAATAATGCGAAAAAATTAAATATATATTCAACGTTTCAATATCAACCATGACACATTTTGGTAAGTGTAAAATGAAAATTTACCAATCAAATGTGGGTCGGACAGGCGATACGCGAGGCGTGGACACCGCTGCATCAAAGCCTGAAACTAGCAATGTCACCGAATATACCAGGCACTATTAAACGATATCATTGTATCGCTGCTATAAGTAATGAAAAATTTAGATTCAGAGTTGTAGGTGTAAGCGAACAGCGGTGGATCTACAAATTTCTGACGGAGGCTCGAATGACAAAACAGTTATGAAACGCAATTTTTACTGTATGCTATATATGTGCTAAGTTTCCGATGAGAAAGAATATAAAGTAACCTTATCATTTTATAGCAAAAAAATTTTCTGACGAGGGTGGTGTACGCACGCGACCTTCAAGATCGCTAGTATATGGGGGTTAAGGAGCTGACGCTATTCGATTTCAAATTTTGAATCCGTTTTAGGGTTATTCGGCTTTACGGATCCATAGCTACATTCTGTTTTTTACTTAAAACCTTTAATACCCGTTATGTTTTTTACAAGAATTATGGTCTTTAATAGCTGGTTTGTTTCAGTTTAGGCAAAACGCAATATCTTTGGTTTTGGTTTGATACCACATTCAGATTACTGTGTAGCACACCTTGCTCAATTTTAAAAGGTAAAACTCGAGTGACCTCTGAAGGGCGCCAAGCTTTGCAAATCAGTCAAGATATAGTGTAGTGACCCGAATAAGAGGGATGTGACGGATATACATTTTGCCTCTTTAATGCTTATATACTCTCCTTGTTATTCTGTTATGGACTGTTATTTATTTTGCAACCTACTGATTGGTATTTGAGCCTCGCACTTTTGTCTTATTTCGTTGTCTATGAGTTAAATACGTTGAATATACTTATAAAACTTGAGTTAGTGCTTAAATATAGGAATACATGCTTTGTGTAATCAATTTTCGTACTTTACTTCTTGGTCCAAATCCAGGAAGTACTTGAAGGACAACTACAATTTTCGAAAAAACCAAACAAAAATTAAAGATACAAAAAGGAACAAAATAAGTAAAAACAAAAACATTAACAAGCGAAAAGACGAAAAGAAACCTTATTCGTAAGAAACTAATACTTAAAACTAGGCTTATTATACAATATGAAACAAATATATAGAAGTGAAAAATATAACAAAGAAACAAATAACAAAAAGAAACATTAATGAGAAATCAATAAACAAAACTAAATATATTAATATAAAAACGTGGATAATATATATTAAAACATAAAAAACGAGAAAATTAAAATAAATAGAATAAAATTAAAAATAACTAAAAAACAAGTAAAGTAAATTTAAAACATAAATAAGAAAAAGGTAAAAAATCAAATTAAGACTGAAGTTTCTAAGGATTAGATTAATATTGGCATTTTTAGGATGAATCATTGCTTTTGAGCTCAAAGCTAGAAAATATATTTGATGTTACGACTCCGATCAACAGATGGTTTAAGATGCAGGATTTTGAGGTAAAATTTCAAAATTAAAATCTTAAACTCGAATTTAAGTAGGAAATAAAATAAGAAATACATTGAGAGAGCCACAGTATTTTGAACAAATCATTAATGAAGCTTAGATGCATTAAGCTGACAAATTACTACGAGTTGCCAAAGGCCCAAAACATATTAAACGATCTGATTCAAAAACCTCATAGAGGTTTGAAGGCTGTGCCTAATTGCGTACTGGGATTGGTACACGTTTGTTATGCTTATCACAATTTCTATTTTCAAATTAATTCATGATTCTAAATTAAGTCTTGACTTTCTTTGGTTCCAAGAAAGACGTTTGTCCAAACGAAAGCGGGTTTCTAACCGCTAATATGGTATTTATATTTGTAGGTTTATCTGAGCAATAAATTTAATATTTTTATACGATTACCAAATTCTATTTGGAAATAGCTGCGACAGCGTTGTTCGTCGCATATGCTCAAATTTAAACGATTTGAATGACCATTTTTCATCTTATCAGCTCCGAGTCCGGTCGAACTTTTTCGCAGTCCGATTACAGTGATAACTGCGTAAGACTTATTGTAAGGTGTGGCTGTCCTTACGAATCGGTTTAAAAAAGCTACAGTTTTCAATCAAAATTCACTACGAACAGATGGATACGATTAATAATTCCTATGGTTACAATATAATAAATTATTTCGACTGTGGACAACACGGTTGTTAATATTTTATTTGCGACGGGGCTTCAAAGTGAAATAACGGCAACAAGTATTCGGTTAATAAATTGAATTGAATTTAAAATTTGTAAAGTACACTTCAAATTGGATCAATTAAAGTTGTCCTCAGACCCAATGTTATCTCAATTGACGTTATAAAGACACTTGCGGATCCATACACGGGGCGGGAGGGCGTACGCCCCCCTCTCGTCGGAAATATATTTGTGTGGAAATGGTAAAGGCTCTACCTTACAATGTTTTTCCTCACAAAATATTTTTGTAAAAAACGCAATTTTTTCCCGCAGAATTTTATTTATAATAAAATGATAAGGTCCCTACTTTCGAATTTTTCCCGTTCATATCATTTGCCAACCCAACCCCCCCGTCAAAAAATTTTAGATCCGCCTCTGAATAACAAGAAACTTTAATTGATACCACTCGAGTAAATTTAGCCACATTTTTTCTAATATTTTTTTAGTTCTGGCAACTCTACTAGCGAAATGTATAGAGTTAATAGAAAGACTGTAATTTGACAACAAATCAATAACGCATGTGCGTTTTCAATTTAAAATAAAACTATTAATTATGTATATTAAAGATTGATACAATTTAACTGTTTTTCGCTAAATTTTGAGTTTGAAAATTTTGCAGTCGAAACCATCTGCCACACCCCTACCGTTTGGTTTGCTATAACTACACCGGATATTGTAGTTTGCGTTGTATCAACTACTATTTTTAACTAAATTCGACTTGGGGTATATATATATATATATATATATATATATATATATATATTATATATATATATATATATATATATATATATATATATATATATATATATATATATATATATATATATATATTATATATATATCTGACCAATCTTCCAACAGCAATACGTCAAGTTGAAGATGACTCTTACGTTTAAACTGAAACATTTGTGTTGTAAGCGTGTGAGACATGCTAGTCCATTACGTGCACATGGAATATGCAGTGCGCTGCATGTTTGCTAGCCCAGGGCCAAAGCGGCCACTCCCCCCACCCCCATTTGGGGGGCCCCACCCTAAATTGTTGAAACAAAAACCGCCGATGTTTTAAAATGTATCTGGCTCCAAACCTAACAAACTTCGACAAAACCGATCAAATCGTAGCTGTTCCGATGAAAAAAAACTGGCCAAAGCTTTCAACTCAATCGAAATCAATTTAATCTCATCTTCTTGTAATATATTTCTTTGCTTTCAGCCTTCAACGGTTTGCCTAAATTTGTTACACCGCAACCAGTTTTAGATCGCCACAAGTCAACTAAACTACGACTCCGGTGTTACTCGCAACGATTTTAAATGGGCCTTTACGGGATAGTTTAACGAAGAGTTATGGCTTGTGACTTTTGCTTTTGTTTAGCGAAAGCATTACAATTTGAGCAAAAATAGTACCCGACGACGGCAACAGGTTGGATCGTAAGTTTTATCTTTCAACCCGCATTTCAAGATCAGAGACGGAACCGTTTTTCTGCTCGACTGCAATAGAGTAAGCTTAAGATTTAGATTAATTTTTTTGCTTCGATTTAGGGGTTAGGTATATGCTCACTTTTTTGGCTTAAGCTTCGGAATAAGCGTATACTACGGTAACGGCCCTGTTTTGTACATTGTGGTCTATCGTTGTGATACGGAACCGAAGTTTAAATTGACCACATGACGAGGGGAGTAACACATTAAGTTTAAATTCCAAATCAAGGGGTTGTGGAAATAAAATTTTGAAAATTTACCAACTTTTTTGAGACAGAACCAGAATTTGAGAAATCGATTGCTAAATTTTAGTTCTAATCTATTTTGAACTTATTTGAGACCGATATGTTGGGTCCAAATTTACACAACGATCGTCCACAATTACGGCAGCGCAGGACGTTGACGAAACTAAATATGTTTTGTTTTTTTTTTGCGGTCGTAGGCGTATCATCTCTCCCAGAACCCTGTCACCCACCCCCCATTGAATGATTCGCTATTTGTGCCCGAGAGTGGCACTTAACAGGTTTGCTACAAAGTGATTGTAAAAAGTTTTATGCGTCCATTTAAAACAATTTATGGCAAAGTTTTTCAGATATTTCAACGCCTCCCATGTGGACAACTAAATGCCGACCCACGGCCTTATATGTTTGCAACAGGTTGTGCCAGTTTTAGGCACCCAGACGTATATGAAAGGGTGATAGGTCAAACGTCCGTTGGAATTTTCTGGAACGTCTCGAAACAAAGGTACTTTCACAGGCCGGTAG
The DNA here is from genome assembly GCA_030248215.1 of Enoplolaimus lenunculus. NCBI lineage: Eukaryota > Metazoa > Nematoda > Enoplea > Enoplida > Thoracostomopsidae > Enoplolaimus > Enoplolaimus lenunculus. The sequence goes on along the minus strand of JASANG010000864.1, from coordinate 503,825 downwards.
AGTATTAACTGGCACACGTCAAACAAATTGTCTCACTCGCTACGCTCGGTCGCAAAGAACACATTTATGCTATCCCCTACCGAATTGAAATCTAAGCAACACCCGTGTTCTTGTGCGAGTGCTAACCGGGCCCGTTGCCAAGGGGGGCACGGGGGTGGCTCAGCTTGTCCTGAAAAATTTTTGGCCCCCCCTAGAAAATTTCCAACCTGGCTTGTAACTCATTGAAAACCCTTGAATGCCCCTCGTGAAAAATTTGCTAGCCCACCCGAAGCAAGGTGAGCTGGCTACAGGCCTTTTGCTAAAATTGGATTTCCGCATTTTAGCGTGTAAAAATGGTGTGCAATTGTGAATGATGACTATTCAATAAGTCTAATGGTAGTTCTAGTGAAACTGTCTAATTTCGAAGAATATACTTCTGATTTACTAAAATGCATGCAGGTGACTGCAAAAGCTGCAGGGCGTAGGCCAGATGAGACAAAACAATTGTATCAAACGTATATAAACGTTTAGCAAGCATTTACAGAAATTGCAGTTGAAAAGTGCTAATTGTAAACGAAAAAAGCGTAAAATATATTAACCCTTTCTCACATGAATATTTTCAATTTCATATGAGATGTAATTTCAAGGTAAGATTCGATCCCCAGTCTCACGTTTGTGAGGCGTTTACGATGACACTGAGCTATAGGAGCTCGACGCTCGAGCCCGAGTGGGCTCTCACGTCTTGTGGAGATTTTGCACGGCGCATATATGTTATAAATGTTAAATACTGCTCACAGTGTGTGTATTGCTCGTATATTACTGTATTTAGTTGCTAATAGTATACTCGATGAGTGAAGGGGTTAATATTACATCAATACAGCCATCTTATACTGCTAGAAGGTTGCAATGGAGTACATAAGCGCATTTTAAAACTTGAGCGGTTTCTGTTTCAACCGGTTAGAATGGGGGTCCCTTTAGGGGCGGGGCCCCTTTAGGTTTGGGAACCCCTCAAATTGGGGATTATGGGAGGGGGCTGCTCCGGCGGTGGGTTTCGCTATACTTTGTACTGTGCACCGCTATGCGTTGCTAAGAAAAATATAGGCAATATCTATTTAGCGGCGTACGGCGGCACGAGGCGAGTATAGCGCAAAAGGCATGCACCCGTTCACGTAAAAAATGTTAAAATATGCGATTTATATTTTAAAATGAATTTGAAATTTATTTTAAGAATTCGAAAAGTAAAACGAAGCAGAAAAAATTGTAAATTACCGACTTAAACATTTGTTGTGGGTAAGGCATATGCCTCAAAAATATGGTTAATGCTGACCAGCGGTTTGAAATAAGAGCCATATCTGAACATATTTTACGGTTTGTTCGTCACATTCTTTGTGAAGGCAATTTTAAAATTTTGAAATATAAAAAGTGAAAAAATAATATCAGCCTTAAGACAATCTAGTAGATATACTGACCTTGAAAAATACAATTTAAATAGTTCAACAGCACTCTGTTACATAAACAAATAGGTTCTGTTCAGATTTAGGCTATTAACCAGTTGACAAGTTTGAGTCGTTGCTGAAATAAGCTCAAATACTTTTTAGAGGTTTATATGACGGCTTCCAATGGCAAACGCATTACAAGCGAAACCCAATAAAGGTGCACACCGAGGACTGCAGAGGAAAGATAGGGTGGATTATACTCTTCTATAAAATTTCTAGAAATTATTGAAAACATAGTGTATCGACCCCTGAATAAGAGGGGGATAATAACAGGGGGTCCCAGCAGTCCGTATGTTAATAAGAGTCATAAAACGGATAGAATCCATAAACCTTAATTAGAGTCCATAAATGTCAATTATCTAACTGTAGTGCACAAATGAATTCAGGACCAAATAATTTGAGTTCGAAACCTTAAACCGTACTTAAATTTTTAAAGTACATTCCAAGTATTACTTTGCATTATCGCTCAAGCTATTGACACAAGACAAATAAACGTTTAATTCAACCGATATTTGCAGTACCGAATATATAACAGTACCAAAGGGTAGCGGAGCATGGGTTAAAATAAATAACACTCCGTAACCGAATAACAGGGGGCCCTCTGAAGAGGCCAAATAAATATCAGTCTCCCACTTCTTGTTCGGGTCGGTACAATAGCTAAACCGGCCTTATAATACCCACACTAGAATCCTAAAGTTCCTTATGCCATCTCGAACTGAATTTTGTACGCCCCTGCTCATATATTTGCACTTTCGGGTAAAATTACCATAGATTCTGAAATATATGTTTATAGAAAAGTTAAGTCTAAACAGTTTTAGTTTTCCAATTTAAATTGTTCCGTCACTTGTTATCAATCTATAGGAACGATGTCTGTTAAAATGTTCAACCAAAAGTGTGCCCACCAGCGGGAGGGTCGAGCTCACACCCCAGGTTCGAGATTTATAAAAAAATAAGCTAATAAATGGGCTCTAAAATGAATACTGTAACATCGAAAAGGTCACAAACGTTATTCTCCCCTGTGCTGTGGCTCTTAAATGAATCTTCTAAATTGAAGTTATACCCATTCGAAATGCAACGCTGACTACGCCTCTGAGAGCGGTTAAACAAAACTCTTTCTTGTTCAAGTATCACTTTTGGTTTATGGTTTCGGCGTTTGCAAACACATCTTTTCTTAAGCTTTAGTAATTAAACTTAAAAACAATCGAACTATTTTAATTGTGGCTCACACGCGTTCTAGTTTGGTTGTTTTGAAGACTTTCTATAGTTCTATTTTATATTGATAGTTTGATAGAGTTGAAGTTAAATAGATCGGCTTGCCTATGTTAGCTGATTTTAGAGGTAAAAAATGGTTTGAAAACTTGTATCGTTTTTGAACATTTCTAAAAATAATGCAAGTTTAATAAATTTTTTTGCTATATCAAAAATATTGTAGCAATTTTTGTTCACGTATTATATGTCTCAGGTATTTGTATCAATTACAGTTCTTCTGTCTAAAGATAATGGTTGGGATTCTGAAACCTTACTTAAGTATTTAGTTAAGTTATACTTAACTAATTACTTAACTCGCCGACTTAAGCGAGTAATTAAATTTTCAACCAAAACCAAATAAATGTCAAAAATAATTTTTTGCTATATCAAAAATATTGTAGAAATTTTTTTCACGTATTATATGTCTCAGGTATTTGTATCAATTGCAGTTCTTCTGTCTAAGATAATGGTTGTTTTTCTGAAACCATACTTAAGTATTTACTTAAGTTATACTTAAATAATTACTTAACTCGCCGACTTAAGCGAGTAATTAAATTTTCAACCAAAACCAAATAAATGTCAAATGGCAGCCATTGTCGTAACCAGAGAGTAATACTTTTGCTTCATATTAAACAGACATGATGAGTCTACAATTTCAATTAGACCAAGGTTTGAGTGCTTGAAAGGTTAATCTGTAATATGTCAAATTTAATCAGCGACTTAAGTATTTACTTCTTAACTTAAGTACGGTTTCAAAAACGACAAAATGTTTAACAAATAGTTTAGAGCGTACTACAGTACTAAGTTGTACTTAAGTAGGGTCTCAGCAACACAGTCAATATTAATTAAAGTTTCCCCCCACAGGAAATCAATTAATGTTTTCCTCAAAATGATTTCAAGTGCTCAAGGTGTGAAACCTAAAACGCAGTATATAAGCCGCAGGATACGCCTAAACATTTGCCTATAAATCCTAAGCTTAAGCCTAAACCTAAGTCTAACCCTAAGCGAACGCCTAAGCGTGAGCCTAATCCCAAGCCTAAAATCTAATACATAACCTAAGCCAAGGTAACCTTTAATGACGTCAAAAACTTTCAAGCTTACAAAGATAAAGTACAAAGCAATTTTGGTTCTGTATTTAGTCCATTTTTTAACGCTAAAATCAATGAAACATTAGCGGTTCGATGATGGCACAAATAATCTCCATTTCTAAGTCTCCCAAGCATCGCTGCATATACCAGGCGTTGCCATCGAACCAGCTACTGCCGCTATACGACCTGCTTCGCCATCTGGCCAAAGATACTTTCGGCATCTTTAAAACAATTCTATGTTCCAAAAATTTGGGCTGACTCCTTCTAGAAATGTTCTCGCTTCGTCTACTAATAATTTTAACTTGAACGCCAAGCTTTTAAAAGCGACTAAAATTCTACTTCAACAGCCAAAAGACTGTGTCTTTGCGATCGAAAACTCAACACTTTTTGATTTGACGCTGAAACAGACTGCATGAAAGTGTAAAATTACGTGCTAGCAGAATTAACTTAAAAATCGAACTAAATGCACTAGATTGAAAGCTAACTATTAAACCATAAGATAATATCTAGCTTTGGTATATATATAAATATATATAATATATATTATATATATAATATATATAATATATATAATATATATGTATAGAATAAAGTTGAAGATAACTTAAAGGTAAAAAAGTGTTGGGTCAGGCAAAATATGGTAAATGTTTGAATATCAGAATGAACGGGTATTGGTCTGCGTTAAAATGTAGTTGAATTTTAGTTACATTTATATTTGATTTAAGGTTGCATGCAGTTCCAACCATTATCTTTTAAACGAATACATTCCTAGTGTTTAAGAGATCAAATAAAATAGAATGACAACTTTTTTTGATATTGCGCCGCTGCAATTTTGACACAGGACACGAACCAATAACAAAGCTGCGTATTTCAAATTTCAACTCTATTAAAAATATTAAAATCCGCCCATTATTAAATATATGTGAAAACAAAGGTTTGAGTTGAAAATTTTTGCAAAATTACGGCGTTCTTCGTGCCGTATTTTAAAATATTTAAAACTTCCAATTTGCATTAATAGTTACACCATTTCCGTTCTCATAGCAGTGTAGCTTCTTACACCGCCATGAAAATCTGCTGAAGTCTTTATATTAGGTATTAACTGGCTTCCAATTTATCTTAACCAATTTTCGAATCGCTTATCACTAAAACCAAATGATTTAAGCATTATATTAATATATAATATATATATATATATATATATATATATATATATATATAAATAATATATATATATATATATATATATATCATAATCGAGCCAAACTGGTTTATAAAGATGCCCTGAATGTTATTTCCTTACAACTATTGTGAGCTTCGTTCGTTTCTCATTTGCATATAGAAAGACCCCCACATTTATCCGCATTGATTAATCGATTTAACGACATTCACGCAGTTAAAAGCTGGCTTATTAGCTAGCGCAACTGGTACTGAATAAATATTTTCGCGGCATAATTATTAAATACGCTCGATCGTAGCGCAGGTTGTCAATATGGCGTATAACTTTTGGCTTTAGAATCGCTGTTATCAGCGTGGTACCATAAATAGGACTGCTGCTAATCGGGCATTGATTTGTTGCAAATTATGCCAATCTTAAAATATTCTTCTATGTGGTGTCAAAATACGGCGTGACTAGGTTTGGTTTTAAAATTTTAGTTATCCGTTGCCAAATGAGTTGGGGGTGGGATGAGAAACGCTCAAATTCCCATAACCTTTTTTAATCATTGTAAAAATTCCGGCCCAACGTGCAAACTGGCTGGAATTAGGCAAAAAACTTTTGGGACGCCTCTAACAGGCTGGACGGCCTTTACGGTCGGTAGCTGTGGATTCGAAAAAGTTAAACTCGTATTCAAGTCGTCCTTAAAAAATTTTTACGTCGGAAAACGTTTTGGCCTCAAGTATAAATTGCCAGGATGTCAAACCCACGATAAAAACTTTTTCAAGCAACTCAACTATCGCGAACTAGCTTAAATTACATAGCTAACAATCGCAAAATTTTAAGCTGGCAAGTTTTCGCCTGGTATATACAGAATGATAGAATTTAATGAAGTTCTAAGCCTAAGCCTAAGCATAAGAATGAGCATATTCCTCAGCCTAAGCCTAAGCGTAAGAATGAGCATATTCCTAAGCCTAAGCGTAAGAATGCGCATATTCCTAAGCCTAAGAATGAGCATATTCTTAAGCCTAAGCCTAAGCGTAAGAATGAGCATATTCCTAAGCCTACGCCTAAGCCTAAGCGTAAGAATGAGTATATTCCTAAGCCTAAGCCTAAGCAAAGCAAAAAAATTCTTCTAAAGCTTAAACTTACTCTTTTCTAGTCCCACAGAAAACCGTTCCACCCTGGATCTTTTTACATGGGCCAGTTTGTCTAAAAGCTAAAGTATCATTCAGACTCACAATTAATAACTGCTGTGTCATTGATTTTGAAATTTTTATGACCATTTGGAAACGTTTAACAAGTGTGCATACGTGCCAATTTTGCATAAAACTGAAAACAAATTCAAATTTCTAAATTTAATTTAGGGTTGACACCGCAAGGACGAATGTGTTTATCTCAAGTTAAACAGACCCATAGTTTTACATGGTGGGTCAAAATTTTTATTTATAAAGTATGCATAAATTTTCGCCAGTTTCTTAAATCTGGTGCCATAATGAGAATGTTACAACGATAGAATATTGGGTTGTGCTGTAAAAGTAGGTTCCTGTGAAGAAAATATCAATACAGCCATACAACAGTAATATAAGCATATTCCTAAGCCTAAACCTAGGGGTAACAATGAGGTTATACCTAAGCGTAAGCCTAGGGGTAACAATGAGCTTATAGCTACGCCTAAGCCTAGGGGTAACAATGAGCTTATACCTACGCCTAAACCTTGGGGTAACAAGGAGCTTATACCTAAGCCTAAGCCTAGGGGTAACAATGAGCTTATGCCTAAGCCTAGGGGTAACAATGAGCTTATACCTAAGCCTAGGGGTAACAATGAGCTTATACCTAAGCCTAAGCCTAGGGGTAACAATGAGCTTATACCTAAGCCTAAGCCTAGGGGTAACAATGAGCTTATACCTAAGCCTAAGCGTTGGCTTAAGCCTAATCACAGAAATTAGGCTAAAAACCTTTAGTTTACTCTATTACAGTCCCGCAGAAAAACGTTCCGCCTCTGATCGCTGCATGGACCTCAAATGCGAATTAATTACTCTTTGCCTGTATACAATTGACATCGCAGCATACAGGGTTATTTTACCACCAACGCGCTATAATACATACTTAAGTACGAATGTAGAAACCCGACCAAAGAGAACGACCTGAAACTGTTCGGCCGCTGTTCTTTACATTCGCCAATTGAAAGAAGACAAACGAACAATGAAATCAAGACCCACGCAGTGTATAGCCTTATTGCAAACAAGGGCAGATGTAATGAGAATGGTGTTGAGCGTATCCGTTCTCCCGAAATTGTGTTCGTTATTCTCAGCTTCAGAAACTGCCTTATAGACCCTACCGTTAACGATTGGCTGATTCTAAATCAAGATCCGATATTTTTTGGTTTTTTTCGGCGCCTGCCACTACCAACTGCTCGTCTTGTCATCAGGAAGAGAGACTGGATTTGAATTACGTTTGAGGATAAATCACGTCTGTTTACGCGTGAGCGTCACAAACGAAGCGAAATTGGTGACGTTTGCAAGTTGTTCTACAGCCGGTAAAATTGTGTTTTTCGAGTCTCTCACGCTGCAAAAAATGGTGAATCAAATTGACTCTCTCCAAAATAGGCTTTTCCTGACTACACAAACTGAGTCAAATTTCAACTCCGCCAGAGTCAAATTCAATTTAGGCTTTTCCTTACTACACAAACTGAGTCCATATTCGACTCCTCCAGAGTCAAATTCGACTAACTCAATTGCTCGGCGAATTGAATTTGACTCTGGCGGAGTTGAAATTTGACTCAGTTTGTGTAGTCAGGAAAAGCCTATTTCGGAGAGAGTCAATTTGACTCACCATGTTTTGCAGTGCATAAAATTCGGTGGATATATTTTCTTTCGTTGGATATATCTTCTTATCCCTTGTTGTGTACGCGTTAGTATGCCGCTGATTTCAAAGAAACAGTTACTAATTAATGTTAACTTTTACTTCAACCGAATTAACCCGTTGGCTTATTTTGATATTCTTTCAAAGTGGGAAATGTTTTTGTTCTGTGAACTAAAATTTCAAACTAAAACTTGCCACAGGACACCTTTTAAAGTCTTTTGTTATTAAATATTATAATGAATTAAGTTTGAAATATATTCAAATACATTAGCGTTCATTGAGTCATTAATGTACTTTTGTATTTATGAAACTTGAGAAATTACTTGAAAAGCATAGTTGCTGTGTCGCGTTTAAGTCAAACAAGGGACTTTATCATTTTATCATAAAATCTGTCCTTATCAGGGGCCGAGATGCCGCCACCCTTCACAAATTTTTCTCAACCTGCCCCCCCCCTGCGATGAGCGTGTTAATTGCAAGAGATTTGAATAGGCAAATCGAATTCGATATATAGTTTTGAATTTTTTCAGTACGATTATATGTAGGTATAAACATGATTGTAGTGTGGTATGAATCCAAATCGGAATTTGTATTTTTTTTAAAACTAGCCGCGCCTTGCGAAGGGTGTTGTTTTTTTTTTCTCACAGGGGGGGGCCCGGAGTCCGGTTCCTGCATTTTTTTGCTCTCCGGTTGGGGGTTATTTTTTCGGAATTAAAAATTTCGGCATTAAATTTTGGTCAGTGGAAATCAAGATATTTTACTAAAGAATGACGATAAAAATTTAGTAATAAACCTTGACAATCGCCGAAAGTAAACCATCGAAGATAGATTGCGCTTCTGTAGGTGGTGAATATCTAAAATACAGCAGATAAAGTGAATACTTATTTCCAACTAGGGTTATTTCACCAATAATATTGCAAAAAATTAAAATGAATTTTTTGGTGGTACATATGTATTCTTCAGTTTCCGGTTCCGTTTCCGGTAATTTTTTCAAATTCCGGTTCCGTAAATAACAATTCCAGTCGCAACCTGGTTCACACCGTTCTTGTACACTTACCACTCACAAGTTTTGGAACCTAACCCTAAACTTAAGCCTAAACTTAACGCAGTATACATATGTGTACCAGCGTCAATCATACAATTATAACTCGAATAAGCAGAATAATAGACATTTTAATATCTGCTAAATTCTATCATTCGTTACGTCTATACTTGTAGACAACTTGATAACTAATAATTATAGGATTTTGAAGGGTTTGTTTTGTTTTTTGGAACCTATCCTATACGGATTAACCTATCAATTATTTCTATGTTATATGTTGAAATCAATATCGCCATGGGCTTAGCCACGATTTTGAGTTGTTGAAGACTGCCGTAAATATACAATTGTACAGGCTCATGTATAGAACAGGGCCGGAACAGTAGTATAAGCATATTCCTAAGCATCAGCCTAAGCCTAAGCCTAAGCGTATGAACGAGCCTATTCCTAAGCCTAAGCCTAAGCCTAAGCGTATGGATGAGCCTATTCCTAAGCCTAAGCCTAAGCCTAAGCCTATGGATGAGCCTATTCCTAAGCCTAAGCCTAAGCCTAAGCCTAAGCGTATGGATGAGCCTATTCTTAAGCCTAAGCCTAAGCCTAAGTCTAAGCCTATGGATGAGCCTATTCCTAAGCCTAAGCCTAAGCCTAAGCCTAAGCGTAAGCGTATGGATGAGCCTATTCCTAAGCCTAAGCCTAAGCCGAAGCCTACGTCTAAGCAAAAAAATTAGTCAAAAGCTTAAACTGACTCTATTATAGCACCTCCGGAAAACGATCCGGCCCCGTTCTATACCTGGGCCATTGTATAGATCAATGCAAATCGTTCATTTGAAACGTGCAATGTCTTTTATTGCCGAAAATGTGTGAAAGGTACGCCTTCAATAATAACACAACGTCTGAATTTTTGAACATTCGACATAATTGGTCAATTTTAAAATTAGGAAAACTTAGTAAAAATGCGTTTTAAAACAGTAAAATTTAAATACACAAAAATCATCTTTCACCACTGAAACGTTTCACAACTTGGCATAATTTAACATTAAGACTGTTAAACTTGCGGGGCAAAATTTGCAAGAGCCAGGTTTTGAAGTCTAAAAACGAACCAAACCCAAGTATAGAAATTATTGCATATTTTGTGTAGCGTTAAAATTAACAGTTTTGAATCAAACGTAGGAAAAAATAGCGATTCTTAACTTATTTGACCCAATATTTAAACTTGTGGTTATTTCACAAATATATTAAATCAGCATCTGCAAGCAATACTGCATAGCGAACCTATGAACAACGCCACAACAGCCTTTATCCCGTAAAATAATCACTAGGTTTTAGTGGCACCGTCCAAGGTGGAACATGGTGCCTCCTGCTATTCTGGGCCCGTATTCTTACATGTATGTAGTACCTATCACCAGTTGGTGATAGGTCTTGTAACTTTCGAGCCATTGAATACTGAGGTCCAAAATTATGCACATTTTTCGCATAAGATTTGCTCTACTTCTGTACCAATTTTAAATGCAACAACTGCAATAGTTAGTGAGTTTGAAAACCTATTACTAACTGATGATAGTTGCTATATGCATTTGAGAATTTGGGCCCAAGTGTCAGATAATTTTACGAAACATATAAATGATGGAAAATTTGATGAAAACTAGTAAAGGTCTCCATACCCGTTACAAATGATTAAAATTGCTTTTAGTTTGCCGCTCGCTTCGCTACAGTTTGAAAACTAAGCCTACGCCGTTATCAAGCACCAGTAACGGTCATCAGATGCTGCGGCCCTCACGGTTTAGTATCAGCTGCTTACGCCTTTGCTGCGTCTTGCTTCGTCAAACATAGCCATTTTAGCAAGTAGAATTTATTTTTAACACCATTTTGCCGTACCAAAAAGTGTCACATAATGTCACCACAATTTCTAGACGACAAGACAAGTTTTTGACAAAAATATTATAGTTCACAATTATTAGGGTGTTCATTGTTTTTGTCTTTCAAACGACAAAATATTCTTCGTTCGGATCACAACAACAAAGTCTTGGCAATTGAAAGCTACGCGATCTAACCGATTGAAAACTTAATAAATACGTTTGAACTTAGAACAAAAATGTCTAGTCTTAGACAAGGTCAATTAGCTAAATTGTTCGTAAATTTCAAAACGTTCTTACTCAATTTTGCTTTCTTAATATATTATTTAGTTTCCGATTCAATTACAAATAGCAGTTGACTGCGGAATCCACCGGACCACCCAAGTAAGGGCCTGTAGCCAGTGAGGGGCTACGGGGGCTCAGCGCCACCTGGAAAAGTTTTGCCCCCCAAGACAATTTTCAACCTTGCTTGCAAGTCATTGCAAATACTTTTATGCACCTCTTGAAAAATTTTTAACTCCGCACCCCCTAGCGAGGTAAATTGGCTACAGACCTGTCTAAGCTTAGCTCCTCTATAGCTAATTAGACTGTTTTGAAGACAAGTTATACCAACGTCAATGTTGGCAGGAACTACAAAAAGTTGTCAAGGCAGTTTTCATGCTGTGGTACGCTCTGTTGGCCGATTTGAAATTTTCTACTTACTCCAACCCCAAATATCTCTTGTATTCTGAACCTCTACTAATACAAACACACCCTAGAATAGAATTTCTCAATTCTCATCAATCCTAAATATTTGATCTTCAGTGTCGGAGCAGGTACGGGGTGTGGCCCCCAAACTGGCGAACGAAGCGAGGCTTGACGCATTTTAAAACATACGCTGTTTTTGTTTCAACCGGTTAGTGTGGGGGGCCCTTTACGGGTGGGGGCCCCAAAGGGGGGAATGGGTGCTGGCTGCTCCGGCCCTGTTGATCTCACAAAAACTTTAAGGGTTGCGCTATACTCACCGCACGCTGCCGGCCGTAGCCCCACGTCGGCGTACAGCAAATTATTGAAAACTGCCATACGACGCCGTTCACCGCCGTATGCTGACGCTCACCCAACGCACGCCACCAAACAGCTTTTACCTATATTTTTGTTAGCACCGGTGCAGTAAAGTATACCGCAACCCTAAGTATGTTGGTTTTCAGTTTTCCAGGTTTCCGGTTCACAAAAAAACCGTCTCTTTCCCTGATTTGTCGAAACAATTATTAAATTTTGAAATTAAAAAAAAACGGCAATTAATTTTGTATCCGTTTCAATCTGTGCCGGTTGGCAGTCGGCAGTTTTGAGGTTCACTTCAACTCTTTTGGCCGAACCAAACAAAGCTAACGTAGCATTTTATAGAATTGTAAACCCAAGACCTTAATATTATTGGTCTTTGTCACCAAACCAAATGGTAATTTTTAAGAAAACAACCAATCACTACTCTCCGGGACATAACCAGGATTTCCATTGGTTAAGTTTAATCTCACGTAAATGCTTCACGCGAGCGAGTGTAATTTAAGTGAGAAAATTGCACAATTTTGCAATGGTAAACTTTTCATTTTTACACAAATTTCCGGATCAGGATATATGCCTCCAAATCCGCACCTCTTGCGTTCACCCCTGTTGAAATTTATATACCAGCGGCCTGTGCTGCTTTGAATGCGGTGATTAACTTTCTTTACTAGATTGATATTACAGCCAATTACGTCTGGAGACTAAAATGAAATTTGACCAATCAACTTTAAAAATAAACATATAATTGTTTCAAAACTCAAACAAACAATATTTTTTGGCTTCAATGTTTACTTTTCCAAACAGTTCAAATTGCCCTGAGTTGGTTTCGAATTATTTAAATTCAGGGTCATAAACAACCACAAAACCCCAGAGAACTTTAGGGGGGGGGGGCGAATTTGAAAAATAAAGCTTTCAAGTTAGCGCTTATCGTTTGGTGCTAAACCAACTTAAAACACACGGTATATTTGTAGACGGAAGTTGATTGCATGGCTAGCGTCAGCTTTGATAATGTATAGATCTGCAATTAATGCTTAATAATTATTTACCGCGACGTGAAAGTTTAAATTTTACTTTTGAAGCACAAAGTTACAAAAGCAATACCACACAAGCAAGTGAAAACTTATAAGCTTAACCTAATAATTAAAATAGAAAAAGTTGCGTCAATCATGAAATTCTATTTCTCTTGTTGCGCTTATTTACAAAACGCGCTATATTTCAACTAATTTAGCTAAAATATTCTACTGCAAGCTGTATTTTCGGTGTAAAAATACTTATATCGTGCAAGCGTTGTGATTTTTAAGACATACCTGGAACTATTCAATATATAAATGTTGTTTCAAAAGACAGTGCCGAATTTCAAAAATTGGTTGTAATTTAAAAAAAGACCCTACTCATAATTATCGTTTTTGTCAAAACTATATATTTACATATTTTTGAGGAAAAATGCCAACCATTGGGCCATTATATATATATATATATATATATATATATATATATATATATATATATATATATATATATATATATATATATAAATTTTAAATTCCCCTATTAATATACCATACAACAAACTTGGATTTTTTGCATTTCTTAAGGTTTCAAAACTTAATTACAGTGCGTTGTGAGCGATTTTGTGCTTAAAAATAAACTATTCGTTTATACCGAGTAATTAAGTGTTGTTTTGAAGTTAACCGATTTAATTTTATCGGCGAAGTCTATGGTTTAGGTTCATTCGTGTGCCGACCGAAACTAAGGACTAAAATATCATAGTTATGTTTTCACTACTCATACCATGAAACAATGGTGAAACGAGAAACCGTTAAACTGTGAACCAGATTCAAATTTCGCCTCTTGTACACTTGACCCCTAAATTCAAAATGAAGACTTTGGCTTAGGCTTACGCTCAAGCTTTGGTTTCGAAAAAGTTTAGGCATAGGCGTAGGGCTGAGAAGCCATTTGCGAAAGCAAATCCTGAGCCTAAACTTAAGCTTGTAAGGTGAAGTGTACAAGAGCTCATAATTAAAGAAATTCTCTGGACACCCCCTATACATTCCTTTAGTAAACTATCAAGTGTACGCCCCTGGTTCGACGTAAAAACAGAATAAAGTTATATATTTCTATAACAGATGTTGTTGATATGTTCCTTATAATATATATTTCCAAGGACCTACAGCTTTTAGTATACCGACTCTAAAAGACAAAACGGATAGAACAGAAAGTTTCTAGCGCAAACTTCAACTACAGTAACCGTCTTTAGTTGGAACTTGAGTCAAACTTTTAGCTGAAAGTTGAAAACTTTAACACCAATCAAATGCGAGGTAAACGCAGGCCGGCCCGTAGCCAGCTCATCTTGGTGGGGGGCTAAAAATTTTTCAGGATGAAGCGTTTTAAATGGCTTACAAGCAAGGTTGAAAATTTTCAAGGGGTGGCCAAAAGTTTTTCAGGGGGGTTGAACCCCCTTAACCCCCTTTTGGCTACGGGTGCAGCTAAATGACGATTTTGCTAAACAATCACTGAAGCAGATCCAACCACCCCGCTTACCAGCGCCTCCGCAAAACTTGTATCTAACACTTCAAGTTGCATCCGCTGTAAAATTTTCTTGAAGGGCATTCTATGGTACTGCTTAACTTACAGAATGATGTGCGTTGTTTTCTGACGTAATTCGAAATATAAACAAAGTTTTGATACAGGCGCACAGACTGAAGAATCATGGTGGTTTGTGATTTTTCACGAAGCCGCTGACTGAATGTGATCTATTGTTTTAACCCATGTCTTTTTTAATAGGCAAAAATAGCGAAAGATTATATAACACTACTTGTGATCTAGAATTCATTTTGTACGTATATATCCTGTGAAAACTTATTTAGAATTGGGTATTAATTTTTATAGAACAAACCTCATTCACCTTTATAAAAGCCCCATGCATCTCTAAGTTAATATATATATGTATATATATACATATATATATTTAATTAGTAAACTTTAAAAGAAAACTCAAGCCATTCTATATGCTGGTTGCACATAAAGTCTCTTGTTAATTACTTAAAAAGCTGTATAAAAGGTAAAAACGTGCGTTTTGGGCTTTTGGTTTTTACTTGTGTTGACATTTTAAAAGTTGCAATACTGCCGCGTTTTGCCGTTAGAGCCAAATTATAAACCTGCCGGACTTTATATAATAGATGATTCCGGTACTTAAGGTGCCTGCTTGTGCCCTGGTTAAGTAGAGCCGATTGATTCAATCGTGCATTTGAGTAACGATACCAGTTTTTGTAACTACGCAAGCAAGAATTTTCACGGGTTTCTGGCTTCTGTACAGTTCCCTATCTCGATGCGTTTAGGCTTAAGCTTAGGTTTAGCTGGCTTACAAGTTTGTTGATTAATGTGACTTTGTTCAAACAATATATGTTGCTGGCTATATAATTGTTGTTTATGTGCTATAATTATTAAGCATTGATAAATATGTAAAAAATAAAACAATTCAGGGTAAAATACAAAGTGCTTTTCGCGTTTTGCACTCAAACGTTTATAGTATTGATATTCGGGCCCATAGCTAGAGAGGGCTTGGCGCTCTTGACGAATCTTGCCCTTCGTAGATAATTTTCAACATTGCTTGTAAGTCATCGAAAACCCTTGTATATATACTTCTCATGAAAAAATGTTTAGCCTCCTAGCAATTGTGAACTGGATACTGGCTTGTTGGCTTTAAAATGACCGTTTGACAAACACTAAAAAGCGTTTACCTGCCAACACTGCATTTTTCTGCACTAATGATTAATTTAAGAGTTTCTTCATTTAAACTCCGTTTGAAAGATGCTGTTTGAAACGCAAAAGTGTTTATTTTTAGCAAACAACTTAATCCTAAATATTCATTGGTTTCTGTGTCTAAATCGTGTCTTTTAGCAATTTTGGGTGCAATTTTTAGCAGATTTGGTTAATAACACGAATAAAATGGTGTTAAGACACCGCAATAGGACACTGGAAAAGTATGGGTTGCGCTATTCTTTGCTGTACTTGACGTCGCCGTACGCCGCCGTGCGCCACTATACGTTGCTAACAAAACAAAGGCAAAATCTATTTAATCGCGGGAGGCAATTAACAACCAAATTTTATGGTGCCGCGTGCACGGCGCCAGGCGGCGTCCGGTGGCATCCGGCGGCGTCCGGTGGCATCCGGCGGCGTCCGGTGGCATCCGGCGGCGTCCGGTGGCATCCGGCGGCGTCCGGTGGCATCCGGCGGCGTCCGGTGGCATCCGGCGGCGTCCGGTGGCATCCGGCGGCGTCCGGTGGCATCCGGCGGCGTCCGGTGGCATCCGGCGGCGTCCGGTGGCAGCCGGCGGCGTACGGCGCCGTCCGGCAAGTATAGCGCAACTCTTAGAAACAAATATTATTTTACCACTGTAAAACATTAATCAAACCGGGTTCGGTTTAAGTTTTTGGTAAAAAAACGGCAAACAACTATAGTGAGTTTTGGCACATTTTGGCGGCAAATTGGCGCACAAAAGTGGCGCCAAAATATTAGCTAGGTGTGCCCAAGCATGCGCGTTTGTTTAAGGGCGATAAAAGTTGATTAAAAGTGTTTCAAGTTTATTAGTTTCGAGTTTTAAAACGGCAAATTTGGCGGGGACCACCCAGGGACGCCAGCTGGGTTGTAGTATAGTTGTATGATCACTATTATTGAAGCTTGTGCGTCTATTCTCAAATGTGTATAGCACCTATCATCAGTTAACAATAGGTTTTGAATTTGACGAACTGGAGTGCACTTTGCGGAATAATTCCAACTTGGCACACAAGAACGAGAATTCAAATGCGAAAAATGTGCGAAAAATGTGCTGAATTTCGAATGTCTCCCCGTCCACGGGTTCGAAACCTCTAAGATTTATCACTAACTGGCAATAGGCGCTACACACATTTGAAGATATGGGCCGTTCGCTAAAGACGGCATTAATCAAAGTCTCAGTTGCTAAATTGCGAGTCCGATTTCAAATTAAAGTTTAGTTCTTTTAATTCCTGCATCTAAAGCAACACTTTTGCAGCTCCAGTCAGCGTAGTATTTGAAATCAAAATTTTCATTCTAATTTTAAAAATTTAATTTACACCATTCATCAAAATTTTGTTTTATATTACTTAAAATGTTGAAGGTATGCTTGCAAAAAGAAACAAACTTATTTTCTTCCATATAAAGCGCCGGGCCCGTAACCAGAGTGAGACTCAGTACTGCCTGGAAGAATTTTGTTCCCTTCTAGAATATTTTCGTCCTTGCTTGTAAGACATCTCAAATCTTTTCATGCCAATTATTGAACACCCTTTAGTCTTTCTAGCAGGATGATTTCGTAACATTCCTCAAACGTATATACACACACCAAGTCATGATATAACTATGCTAAAATCCCACCATATTTAGTTAATACTAAACGATCTTAAAGCTGACCGTAATTTAAAAACATACCCTAAAAGTCGAGCTAGCAAAATGGTTTCAACAAAACTATTCGAGCAACAAAGACGGTAACTAATTATAGTACCTGCGTGGCCGAACAGAGAGCAATACTTTTCAGCGCACAGCTCAAACGCTACCGGTTCAACCATATACTACTTTAAAATAACTTAAATTTGCTGCCTAAAATTTCATAAGATTTATAACTTGAAGGTTAAACCTAATATTACAGCTTAAATGGTTTGGTTCTTCGCCGACTAAAACTCTTCGAATATAGGCATTGGAACAAAAAGTATGACATGATTAACTTCTTAGCGGCACATAAGCTGTTATTTTTGCTACCTGGGTTCGTATACAGGGGGCGGGCTGTAACTGTTATAATTGCCCCCACCCTCGAAACATTTAAACCGTCACAAATTATAGATTAACTGTGGTTGAACTCAACCTAACTTGTCGTAAATGTAAAAAAACCAAATTTCGCTGCTTAGAAATTACACAGTTGAAAATCTTTGGTACAATCTAAGCGCGCACCCTTTGCTGTCAATAATGCATTAAAATGGTTTAAATTACTGTCATCACGCGGTTGCAAAGTAGTAGCTCAGGGGCAACAGCCTATGGTACAGACCGGAAAAGACCCGAAACCACATATAATAGTTGTCAGGGTAGTTACTTTTGAAAAAGCAGAACCTCAGTTTTCTATATTTGACTTCAATACTAAAGCGCATGACGCTGTTGCAACGGTGTAAAACACTTTTTGGCAGAAGTTTAAAAGGTATAATTATCAAAATATGAACACCATTTATATATGAAGCCAGCAGCAAAGTAACCTTTAGCCTAAGAGATTTTTACTTTTGATCAGTAACTTTCTCAAAATTGATGGAGTCGATTAATATATATATACATATATATACATACATATACATATATATACATATATATATATGTATATATATATCAGGGTTGCAGCTGGAAGAGGAACCGGAATTTGAAACAATTTTCATCACCGAATTAGTTTCCAATATTTAAATGATTATAAATAATATCCCACAAACCGGCCGGAACAGGAATTCCGGTTGAACCCTGATATGTATATATACAAAATTGAGATTTTAGAGAAATTTTTTGAAGTTACAAAATTTGTCGTACGATTTGAATTTTAACCTCCAATCAAATTATTTTGAGTCACTTGAAACGCAGCTTCAAAGCCGCCGTGATGATCTGGCCTTAGCGGTTGTTGGGATCAACGCAAATTGAAAAAAAACCCAACTTGCAATATTGTAGAAAGCACCCGAAAATTAAAGCTAACAAATTAGTTTTTTCCTCAGCTTAATTTTCAAATATGACTATTCGGTATTTAGTTGCATGTAATCGCACTCTGGCAAAAATTATTACCCAATAAAGTGAACCCGATTACCACTAAACGTGCCCGGTATCAGGTTTCAAACCGTTCGCTTTAGTCATAATTTAAGCGTAAGTTTTAAATTAATATCGGTTACAGCTCGACAATCTAACGGTTTCAAACTCAAATCTAAACCAAAAGTAGACGATACAGCGGGCAAAATCCCAATAGTAATTGCAAAATAACATATTTTGTGCTAAGCTTTTGGTAACAAGTCTATAAAATTAAAAGAATATCAACTCTTCATCTTGTATTTCATAATAAAACTAAAAGCGTTTGAAACCGAAACCCTGTACACGCTCAAGATTAACCACAACTCTCGTAGCTTTGCAGACAGTGGCTACAGTTGTAATATTAATTTTGTCGAGAAATTGTGGCAAAATTTTATTTTTAAGCGAAAGTTTGCCGAAATCAAAATACGACATGAAATGGTATTTTTTTTTTAATTAATTTTGATTAAATGTAACCACTTAAAACAGCGGATTGAAATGAATAATTTCTCGATAGCTGGAAAGAAAAAATGATTCGTTCAAATCGGTAAAGTTTTAGCTATTTTTCGCTTGAAAAGGTTCAGACTAGACGCATTTTCAAGCGAAAAATGGCTAAAACTTTAGATTTGTCACGCAGCACTAGTACAACTCCTGCGTACGACGCCATTCGCCCGCCGGTTGACAGTGTGCTGCCTTACAGTGCCGGACGACGCAGAACGGTGTCTTACGACGTTTTAAGACGGCATTAAAATAGTCGCAAAGTATAGCGCTTCCGGAATAGATCAAATAGAAAAATTAATCCTTTCAACTATTTGGATGGCACGCTGGATAGATTCTCAGGATGCTCAGGAAAAGTTTAGCATATTTCATGCTAATGCATCTCGTGATGCCGCTTCGGCTCTGGAAAAAATTCAGTCAAAAATTTGCATTTAAACTATAATACCTATATCTACCATGGTTTCAACAGGTACTAAATTTTGTCGGAAACGGAACAGGACAGGAATTGAATTTCTTTGCAGGAACTGGAACAGGAACCGGAATTTATATAATTTTCATCACCGAATCGCTGTTAGAGTTTTCGAAACCTTGACAACCATGGCTTAAGCGAATTTTCTGCTATTTCATCATCAAGTTATCAATAATTTGCCACAAAACCTTAAAAATTCCAGTTTCTACATCTTTGAATGCAGGAACACGAACAGGAATTGATTGTTGTGGAGAAATTCCGCCTAAATTCTGGGCAACTCTATGCTGTTCCGTTGCAAAAGTTTCAACAAATCACAAAACGGCAAAGGTGTTACTAGGCGGTCGCTAAGCCAAGCCAACTAAACACAATATTTGGAACTCAAATAAAAATCTATACTTCATTAGTCTTCTATTCTTTATTGTTGTCAAAGTAATCGTTGTGAACTTTTAGAACCTCTGTTTTAGTTCTATATTTGCCAAGTTCAGTGTCTATGTAGGTTTCTGAAAACTGAACGATCTGTGTCCGTTAATGCAGCGTTCACAATAATCTTGGCAATTTAACTGACACTGTTGCTAAATCTATATTATTAAAGCTGGAACACCCCACATACGTAATTTGAGCAGCGTTTTTCATCATTTACATGCTTTGAATTTTGATACAAGGCAACGAATATGTAAATTACAAAAGTGCCGAATTTTAGCCAGGTATAAAAATGAACTGATGATAAAAATAAAACAAGTGTTGCGTTACAGCAACGTCGTTGTCTAAAGACCGCCAAAGATGGTTGAGTCTGTGGCAAATAAAGCAATATGGCATACTTTTGTCTGCAAAATCTCCTCATCAACTGACGGATATTGCATAAAAACGTTATCGCCAGTATATTATTGTCATATTTTGCTTAAACCAAAAATAAGTAAAAAGCCATTGATCAACTTTTTTATGCTTGTTTTTTGCAAACTTTAAGCAAGAAAAAATTCAAAATAAATAAAATGATACCAATGCTTCGATATGTTCGAGTTTGAAAGACCCACAATGAATTTCAACGTTGATTTGAATAATTTGAATTAACCCTCTCACTTATAGAGTATATATACTATGAGCAACTAAATACAATAATATACGAGCAATGCAGACACTGTGAGCAGTGTTTAGCAATTCAACATATATGAGCTGTGCAAAATCTCGACAAGACGTAAGAGCACCCTTGAGCTTGAGCGTGAAATTTCTGTAGCTCAGCGGTCGTCGTTAACAGCCCCCACCTGTGAGATTGGGGTTCGAATCTTAGCTTGAAAGTACGTCTCATTTGAAATTGAAAATATTCATGTGATAAAGGGTTAATGAAAAAATATTCAGTTAGTATCTTTAATCGTCCTGTCTACATTGAGTTAAAAATGTGTCATCAAAACAACTCCATAGAAAAAGTTAACCGTCGTTTGTAGTAAAAAAATATTTATAAACAAAATATAACTTAAGATGAAAAATCGCCGTATAACTTCATCTCATATACACTATTGGTGTTTGCTTGATTTCGAGAAAAAATATGAAAAGGCCAAATAAATAAATAAATAACCACATTATCGTACCGTTTAATAAACATTTTCTAACTCATTTTCACGAAAAATGCTCAAACTAAAAACAAGACCACTACTTTGACATATCCGTCGAGTTGAAATCATTTGACATACCCGTCGAGTTGAAACGAGACCCAATAATTAGTTTACCGATTGAACGGTGACAAGACAATTTTGTTGCTCATTTCAAATTTGAGTTATCTTGGTTGGATTTCAAGCTAAAACCCACCTTTGGGACCGTTGCGAGTGTCATCGAAACCTAAAACTAACGTTGAAATAGGAGGAGTTTATAGTGCGTTAAAATTAAGCTGATGTGACAGTTTTTACGCTAAAATATTATATAGCTAATTTGTCGATTAATATGTTAATAAGCAGGTTGTAGCAGCGTTTACTTTTGAGGCGAGTGGAAGCTTATTTGCATTTTGCTGACAATGAAGAATGTTGACTCTCAAAGTTTCAGTCATCCGTGAAAGTTAAACCTGAGCCTAAATATGTTGTTTCTGGTACTGCCAAATTTTAATGTTTTACGGTTGTTTCTGGTACTGTCAAATTTTAACGCTTTACAACTGAACCTAAGACACCACTGAAATCGGCGAGATGGATGCGTTATTGCCTGGTTTGTGAGTTGGTCTTTCACAATATTTTTGACGATTCTTACCCGGTGCTAGCTTCTTATGGGGTACTGTAGGGATCTAAACCAAAGCCTAAGCGATGGTCTCTCATTCCTATGCCTATTTTAGGGACCTATTCTATGCATGGCTATTCGGATATATCTAAGAAATCCGTTGGTTTTTCCGGGTTCGCATGAAAAAATGACCGCCTCAAAAAATAATCTCCGGACACATTTTTATGGGGGGTACATTTTTATGGTATTGCTGTATGGAAAAAATAGCCCCTCATTAAAAAGAGACTCCCGGTCATTTTTACACAACTAATGTAGGTATGAAATATACTAGAAGTGTTTTTTAACGCGTTTTTTCATACAACACTGTGTAAAAATGACCGGCGTGTCTCTGTTTAATGAGAGTCATTTTTTCATAAGGCAATGCTATAAAAATCTCACCCCTAGAAAAACGTGTTTGGGGGTGGGATCAGTCATTGAGGACCCTCGTTTTTCATACAACGCTGTGTAAAAATGACCGGTGAGTCTTTGTTTAATGAGAGTCATTTTTTCATAAGGCAATGCTGTAAAAATCTCACCCCTATGAAAACGTGTCTGGGGGTGGGATGAGTCATTGGGGACCCTCGTTTTTTCTTGTAACACCTTATCCTTCAAAAGATCCGCGTCAGGATCAAAGTCCGGCTCTGCGAGAACACACATTTTAACCCTTATACGCTGCATTTGTTATTAGCCAATTAATCCTGAGATTAGAGTGCTTTTTGGAACTTACAGTCAATTACACAAGACACTAATAATAAACGTTTCCAAATTCAAAAATCCTTTGGCTGTAAAATTTGAGTAACCATATTCCACAATTTAAAAACAAACACATCAACATAAACATAATATTAACCTCAAAAATACGGAAAAAAATTTCTTTGAGTTAAACCAAATGAACTCTATAACACTATATATTTGCACCAAATCAGCGTTCGGTTAAACTTTCTCACGTTTTGAAATTTAAAATTTTAATTACTACTCGTCAAAACAATCGCTCACGCGAGCAAAGAGTTTAACTCATTGGCTCAAGCGTAGGTACGCTCTCTGCTCTCGTTCAACTTCAAACAAAACAAGGCCCAATTCGTGTGTAATTTGGCCAAAATTTAAAAATATATTGAATAAATTCTCAACGGAATTCTGCCGCACACAATATACGGCCCTCGAATTTGAGATATTTTACTTTCGAAGTGAAAGTTTTATTTAAACAAAATTTAATATTTTTTAAGTATTGCTATGAATATGAAAAATTGAATTTTAGTTGTCATAACAACCAGGACCTATGTTACTGTTAGGGCTGTTCCCGTTTCTGGTGGGTCTGTAAAAGAGTAGGCTTCCTAGACTACATTTTTTTGCTTAGGTTTAGGCTTAGGCTTAGGAATACACTTTTGTGACGCTTAGGCTTAGGCTTAGGAATACACTTTTGCAACGCCTGGGCTTAGACTTAGGCTTAATAATACGCTTCATCTACTGCTACGGCCCTAAAAGTAACAATGATCACAACCAGTGTAGAGAAGAAAAGTGTTGTAATTGCGATACTGTAATTGAGTCAATATATAATTGTGACTGTGAAGAAAATTCAAATATTAAAATTCTAATTTTTGTAAAAAAATAAGTATCTTGTTTTTCAAACGGGACCACTCTCGTGTAAACGCCTCTAGTTTACTTTTCGGCATTAATAGAACACTGCAAAAAAATGGCGAGTCAAATTGACTTCCTCCGAAATAGGCATTTGGAGACTACACAAAGTGAGTCAAATTCGACTCTGCCACAGCCAATCGTGCTACTCAGTGAGTCGAATTCGAGTCTGGCAGAGTCGAATTCGACACAGTTTGAGTAAGTAATCTCGAAAAGCCGCATTTCGGAGATAGTTAATTTGACTCACCATTTTTTGCAGTCTATATTAGAATAGGATTAATAGGCTTTGGGTTACGTTTAGGCTTTGACTTTTAAACATTATAACCAATTTGTTGAATCTGGTTGAGAATTAAGAATTCATTGAATTGACTGGTCTAAAAAATTTCAAATATTAAAAAATGTCTTAAGAGTCAAAAATTTTAAAACACAAATCTGCGTGTCGGTAAAGTTACGCAAAAAACATTATCCATGCCACTAGGAGTAATTCAAAGACTCAATTGAGGTGCTTCAGGGCCTCTTGAGATTTCAAATTTTACTTTCGTCAGTTGCAGTCGCTTCGATATATAATTTGCACTCTCAGGTTAAAGTAGTTTTAAATTTTCGCTGCATAAAATATATTTTTCGAATTTAAACGCATACCATGTGGTGATTGTTAATAAGGCAAACATTGCCGTATCCTTACGTTAAACACCAGGTTGATTTCAACTCAACGCTGGATTTGGATGCGACTTTGAACAAAGTTTAGTTGACTTTACTTGTTCAGTTGTTAAAGGAACGGATTGATGATCCATATTTTTAGTAATTGTTTCTTTTTGTGCTACTGTTAATTGATTGAAGGCAAAGTCTCAGTTTAGATATATGTATTTATAATATATATAATATTTATATTATATATTATTTCTATAACATGTATTTTATTTATTTTTATATATTATATTGATATTATATATATTATTTTTATAATATGTTTTATTTAATTTAATATATTATATTTATATATTTATATATATGACATATAATGTAATAAATATATAAATACATATATACATATATAGAAGCGGATCTTAGATTGTCTTAAAACTAAGAGTAATTATTAACCAACACCATTGTCGCATTGAAAAATCCTATGAGACATAATAAAGACAGTGGAAATTAATACATTCGTTAACCTTCCGGACGCTTGAGTTTGTAATATTGTGATGTCTTTTTCAAACTACCGCTTAGTTGGCACGTGTAGTTTGAATGAGAGTTTGAATCTGGTACGTAAGCAAGTATTGACTGGATGACCAGCAATGGCCTTGCAGAGTTTGTTCACTGAGAGACACTGTGACTGGGGTCAATAGAGACGCTAACGCATAGGCTTACATTAAGATTAGGTCTATGGTTAGGCTTACGCTTAGGCTTAGATTTAGGTTTACTGGGCAGGATGTTACCAATCGTGTTGGCTTGCGCCCGACTAACGCTCCGTCAGCCGAGATGGCATCGATCGAGAGCTTTCGACCAAACGGAGCAGTGGTAAGAAAACAGGCGTCTACAGAGGTGTAAATGGGTAAGATTTTTAACCTGGCCTGCTGTTTAACCGAGTAAATTTGATTTTTTACGCACGGATGTACCGAGACAAAATTACTTTATCCGCTACCCGCCTTTACTCATCCTTATATTTTTCTTCTGCGTTCAATACAATTGTGTAATGTTACGGTGCAAATACTAGCTATGTACATTGAACCGCTGTTTGCCGATTCTTAAAAAGGGTATAGAATAACGATTTTTTAGCTGCACTTTGAAATTGTTTATTCACAGATATGCCGGCATCAAAATTTTTTTACTCAGCTCGGATAACCGCGGGCGCGTCTATAAAACACTTAGGCATACTAGGTTTGATTTGACAGGACAACTCAAATTGGTATAAGCTCAAGGACGACCTTGCTCGAGCTGGAGCTCCCTAATTATTTTCGCCAGCAAGGGTAACGACGTTTATCAAGCGAGCCCGTAGATAGAAAGGGATCGCGGGCGTAGCGCTCTTGGTATAATTATGCCCTCTACACAATTTTCAACCTTGCTTGTACGTAATCGAAAACTCTTGTATGTCCTCTTTGACAAATGTTTAGCCTCTCTAAACAGGTGAGCTGGCTACGAACATATTTAAAGTATTCCACAACTCTGTACAGTAGAACACACGAATTTTGAAGAATTAAAATTAAAAAATGTTAAACTATGCTCATACTAAATCATGTAATGTTAGCCTAGATAAAGCCACTGCAGTAAAATTTTATACAAGTCGATTCTCCAAGCTAATAATGGCTTGGTTTCTGAAATCTTATTTAAGTATTTTACTTAAGTTACGCTTTTGTAATTACATAAGCCGCCGACTTAAGAAAGCTATAGTTTTGCTTTATTTTATGCAGATATCACGAATCTTTAATTCTAATTAGGCCAATGTTAATATACGTGAACTATAATGCTGAAATATATCAAATTTCATCAGTGACTAAACTATTCACTTATTAACTGAAGTACGCCTTTAAAAACGACAAAAGGGTTAAGTAATTGCTTAGCACATACTACTGAGTCGCACTGCAGTAGGCTTTCAGAATCCCACTATTACCTTTTTTCTTCGTCACGCTCATGTATTTTTTTCTGCTTATAAATCATTAAGCAAATATCTTTCTGCTACGACCAAAAATTTCAAACCAGCATAGTTCAGTAGCTTTGCCAGATCGCCGTTGAAACCCATAAAACCTAAAAATATTCTCTTGACTACTTTTCGTCTCATTTTTCACGGGTATTCAAATTAACGATTCAATGTAAGTAGTTTAAAATTAAAAATTCAAACCAAACGCGAGTTAAAGACGTTCATCACGTATAGGAAGCAAACATCAAAAAATAGCAATGAGCTGTATATACATATATATATGCATATATATACACATAAATATAAACACATGTATAAACAAAATGTGCGTATATATTAAATGTAATAATGAGGTAAAGTACCATTAAAGTAATGATTGTTTCGGCACATTTTTAGTTTAATTCAATCTCAAATTTTTGGCGTTGGTTTTGTCGGTCGAAAAAATGTCGACTCGATTTATATTTTAAATTTTTAAAAGATGTTTTGATATTTTTTTTGGGTTTAACTAATGGATCAAGCCGAATTCTTGCTTTTAAGAAAAGTTTACCATGGGATGACGGATGCAAAAAAATTGCTAACTGGAAATTGAAGCAAACATGCAGTGAGATCCGAGTGACGCTTTTTAACCCAAAGCGAGAAACTTCTATCGGCGATTCAGCTTTTGTCTTTATCATTATTGTCACATTAAGGCTTAGGCTCAGGAATACGCTTTGGATTATGATCAGATTATTCATACTGTAGTGACCCGAATAAGAGGGGGACTGATATTTATTTGGTCTCTCCAGAGGGTACCCCCCTTATTATTCGGTTACGGACTGTTATTTATTTTTAACCCACGCTCCGCCTCCCTTCGTTACTGATATATCCGGTACTACAATTATCCGTTGAATTAAACGTATTTGTCTTGTGTCAATAGCTTGAGCGATAAAATACAAGGTTATACTTAGCAATGTACTTTCAAAATGCACGCACGCTTTGAAGTTTCAAACTCAAATTATTTTGTCCTGGAGTTATTTATGCGCTACAATTTTCGATAATTGACTATGGACTCTAATTAGGGCTTAGGGCCTCTATCCGCTTACTGACTCTTATTAGGGATACGAAATCCTATTGATTCGGACTCAAAATAGGGACCTCCTGTTATTACCCCCTCCCCTCTTATTCGGGTCAATACAGTAGGTTTTAGGACAGTTAGGCGACAAGTTGTGGGGTGACAAATTTTCGTAGATTCACCAGCGAGTAGCCACGCGCTTTCGCTACCGAGAAATATTAAATCTCATAAATCCTGTAAACTGGTCGTTTTTAACCTTATGATAAGTTCAAACCTTACTTAAAATGTTCATAAAACCTCAACAACACCATAGTAAATATCGATTCATTCAAAATTAAACCACCGTGTTTGTAAATACTACAAAGGTCTCGTAAAACTGCGCAAACGAGAATTAATTTAAAGACGCTGAAAACTCATACAATTACTCCCGCATGGCTGTAACGTCAGGAAATTTTTGGTGATAAAATGCTAAGGTCCCTACATTACAATTTTTCCGCTTTGAAAGTTTGCCATTAGCATACAGTAAACATTGTGGTTCATCACTTTTGCCAGACACGTCTCGGTCATCACAGAATCATCTGTATCTGACGTTGCGTTCAATTGCACAGTTTCTTTTTTTATCCCTAAGCCGACCCTGGTTTAAGATTAAGCTTTGCTTAGACAACAAATGGTGTAGGAATGTTCCAGAATGACAATTAGGCTAGACTTAGGAACTTGAGTATTAGACAGACTTTGATATTGTGTAGGCTTAAAAAGTTAAACCAATTGGTGACGGTTTATTGTAGGCAAGAATAACAAAAAACGTGTAGCATTAATAATTTAAACCACATAACAGCCTTTTTCTCTACCCGCTTCCCCGACCGCCCATTAAACTACTCGTCTTAGAACCATACGAGGTTGACCTTGTCAAACTAAAATAAATACACATATGCTAAAGTTTGAACTATTTTAATTAATAGCCAGCGCCGTTATCCTAAATACAGATGCAGATTGACAGATATACTTTGAAATTGCAAAATACGAAATCCAGTAAGCGCTGACCTTTTAACACAGTAAATAATACTTGTTTACTAGCAATAGCCATTTAAACTAAAACACTGCACGAGCTCAAAATGTTGGAAAATTTTAATAATTTTAATTCTTTTAGCTTATATTATTTAGCTCAGGGTCGCCAATGCGTGGGCAACGAGAGCACTGGCTTTTTGTGAACATTGCCTCCCCCGTCCGGGGCTGACTATTTTTTGACAAAATTGAAAAATTTCTATGCCGGACAAAATTTATACTACCTCTTTACATCGTGTTCCCCTTTCTACGAATAAATCTTGGATGTGTAGGGGGGGCTAGAGCTCGTTTGAACCAGCTGATGTATTAGAGAAAGCTTTAGTAAAGACAACTGGAAAGGTTTACACGAAATAGACTGAATGAGGTCAGTGACCTGAACCTAAAACGTTTGAACTTAGCGATCGAACGCGTGTCACTTAAGTAATATATTTTAGAAACATTGAATTGAATTCAAAGTCGACTACTAAATTTTAACATTACCAATATCCTGATAGCATATTGCAGCTAGTTACATCTTTAGAAACAGTATTTGACAAGACACAAGACTAGAAGTTTATTTGGACCGAAAGCACGACAAAATATGTATTTAGTAAAAATAGTACAAACACAGCCAAGTTGACAAAATCATCGAATGTTGGATATGGAAGTACAGCTATACAGAAAAAGCGACCACTAAGAATCGGGATATTATCTAAAAATAGTCTAAGCCTCCGTTTGCAGGGATGTACAAACAAATTTCGCAAAAATATGTCTAAATTTGTTTAGATAAATGCAACTGATTATTCTTTTTACGGTAAATTATTATAATGTTTATAAATACATAAAAGCGACAAGGAAAAGTTGAGAATATCGGGTGAAAAATACTCTGTAAAAACTTAAACGTAAATTATAGCTTAACTAAACTTGAATATTAGTTTAAGTAAAGCGCAAATGGCTGGACGGACTAAGTACACTAGAACAGCGAATGCGCTATAAATCACAACGTGGGCGAAATTCTGCTAAACATTAACAACTGTAAGCTTACAACTTTTAATTTGAAGCTTAAATAAACAAATTTAGCGTCACAGATTTCGCTTTTAGTTTTGTTGATTCAAATATATTAATATTATTCTGTAAGAATGAATATAAACGAATTTCAATTTTAATTTGAACACCAGAATGACGACTTTAGTAGTGATTTTGAGTTTTCGCCCAAGTCCACACAAACCATACAATTTGTGGTTCGACTTCGAGCACAAGGGAGTATTCTTGTGAAAAAACGCCAACATCCGGGACATTGATTGGTCGTTTCTAAATGACGTATACTGTATGAAATGGTTAATATTTTGGTGAAACCTATTACATATCTGGTTAATAACAAACAGTTAGCGACAAAATTACCATTGGTTAGGTTTAAGTTTTGTATCCCCTATGCTGCGTCGGTGCGGTGGTAACGTTAGCCAGATTCGAAAACATTTCATTTACGTTCATGAATAATGGCCATAAGCTGAGCGGGGTTCGTGCGATGCGAATATACTGATGGAACATTTGTAAACTAATAAAATTGGCGCGCATTACACGTGGCCCACGCGCATTTTAAGGAAGCCAAAATTACTAGCTAAAACTGGCGCCAAAATGTGCAATATTCAACCATCATTAAACCAAGTCATCAAATGAGTTTCGTTGTCAGTTGCTGTATCCAGGATGTCTTGGTGATGGATACAGTTTAATTCAACTGGAACCGAACAAGGAATCAAAATAGACATAAAGTGATGATATTTACACAGTGATTTTTAGGTTTGTGTCTTTAAGAGTTTCAGGCCCGTAGCCAGCTCACCTTGCACGGGGGAGGGCTTAAAACAGTTTCAGATGGGGCATAAAAACGTTTTCGTTGACTTACAAGCAAGGTTGAAAATTTTCTAGAATGGTCTAAATTTTTCTATGCGGGCTTAGCTCTCACTCTGTCCTCGTTTAGTCCATGAGCCATAAGAGTTTAGAAATTTCATTTAAAATCTTAAAGTCAAATATGCGATTCGTATTGAATAAGTTAATATAGCAGACCAGGCCGGGGTTACTTTTAGGCGCATCCAGGTTTGACCAAATAATTAAATTATACCTTAGTAAGTTGACTCTTGCAATTGCCAGAATGGGAAAAATTTCCATACCCCTTGTTAGCAAACGATATCAAAGAATATTTTTTCCAACATTATCAGGTGAAGAGATGCTGTATTGACCCGAATAAGAGGGGGAGGGATAATAAGAGGGGGTCCCTATTTTGAGTCCGAATCAATTGGAGTGAGTATCCATAATAAGAGTCCGTAAGCGGACAGAGTCCCTAAACCCTAGACTCCATAAATGTCAAATAACCCTAATTGTAGCGCATAAATAACTCCAGGACCAAATAAAGTTGAGTTCGAAATTATAAAGCATACTTAAATTTTGAAAGTACATTCCTAAGTAAAACCTTGTATTATCGCTCAAGCTGTTGACATAAGACAAATAAATGTTTAATTCAACGAATAAGTGCAGTACCTGATATATATCAATAACGAAGGGCGGCGGAGCGCGAAGTAAAAATAAATAACAGTCTGTAACCGAATAACAAGGGGGTACCCTCTGGAAAGGCCAAACAAATATCAGTCTCCCGCCTCTTATTCGGGTCACTACAGTACCACGCACATGACCGTTTTGAAAGCGTCAGAACTCTTCCTGAAACGTAGTTTGCAAGCAGTCAAAGGTGTCATGTTTAAATACCACGGCGATACCCGCAGAAGCCACAGGTTTTGAGAGGATAATTAAGCTATTTTGGTGTAAGTACCTTGAAGATATCGACTTGGAATAACACTGAAAATAGGCAAATCTGTAAAAGTTCACGTTCCTGCAATTGTTGAAAGCAAACACCCACATACCCGAATACGCATACCGCGGCAATCAGCCCTTTTAGCGTGTTTGGTGGGATAGCCGTAGACAAGACTTATACACCATGTTAGCGATAAAATTTTACAAATTTTGGCCCATGTAATGATCAGGGGCGGAACAGTATTATTAGCATATTTCTAAGCATAAGCCTAAGCCTAAACCTAAGCGTAAGAATAAGCATGCTCCTAAGCCTAAGCCAGAGCGTAAGCCTAAAGCCAAGCAAAGAAATTAGCCTAAAGCTTAAGCTTACTCTATTCTAGTCTCACAGAAAAACTCTCCGCCCCTGATCATTACATGGGCCGAGTAAGCTTAAGATTTAGACTATTTTTTTGCTTAGGCTTACGTTAAGGCTTAGGCTTTAAGCCTGAGTTTAGAATCACTTTATTCACACGTAGGCTAAAGCAAAATTGCATCTACTGAAGTTCGCTGCCCGACGCTTATCATCCAACACTGTGCTAAAGCCTACAAATAAGTCGAAATGTATATCGAAGTGTAATCCTGAGCCTAAGCCTACCCCCAAGCATAATGATGGCCAACGAATTGTCGAATCCATGATGTTACGGATTACAAATTGTTAGTCGACGAGTTGTCGTTCGATGAATTGTCACGAGACACAAACATTAAAAACCCGTTTTGAAGATTTTCTCTTTTTGATCAGGCTTTTAGCTGATGATACCCAACATTGAAGGGCTGTATCAGGCTCGTTAGGAAGCCGGATTTGCTCGGCATTGATGCAAGACAGAATAACCGCGATTAGTTTCGCCAAATATGAAATGATTGCATTGTATATAATTGCATTATTGAAACGTTGTTGTCAATTTGCCGATGCAATGTTTTTTAAAGCGATATTTTAATTGTTTTCAAGTAGTCAGAACTCGCGTTGTAATTACATATGTGGCTGTTGATATTATTCTTTAATTATTGCATACTCTAGTGATCCGAGTAAGAGGGTAGTAATAAGAGGGGCGGGTCCCCGTTTTGAATACCAATCAATACGAGTCCGTATCCCTAATAAGAGTCCGTAATCGGATAGGATCCCGAAGTCCAAATTAGTGCGCATAAATGTTAATTATCCCTAATTGTAGTGCACAGGACGAATTAAAGTTGAGTTCGAAACATTAAAGCGTACTTAAGTTTTGAAAGTACATTCTAAAGTATAACCTTGCGTTATTGTCAAGCTTTTGATAGGCTTAGGCTTAGGAACTCATTTTTGCAACGCTTAGTCTTAGGTTTAGGTTTAGAAATACGCTTTATCTACTGTTACGCCCCTTAAAGTAACATTGGCCGGCTTAGGCTTAGGCTTAGGCTTAGGAATAAAGCTTCTAATACTGTTTCGCCCTCGTGCTTTACATTGGCTGCAGCATTTAACTCCAAGCGGATTGTGGACAACTACGCTGGAGGGGAGATATTGATACAATCAATATGGTATTACCTTAAGTTATAATTAAAAAAGTTAAAAATCATATTCTTTTTTTAAATCAAGTATCAGGTCAGATCGTCTTGACAACCAAACCAAAAACTCTAATCGTAGCCATAGCTGCAACGCAGGCAGTATCCAGATCCGTAGTAATATCTCATTTTGTAAGGGGGATAAGCATTTTTCAGGAGAGGCATGTCCCCACCGCCCACCGCTGTGGCTACGGGTTCGACATCATTATAGTGTCACAATTTTGTCTATAAAAATCGCTTATTCCAGTTAAGTAGTGTTTGCAATCAGTAAGTATATTGCAAAGTATACCAATGTGTCTTTTATGGTCGTTCCGATTTCTGGCAGGACTTCAACAGACTAGGCTTAGATTTTAGGCTACATTTTTTTGTTTAGGCTTAGGCTTAAGTATAAGCTGATTCTTACGCTTGGCTTAAGCTTTAGACTAATTCTTTTGCTTAGATTTAGGCTTAGGTATAAGCTGATTCTTACGCTTGGCTTAAGCTTTAGACTAATTCTTTTCCTTAGGCTTTGGCTTAGGCTAAGGAATATGCTTGGCTCTGTTCTATACATTGGTCAAATACTTGTCATGTGTTGCTGTTGAATCATATTTATATGTTAAATCCAAACAGTATTTTTATAAAAACATTTATTTTTAATAAAATGAAAATATTTTCAGTCTGGTGACGAAATGTCAAATGCCCAACGGTGCTTAGTTTTTCTAAAATTCAACCATGAACCACAAACGACACCTGACAGCTGTTTCCAGAATTACGTCAAGAAAGCCGACGTATACGAGTAGGGATGTTAGAAATAACTTGAGCCTGAGCCAATTTCAAATTAAAATTATGCGCTGAAAAATTTAAATTTATACTATAAAAGCATTCATTTGAATTTCCACAATAACATGCGTACACCAGATAACTTTTGTTTTGGTTTATCCTTAGGCCCTATAAAAGCAACATTGGCCGAAAATTATGCTAAAAGATAAAACCTTTAAGACTCAAAATTTGTATTTCATACTTGTTGTAGCGTCATTATCAAGATATAAACGTGTCCTGCTACCACCAGACCATTGTAAGCTTCTTGTTTTCATTTATTTGACCATGTATGGCTATCAAAGTTGCCGGCACCTTTAAGTTACCTTAGGCTTAATTGCAGATTTAGGCCAAGGTTTTAGGTGTGCATTTATCATCTTTGCGTTTTGGCTTATGATACGAACAATGGCCCATGTTACTTTTAGGGCGCTCCCGGCTTCTGGTGGGTCTATAAAAGCGTAGGATTACATTCTATACTACATTTTTTTGCTTAGACTTAAGCTTTGGCTTAGAAATACGCTTTTGTAACGCTTAGGCTTCCGCATAGGCTTAGGAATACGCTTAATCTACTGTTACGGCACTAAAAGTAACATTGGCCCGAACAATTAAGATTATATTCCGTTTGCCAGTTTTAAACCTAAGATTATATATTAATTCGCTTGTAATAATTTCCTACTGAACTGACGTCAGCATATTTCCAAGAAGGAATTCTAGTAAACACTTGATTATTTCGACTCTGTAGCAAAATGTTTGGATCATGCAAAGATACCCATAAAGGTACGCCATACCCCCCTGTGATTGCGGCAATGCTTAAAAGGCAGATTGTTGCAACAAGCGCTTCCGCCAAGGAGATGCGTACCGTTGTAAGCGTTCATAGTTGCATCTTTGTTGCTAGCGCTCTGCTGCTGATAATTATTTGATACTTTGAGTATATGCAGTTTTCATACGTATCTTGTGGTACCAAACTTACGGTATATAGAGCCATTGTAGCGAAAAGTTTGCATGGCTGCGTAGCTCAGTGGTTAGACCAGTGAACATGTAATCCGAACGTCTTGGATTCCAGCATAACTGCATCCGTAGCAAAACTTTTGTGAATGGCTCAATATTGTACTGCTCAACTTAAAATTACATGAGCTCAGAATTCACAGCACCGTAAAAAACACGCGCAGTTCTTCAGCGTCAATGTGGATGTCAACACCACAATCTCATACAGTGTTAGTTTCAGGGTCGTACCAGTAGCGTAAGCATACTCCTAAGCCTAAGCCTAAGCAAGAAATGGGCCCGTAGCCAAGGGGGAGCCAGCGGGCTCAACCCTCCTTCCTTCAAAAGTTTTGGCCCTCCCTGGACAACTTTCAAGCTTGCTTGTAAGTTAACAAAAACCCTTGTATGCCCCTCCTGAAAATTTTTTAGCCCCGCTCCCCCATGGCAATGTGACCTGGCTACGGGCGTGGCAGGAAATAGTCTGAAGATTTAGCTTTACGCCATCAAAGTGACATCATGGGCCAAAAACATCTCGACCAGCTGAAAGCTTGTGACAACGGAACACATCAGTTTTTCACCGAGACTTCAAACACATCCGCCGGATACGGCACACCAACGGACGTGAACCTTGGAAATGATTTCAATAATTTCCACATATTTCAATATTCGCCAATTACTTGCTATAAAAATAGTTGTTTTTCAAGCCGTTCAATGTTGCGGACGAAATTTTTACGCTGAACCGCGATACACAGCAGCATTGCACCAACACCAAGGCACAACAACACTGATCCCGTAATATGAAACGTTTGATTGGTTGTTTCAGTGGCCAAAATGATTATTCCAGAGCACACGAGCATGAATCCGACGCATAATAAACCGGCTACTGTAAGAACGGTCTAAAACAATCAACAATAAAATGGCACATGTTTACTTTAAGGGGCGTCCAGGTTTCTGGTGGATCTATAACAAGGTTAATTTAGATTATTGGTTACATTGTTCGCGTAGGTTTAGACTTAGGAACACATTTTTGCAACGCTTGGGCTTAGCCTTAGGAACACATTTTTGCAACGTTTAGGTCTAGGCTTAGGTTTAGGAACACGCTTAACCTACTGCTACGCCCCTAAACGTAACATTGGGCGACAAAATCATGATGAATGTAATTTTAGGGAGACCAGACCCGTAGCCAGCTCACCTTGATAGGGGGAACTAAAAAGTTTTCTTGAGGGGCAAGAAGGATTTTGGATGGCTTACAGAACAGGTTGAAAAATTTCGACGGTAGCTAATATTCTTCCAGGAAAGGGGCTGAACCCCTCGGCCCTGCTCTGGCTACAGGGCCCAAGACAGACATCGCCAAAGGCTTTTTCCAATAATTTAACTTTTCAGCCGGAAAACACAGCAACAAAAATTATGTTTTATTTAAGCATAATTATCTAAAATAAAAACAAAAATATTTTGTCTTAAAATTTAAAAAACGTTAGTTTTTAAGTTTAGGATCAATGTTTTTCATTTAAGAGATTATTAATTTTAAACATCACAAGATAATGTGTCAAAACGCCCGTAGTCAGCTCGCCTTGCTAGTTTGGGGGGGCTAAAAATTTTTTCAGGTAGTGTATACAAGGGTTTTCGATGACTTACAAGCAACGTTGAAAGTTTTTTAGAGGGGGCCATAATTGTTCCATGAGGGCTGATCTTCACCTGGTCCCCTCTGGTTACGAGCCCGTGTCTCAAAAAATCAAAACTTAATCCTCTTTGACATATCTTAGGTTGCAAAAGTAAGTCGTTCAGTTAAGCTTAAGCTTTCTGAAACTAAGACACATGTTGAACAGATACGTATACTCGGGGAGTCTTACCTTCATACTGGCGTACCCTTTACCAAGTTTATGCGGTGCAGCACGACCCCCAGTTTCATAACTGTTCGACCCTATGGTGCCACGGGACACAAGTTTTGCTCCGCTGCTGCTGTTTCTTCGACTGCCCCCAATTCCGGCAATGGCACTGGCATAAAACGACCCACTTCCCCGTCTGCTATTGCTACTCGATGGTAAATGGGCAGACGAGCCGTGTCTAGACGGAATGCCGCCAGAATTTCCTAGACCCCCTGGCGCCAGGAGCCGTGTCGGTGACCGGGCGACATCAATTGGTTCTGGGGCCAGATAAAACGGAAGCTCGGTGGTTACAGTTGATCGACAGGTTGTCGCCCGGGTGGTACGTTGAGTCGGGGGAGAGGAGCTGAAGGTAAAAAATTAAAATTTAAATCTAAAAATATTCAAATTGAGATTTTTGTAAAGTATACCACCTACAAGTCTACACTGCAAGAAATGGTGAGTCAAATTGACTCTCTCCGAAATAGGCTCTACGGGACTACACAAACTGAGTCAAATTCGACTCCGCCAGAGTCAAACGTGCGACTCAGTGAGTCGAATTTGGCTCTGGCGGAGTCGAATTTGACTCAGTTTGTGTAGTCCCGTAGAGCCTATTTCGGAGAGAGTCAATTTGACTCACCATTTTTTGCAGTGTATGTCGTTATGGAATAACTTATTGATGAGAAATTACTTAACTCGTGTATCCCCCTGGTGATATATAACTAGAAGACAAGTTTTCAGATTTGAAATGATCTTGAAGGCACTGAACCATGTTTTCACTTCAAGTTCAACGTGATATATATACTCTTTAAAAACTTAAACTTAAATTATTGCTTAACTAAACTGGAATGTCAGTTTAAGTAAAACTTAAACGGCTGGACGGACTAACTAAGCTAGAATTTTAAGTTTTATTTGAACTAATATGTTTTTAAGTTTAGCACGAGTTTAAGTAAACTTATTTTTAGTTTAAAAACAAGTGCAGCTCAGAAATTACGTGTATCTAAGAGTTCGTTCAGTTTAGCTTAAACTAAAAAGATGTAAGATTTTAAATGAGTCTAAGCCTAAACCTACCTGTTAGTTCAGTTAATCTAGAAGGTTAGTTTAATACTGCTGGATCACCTTAAGCCTCAATCAAGTTAATTTAAGCTTTTCGAGAGTATATACCGGAAATGTGAAATATATATAGATCAAAAGTATAGTGATATCCATTTAAAGGTAGCAACGAATTGAAATCTCAGGTGAAAATTTTAAATAAATAAGCATTGCTCTTTACACTCAATTTTAACAGTCAAAATAATATTTCTGATATTTAAGAAAAAATTTCTTACATTTGAGAAATATGATTAGCAAGGTGCACTTGAAAAGTATTTCTGTTATAGCAGAAATGTTTTCAAAAAACGTTTTGAAATAAAGTCTGAAAATAAACGTTTTCCATTAATTTTTGGAAAAATTGTCTTAAATATCAGCAAAACGTTTCAGATTTGCCACAGAAAACACTTTTCTGAATAAATTCAGAAATACTTTTTTGTGTGAAGGGTTCAAATTGCGTCTTATGAAGAGCGAAATTAAATGAACAACATTTATTTTCTGGACAACTGAACGTTTTTTACTTAAGTTTATGTACCCGACATTAAGACAATCTGCACGATATATCCCAGTGACAAGTTTATCATTTTTTAGGTATTAATGCGCTACGCCTTTGCCGAATCATAAGCACACGGCAATTTTCGTTTTATTTTTAAAAGTTTTAGCTATGTAAATATTCAAGCTTAATAAACAAGTATAAAGTTAACAAAAATAAGTTGAGTCTTCGCGTTTAAAAAATCTTTAGATCCACATGCTCTTATATTTCAGCGATTCGCTAATGCAACGCTTTTTAGCTCGGGGTAAAAACTCACTTTTGTTCAATGAGCTCTTGAGTTGGACTGTACTCTGATTCTGTCGACGAAGTACTATTCAGCGTAATTCGACTCATATTTTGTTCAGCTTGAGCGGTTGGGTACGTTACTTGAACTCGAGTTGCGTTCAACGGACTTCCACCTCCGGTTTCAATTGAGATCGAAAATGCCGGCGTTGGTGAAGGATTTGGTTTTTCGTTAGTGTCGCTCATTTTGCCAATAGGCGCAGTTGGTCGAGTTCAAATTGAAACTTAACTCGATCGCAATGGTAGAAACACAATTTAACTGTAGCCATTTTTGCAACAGCTTCGCTTAATTATGTAAGCCTTATCCTGAAACAATTTGTAGACAACACTGCTATTCTCCAGCCAAATATAACTCAGCTAAACCCACTCTGATTTGTTTCCAGCATTTCGAAAGTACAATATTGCTACGTCTGAACAGCGAGACAACCTGATCCTAAACCTGAGCCTAAACCTGAACCTAAACCTGAACCTAAACCTGAACCTAAACCTGAGCCTAAACCTGAACGTAAACCTGAGTCTAAACCTGAACCTAAACCTGAGCCTTAACCTGAACCTAAACCTGAGGCTAAACCTGAACCTAAACAAATCTTTAAACGCTATTCTATTTTTTCTGCCAGATTTACTTCGTCAAAAATTAATATGAACAATATCGTATATAAGCTTTTCAAAACCACACCTTTGCTACGCTTGAAAACATTTCAACTAAACTCTACTGTAGTGACCCGAATAAGAGGGAGAACTGATATTTATTTGGCCTCTCGAGAGGGAATCCATCCCCTGTTATTCGGTTATGGACTGTTATTTATTTTCATCCCCCCTCTGCCACCCTTCGTTACTGATATATATCCGTTATTGCAACTATCCATTGAATTAAACGTTTATTTGTCATGTGTAAGCGGCTTGAGCGATAATGCAGCGTTATACTTAGGAATGTACTTTCAAAACTTAAATGCGCTTTAAAGTTTCGAACTGAATTTTATTTGGTCATGGAGTCATTTATGCGTTACCATTATGGATAATTGACATTTATGGACTCTAATTAGCGTTTATGGGCTCTTTCCGCTTACGGACTCTCATTAGGGATACAAACTCCAATTAATTGGGACTCAAAATGGAGACACCCCCTCTTATTACCTCCTCTTATTCGTGTCACTACAGTACTTGCATAAAAACCTGGCTTAAGCCGAGCCTAATTCCTACAGTAGGAATTGAAACTTAAATCCGACCAATGCGTAGAATTTTATCCCATCTTCGACCCTTGTAAGAAGATTAGAGGCGTAGCGTTTTTCTGTGACACGGCAATAAAGTAACCTTAAACTTTAGACTATTTTTTGGCTTGGCTTAGGCTTCGGTTTAGGCTTAGGCTTGGGAATATGCTCATTGTTAGGCTTAGGCTAGACTTAAGCTTAGGCTTAGGAATATGCTTATAATACTGTTCCGCCCCTTTCCTTTAGATTGGCCTTATCTTCCGGAAAAACGAAGGCCAACTAATACTTAAACAAGTATCGATATATTAACAAACGTCCCTAAACTACACCTGAGCTAAGCTTCAAAACCGCAAAAAATTTTGCTTAAACAATGATATAAAGTTTAACCAGTTATTAATTCTGAGTGCAAACCTAAACCTAAATAGTTTTCGAAACTCGATCTTTAAAAGTTCAAACCACAGGTTGGACAATTTGAAACCAAACCGCTGTTTCGTCTGGAAAACCCGAGAATCTAAATATAATCGTAAGCTCCTAAACCTAACTAATTCCTGGAACCTGATTCTATTCCTAAGCCACGCAGAGGTTAAACTAAATCTAATATAACCAACATTTTGGTTTGAGCGTTTTAAAACCCTCACCAGAGCTACGCCTTGAAAAGCAACAAAATTTAAACCTAATTCTAAACTCTTAAACCAGAACGTAACTTTCTCCGTTCGTTCTCCGCCCCCGGTCAAACTAAATCTAATATAACCAACATTTTGGTTTGAGCGTTTTTAAAACCCTCACCAGAGCTACGCCTTGAAAAGCAACAAAATTTAAACCTAATTCTAAACTCTTAAACCAGAACGTAAACAATTTCTAAAACCTGATTTGATTCTTCAGCCACACACAGGTCAAACTAAAACTAATATAACCAACATTTTTGTTTTGAGCGTTTCAAAACCCGGCACCAGAGCTACGCTTGAAATGGCTTCAACTAAAGGTTTATCTTTCTGCACCTTTTGACACACGGCCGTATAAAAGCATGCCATAGTTGGCGTATTCGTGTGCGTAAACGTTGCCAGCTTTAACAGCGAATACATATACGCCACACTGTCTAGAAACAAAGCCACAAAAAGAAAACAAACCCATACACAGTGGTGAGCTTGGCTTGGCTCTGAGAATAGGGTCGTATACCACGGAGTTGACAGGTGATAGCTCCAGGAATTTTATGAAACAGTCGACAAAATACACCGCTGTAGACCAGTCTGAAATAATTCGTTCGCTTGCGCGCAAAAAAAACTTTCAGCCAGGGTTATCCCCTATGGAAATGATCTCTTTGCCATGTTCCAATCAGCGAGCTCAACTACAGCAGGGGGGGCATATACGCAATTTATGGTGTACCCGGGATTGGTATGCTGGAAAACTATAAAAATGTCAATGTATTGCCAGGACTACGAGGGTGGAAACCAAATTTTCTCGCTCGCTACACTCGATCGAAACCTCAGCCGATGCTGGTTTAGATGAGTTTATAGTCGTTCGAAATGAAACCCTGCCTACGCCATTACACGTCAGTTTGTGAGTCTTGGTGTGGTACGTTATAAGTTTAGTGTTCGTCAATCGACAAAGGCGTGCTAGAGCTAGACCCGGGCTGGGTGTGATACAGACTGTCACTGGTGTCATTGATAAAGTTAAAAGTGGACAGAATATATAGCTGCTATAAGAGTTAAGGTTGCGCTATGACGAATCCGCCTCCACGCGTCATCGGATGTCGTCATTCGCTTTCGGTCGATGCTACGCAGCGCCTCCACCTCCACGCGTCATCGGATGCACGCGTCACAGGATGTCGTCATTCGCTTTAACTCGATGCCGCGTGGTGCCGTGCAGCGCCGCGAGTGGAAAATAAATGTACATTTTAGATGTACCGGGCGGCATCGTCCGGTGCCCCGCGACTACCGTACATATCTTAACAATTATTTTTTTGATATAAAGTGCATCGAGTATACCGCAACCCTTATAGGAAACGTTTCAGTTTAACTTATTGTTTTTATTTCGAGGGTCGGGGGCGGTTCGGTGGGACATCTTCAATTTTCAAATTCGCGTAGGATAACTTGTTTGATGTGCGAAATTTTGAAGTTTCCAAGCATTTAGTGAATTTTTGTATAATTAATAATTGATCAATTGCGCAATGTGACAAAGGTACGAAATTTTTTAATTCGAGTTGTAAACTGCGTCATATTACTGAATGTTTGACTAGAAAAGACATAAGTTTCAAATGAACTATTTGTACAGCAAAAGTTTCAGTACCGCAGAAACCTTGGGGAGATGCAGCCTTTGCTTCCACCCAGGATCTTCTACTATTACTGGTGAGCGTCAACGTGTATGAACTAGAAGCCGTCAGACGAATTATTATTAGATTTCATTAAAAAATTCAAATTATATTATATCATTAAAGATATATATTGTGTAGGGTTTAAAATTACGTGATACTGATTTGCTTACATTGGAAATTAGGTTATATAAACAGTCATTCCTAAAAGCAGGGACGACGTCCGCCGAACATTTTAATTGGGAGCGCACCGAATAAATTTTGGGGGCCCCTTGTTGTTAAATTTAAAAAAATCGGAATGGATCAAAAAACCAAGTTAAATTGCAATGTCTGGCCGTGTCTATTTGGAGGGTACCAGCTAAATTTGAGCAGGCGCGGCCACCCAATGCCGCATGCGGGGACACCCTTGCCTAAAAGTAACCTTATACAGGCTTGATCAATGGGAATGTAGGGGCCATTCTCCACTCCTTCAATCCTCTGAAGCTCAAACGGTGTTTTCTCGTTTAACAACTCAAAAATACGACGAGGATAATCCATGAGCTTAAACCTGTTATCATTTAGGTATATTGATATATCTGCTAGGGCATAATTAATTGAAAAACAGTCAAATTTCGAACCACAGAACGCGTATCCTCATCGAAACATCCTGGATCACTCAGTAGGCCAAGTGACATGGCAAAAATACAACTGTCATCTTGATGTCACATGCACAGTTTAAGCATGTGCTCAACAACGGACGAAAGCATGTATATATCGCGTGATATAATAAGTTTTAGCTAAACAAACAGTTTTCAGCGAAAAACAGTTTTTTTTATATTTTAGCTCAAATACAGCCAAGACTAAATGAATGAATAATAAAATATTCTAATTTTTAATACATATAAACGAGTTGCTCCGCGTATATTCTTAAAAGTGTATATAAATAGTGAAATCTCAAAGATATTATTTCGTGTTGAGCTCATACCTGGCCCAGCCGTAGTTTACGTCGTCGGCGTATTGGCCAATGTAAAGAACAGGGGCGGAACAGTATTATCAGCGTATTCCTAAGCCTAAGCCTATGCCTAAGCCTTAGGATAAAACTGAGCATATACCTAACCATATGCTTAATCCTAAGCCTAAACAAGTCCCCTGTCTCCTTGTTTGTGGGCCAATGTAAAGAACAGGGATGGAACAGTATTAAAGACTAAGCCTAAACCTAAACCTAAGCCTAAGCGTACGAATGAGCATATTCCTAAGCCTAATCCTAAGCCTTAGCATAAGCCAGCAAAGTGTTAGTCAAAAGCGTAAGCTTACTCAATTGCAGTCCCACAAAAAACATTCTGCCCCTGATCATTACGTGGGCCGACGTATTTTAGGTTGTAAAATTAAGGAATTTGGTTGAGCTATATTTTAAATTTAGTAGTCGGGTTATTTGGCAAAACTTTTTTATTTTTCAGAGTTTATATGTCTGGAAAATAAGCAACACAAGCGATATTTCAGACATATTTGTTGTATATTTTGAAAATATGCCTTAGCCACATTATGAAACAAAGTCTTAAAATAGTTCGTCTACAAAATAGCTTAGATGTTCTTTGCAGCTACAGATAATTCACTAGAATTCGTGCTATTAAATTTAATTCGCACATATCAACGTTGTTTCAAGTTGCTTCAATTTCGTGCACCTGCATTTTATTGGCCAAACGGAAACTGTGTTGTTGACCGCTTCGTAAATTAGTAGTTCACAAAGATTTGCGCGGAACACAAAGTCTATAATTGGAATTTGAAGCTCAACCAAACCCGCAAAACTTTATTAAATCCAGAAAAAATAACGGCATATTCGATGTAGTCAGTTCGGCCCAAAGAAACAATATTAAAAAGCATGGTGCACTGCAAAAAATAGTGAGTCAAATTGACTCTCTCTGAAATAGGCTCTACGGGACTAAACAAACTGAGTCAAATTTGACTCCGACAGAGTCAAGTTCTGCTGACTGGGTTGCACGTTTGACTCTGGCGGCGTCGAATTTGACTCAGTTTGTGTAGTCCCGTAGAGCCTTCGGAGAGAGCCAATTTGACTCACTATTTTTTGCAGTGTGTACGGTGCAATTAACACGCGGTAAATAATAATAATAATAATAATAATAATAATAATAATAATAATAATAATAATAATAAATAACAGTATGTAACCGCATAGCAAAAGAGTACTCGCTGAAGAGGCAAAATAAATATCAGTCCCCTCCTATTATTCAGAACACTAAGGACAATTTCCAGGTCGGAGCCAGAATTTGATT
The DNA here is from genome assembly GCA_030248215.1 of Enoplolaimus lenunculus. Lineage (NCBI taxonomy): Eukaryota > Metazoa > Nematoda > Enoplea > Enoplida > Thoracostomopsidae > Enoplolaimus > Enoplolaimus lenunculus. Next base: position 459,976 of record JASANG010000864.1, on the reverse strand, counting down.
TCGAGAGAGAATACGTTTAAAAGTAGCTGTAATCAAACGTAGACAGCGACAGCAATTTTTGAGCTCTGCGTGTTATTCTACAACCTACAATCCTTTTCACTAATTTTTGAACAAATTTCAGAGGGGATATATTCCCTATCACCCTTATATACACCCTCGTAGTCAGAGGCGGATCGAAAAATTTGTGCGGGGTGCGGGCTGGCCAATGTTATGAAACGCAAAAATTGCAAGATTGGGAGGGACCTTATCATTGTATCACCACAAAAAATTTCTGAGGGCGAAAAATTGCAAGGTAGAGACCTTACCATTTTATCAGAAAAAATTTTGCGGGAAAAATTGTTAAAAACTGTAAGGTAGCGCCCATGTAAACATCAGGGCCGGAACGTTTTTCTGCGGGACTACAAAAGAGTAAAACTTAAGCTTTTACACTATTTTTTGTTTAGGCTTAGGTTTAGGTTTAGGCGACGATATAAGCTTATTCTCATGCTTAGACTCAGGCTTAAGAATATGTTTATACAACTGTTACAACCCTGTTCTATGCATTGGCCGGAACCGGCTATTTTGAAAATAGTCAACGTAATTTAGTTCGCTGTTATTTTGTCAAAATAGTGCAATACCGTAATTTTACTAATTAAATGAAACCATATATAGGTTGTTTACTGCGGTATTTCTTCATGACTACCGTTCCACAAAGAATAATAAAATAAACGTAAAGCAAACATAATATGAAAACATAAACTAAGTTTGCACTCTGCAATTTAAGAGCTTCGCATTTGATAAGGTAGAAGTATTCAATGCCAAGACGTAAGTCTCAGAAACGATTTCTCTACCGGGTACGTGCATTAAAAATGGAAATTTTACTTTTTTTACCTGTGGGTATATCCGAGCCAAAATTAACGCTACTCGCGCCACCCATTTACCAACGCTTAGTTTTTCTTTTGCGTTGAGAAATTAAGCTTATCTACTTTTCCAGAGTATCGATATTACATAATTGCTTTAGCGTTGGTTTACGACACAATAATCTCTATTAGAGGCTGGTTAGGTGCAACTTGAGTTAGCAAATATCCAGATGAAGGTCTGTCCACACTGCAAACAATGGTGAGTCAAATTGACTTTTTCCAAAAGAGGCTTTACGGGACTACACAAAATGTGTCGAATACGAATCTGCCAGAGGCAAATTCGACTCACTGAGTAGCACGTTTGATTCTGGCGGAGTCGAATTTTGACTCAGTTTGTGTAGACTGGAAAAGCCTATTTCGCAGAGTGTTAATTTGACTCACCGTTTTTTTCAGTGTAGACATTTGTTAGAAAAATAGTCCAAAGCGAAAGATTTTGAACTGGAGGTTGAACACTAGTTCAGTTCGCTCGATCCAATGGGAGAACCGCGCTTTCATCGACTCTCGCCGTCTCCGTTATACCGACTATGAAATTACAATTCACTGAACAACACAAGTACAAAAAATGTTGCAACTTAAATTGCAGAAGCCTTCAGTCAAATTTCTACCGGAAACTGATGTCGATTTTCTGCTGAAAATATAGGCATTCTTCCAGTTCAACTTTGAGACCAACAGCATAACAAACCAAACTCCAGGCTAAATATAGTTAAACTTTACATGTTTGTCGTTTGATTCTAAAAAATTCTAGACCGCCAAAGGTTTACCAATTTACACCCCGCGCCTTGAAATTTTTACGTGCAGGTACTACCCGTATCGAAAACTTTTTACCCAAAATATGCCCTCGCAAACAATCGCGTTTAATATTGTATTCTGCTCGCCAGACATTTAAAATTCTATACTAAAACTTGCCATAAAAGCATCAACTGCGGTTTGTGCAAAATTTCAAAAAATTTCAAAAAATACGTTTTTGTCACAAATTTTGCTGCGTATATCGCGTCATTGTATAGAATAGAGTTCACCAACAAAGGAAGAATACACGTCAAACAAGATTAAAAGCGATATATATATGTATATATATATTAATTTATTTATTTATTTTTATATATACAATGGCTTGACAGCGGAATTTTGAGTCAAAAAAGCTTAAAACTTCATTTTCCTTCTCTGTTAATACCGCAAACTGTCTAGTTTGGTCGGTATTGCATGCCTTTATACAGTGGAAGCTAGAAAATATCCTTTTCAAATTCTTGAACAGATGAGAACATATTTAATATACACTTTGAAAAGTTAGAAAACTAAATCGAACTATATATACAAACAGACAGACCGATAACACAAGGACTGTTGTAACCAGCTAACCTTACCAGGGCAAGTTGGTAGCTAGCTCACCGTGTTTGGAGGGCTGAAAGTTTTTCAGGAGGATCATACAAGGTTTTTTATGACTTACAAGCACACTTGAAATTTTTCTAGGGAGCCAAAATTCTTCCAGGGGGCCTGAGTCACCCTTGGGATTCGTCTGGGACGGGTCCGTGCCAGGCGGGCTGGAAAAATTTTAGGATGCGCAATACAAGGATTGGCGATGATAGTTAATTATTGAGCGAAAAGAAGTGGCTGTTTGAATTTTCGGTCAATGTATACTACACGGCCAATGTTATTCTTAGTGGCGTAACAGTAGATTAAACGTATTCCTAAGCCTAAGCCTAAGCCTAAGCCTAAGCCTAAGCAAACAATGTAATTTAGAATCTAAACCTACTCTTTTATAGACCCACCAGAAACCTGGACGCCCCTTAAAGTAGCATGAGCCGCCGTAATAGTAGTATAAGCATATTCTAAAACCTAACTCTAAGCCAAACCAAAAAAAATAGTCTAAAGTTTAAGCTGACTCTATTACAGTCCCACAGAAGAACGTTCCGCCCCTAATATTTATTTTTAAGGGCCGAATTTTCATAAAATACTAGCTGGAACGAGATAATACATTTAGAGCTGACAACTCCCTATGCCAAGTTCAGTGCGAACATTTCCTTCAAATTAAAAAGTTACAGTGTAGAGGTTATAAAATATGAACAAATGTGAATATACATTGCGTAATTTGAGACCAGGTAAGGACTAAAGATGCGGATTCAAAAACAACTAAAGTTCGCCGGTAATCAACACACTTACCTCAGAGGTACACACCTCTGAAGGTATTTGCCTTATGCGCTTATCACCAATGACCAAACAAAAGTTATCTGATGTACGCATGTTATTGTAAAAATTGACAAATGAATGTTTTTTAGTATAAAATTTAAGTTTTTAAGCTCCTAATTTTAATTTGAAACTGGCTCAGGCTCAGGTTATTTCTAACATCCCTACTCGTATACGTCGGCTTTTTTGACGTAATTCTGTAAACAGCTGTCAGGTGTTGTTTGTGGTTCATGGTTGAATTTTAGAAAAACTAAGCACCGTTGGGCATTTGACATTTCGTCACCAGACTGAAAATATTTTCATTTTATTAAAAAGAAATGTTTTTATAAAAATACTGTTTGGATTTAACATATAAATATGATTCAACAGCAACACATGACAAGTATTTGACCAATGTATAGAACAGAGCCAAGCATATTCCTTAGCCTAAGCCAAAGCCTAAGGAAAAGAATTAGTCTAAAGCATAAGCCAAGCGTAAGAATCAGCTCATACCTAAGCTAATACCTAAGCAAAAGAATTAGTCTAAAGCTTAAGCCAAGCGTAAGAATCAGCTCATACCTAAGCTAAACCTAAGCAAAAGAATTAGTCTAAAGCTTAAGCCTAAGCGTATTCAGAATGAGCTTACACCTAAGCCGAAGTTTAAGCAAAGAATGAAGTTTAAAGCTTAAACTTACCCTATTGCAGTCCTGCAGAAAAACCGTCCGCCCCTGATCTTTACATGGGAACAACTATTTCCGATATATACAGTCTAATAGTAGTTTCTTCAGCACTTTCTACCTTTCCCAACATGGACGTATTAAACTGGGAAGCACAAAATGGGAATATACCCGTCCATCATTTCAGGATGAACGGATCGCTTTTATACTCGGAAAGATCCTCTTGAAACAAAGTAATCAATCCTAGGGACGCTCCGGCGTCCAACACAACTGAACCTTGGGATAACCTCTTTGCGTCCGCTGCCGTAAAAAATGTACCAAAATTATTACTTGTTTATGTTCCGGTTAGGAGGTGTCTGCCGCTTTTACGAGCCCCTTGCAATGGCGTCTATTTGATATTCTGCTTAATGGCAGGTGAAATTTACTGCAAACAGTGAGCGAAATTTGAAGGTTGCGCATAAAATTTAGTCAATACTATAGCAGAGATAAATTTCAATTTTGCGATAATTATTGCAAAGTCTTCAAACGCGCTACACTTGGATCGAGAAATCATGCTCAGAAATTAGATCGACTCAACTCTCGTCTATGTTTAAAACCCACCCGTGAGACTGGGGTTCGAATCTTATCTTGAAATTACCGTCGCATTTGAAATTGAAAATATTCATATGAGAAAGGTTAAATTTAGTTAAAATTAAGGGCCAAATTAATATTAACTTGTTCATAGAGAATAATATAAAAACTACTTTAAATAAATAGTAGTCAACGTTGTTGCATATTTGCAAGCCTAGATATTTGTTCCAAAAAATTTTACTCCTGCCCAAAAAGTAAACAATAGTTTTCATTACATTTGGTTTGACTTTAATTAGTTCAATTATATGAATTATAAGAGCTGAAAAAAACTTATCTTTTGGTTCTGTTTCTTGTCTGTTCTATTTCAAATCTGTAAAAATGTATTTAGAATTGTTTACTTTTAGTTCCTTTACAACATCATGTTTTATTAGCTTTCAAACTGTATATATCTGCTATAATTCGTGTACAACAACAGTGTGGAATGCTGCCATAAATATGTATGTGGGCTGTTGCAGTTTTAATAATATAGATAACCGTTCCAGCAGCGTTTAGCAGGGTAATATTTGTAGTCCCAGCAAATTTTTACAATCACAATATTTACACGTAAAAAATTAAAAAATTTTAAATTTCAAACCCTGCCATGATGATTTTGACTGCTCGCTCTGCTTGCCGAACGCGACGTAATTGGTGAACTGCTACAATGATGACGTCGAGTATAGCATAATAATAAAGCGACTGCAACTGCAATTAGCAATATGACAACAACCAACGAAACAATGATCCCGAAAACCATCGCCGACATACAAACGCCTCCTGTCATTTCGATCACTGAGGTTCCGGTTTTTGCATTTCTGCGCTCGCCGGCGGCAAAAGCTGCCGCTGACAAACCAGAATTGGCGTTTTCTGAACCTGATCCACGACTAAGCAGATCTGGAAGATAAAAACAATTCATAGATTGATGCAAAACGTGAAATACAGTCGTTAGGTTTAGGCTTAGGTTTAGGTATAAGCTCATATGTACGCTTAGGAATATGACTATACTTAATAGTGTTACGGCCTTGTGCTGTACACTGGTCGAAATCTTTGAAGTTGCCATACCATGAAAGTTTTGAGTTACTTTTCAATAATTCTTGTCCAAACGCACAAAACGTGTCTGTTCGAAATAATAACCAACATACATAGTGTTTATCTGTTATGCGTGTACGCAGCAAAATCACCACAAGGCATAATAGCGTTTTGCTATGTCGTTGAACTATTAATTTAACCAGAAAGAGTTCATTTAAACCTAAAATTTTATATAACTTTGAACTCGGACAGTTCAATGGTTACCAGGTATAACTCTATGGCACTCGATGTCGGGCCAAGCATCAAATGGCTCTTGTACAATATCCCACCCATTTACACCTATGCTTACGTTTAGGAAAACGCTTATCTGCTCGTACGCACATGCCTGAACGTTGTCTGCCTGTAGATCAGGACAGTAACAGTAGTATAAACATATTTGTAAGGTTAATCCTAAGCCTTAAATCGTAGGAATGAGCTTATACTAAAGCGTAATCTTAAACCGAAGTCGAAACGTAAAATTAAGCCCATACCTAGGCGTAGCCTTAGCGGAAACCTAAGTAAAAATTAGTCTAAAGCTTACGCTTACTCCATAGCAGTCGCACGGAAAAAGGACCCGCCAGCCACTAATCTATACATAAGCCGCTTTGCATAAGCGTTTTGCTAAAAGTTCATACCTAAGCCTAAGCCTAAACTTAACCTCATATGTGGGTTGACAGTGCACAACAGCCCACATAAGTAGCTAGAGCTTGTCAGACCTCTAGCCGTCTACAATTACGTTCCTGCTGCTAGACAGATATTAGAATTAACTCAACTGAAACCGTTTCACATCTCCTCGACTTTGGTTTAGTTTGTTGATTACCTTCTAACGCTTGTGCACTCGATGCCGCTGTAGAATCTCCAATCGTATCTAAATCCATCACCGAAAACGCGTTTGAAAACAAATCAATTTCGAGAACGTCAATGCCAGAATTAGCGTCATACCGTCTAGACGTCTCGGTTGTAGCGTCGAAATATCCGGTTCCGCCGTTCGTTTCCAAACCCATATTTCCGGTTTCATTTTTCGTCTTCGTATCGAGTCTTCTTGTTCGGCCTTCCTTCGTTTGTATGTTCTCGGCTGGAGCTTTATTGTTTATTTTGATGATGCCATCTTCATGGGTTTCTATGGTACCGGTTCGTGTAGTTCCGGTTTCAACTCTGTGGCTGGTTGGTTTTTTGTGTCCACTCTCTTCATTTGGGTGCTTGCTTGTCAAGCGATTGCTGTTGTTGGTGTTGCTGGTTTTTGCAGCGTGATATGTCGCTGCGTAACTTTTTGACCAATCGTGGATATGTAATTCCGGCGGATACATAGGTTTCTTTACGTCACTTGCGGTCGCTAGTTCTGGTTCCGGATGCAGTTGAGAATATAGAGTTGTTTGGTGAAGATGTTGCTGCTGCTGCTGCTGCTGCTGCTGTTGTTGTTGTTGTTGTTGTTGTTGTTGTTGTTGTTGTTGTTGTTGTTGTTGTTGTTTTTGTTGTTGCCGTGTGCTATGCGATTCGTGTTCCGCATGTTGTTGTTGTTGTCGACGATGTTGCTGCTGCTGTTGTTGTTGTTGATGTTGTTGTTGTCGACGATGTTGCTGCTGCTGTTGTTGTTGTTGATGTTGTTGTTGTTGTCGACGATGTTGCTGCTGCTGTTGTTGTTGTTGATGTTGTTGTTGTTGTCGACGATGTTGCTGCTGCTGTTGTTGTTGTTGATGTTGTTGTTGTTGTTGTCGTTCTTCTTGGTGATGGTGGTGGTGTTGTTGTCGTAGGGTGTGGTGTCGTTGAATGTGTTGCGTTATAGTGTTGTGTTGCAGATTGTTCTTTTCTTGTACGTGTTGTTCTGTATTGTGTAGCGTATTATGTTGTTGCACTGTTGTATTCGACTGCAAGTTGTTATGTTTCGACTGCAACGTATGTTGTATCGCTCGTCGCCTTCGTCGCAGTCGATGATACAACGTGCGATATTTTGCTTTAGGTTGTAGTAATTTTGTTGTTGTTGTTGTTGTTGTTGTTGTTAATGTTACACCAGTTGTTGTTTTTGTTGTTGTTGTTGTCTTTGTTGTTGTTGTTGTTGTAGCTGATTGTGTGGTTGTGATTGCTGTTGTTGATGATATTGATGTTGCCGATGCAGTTGTTGTTGATGTTGTCGCCTTTGTGGTTGTTGTTGTTGTTGTGGTTGTAGTTGTTCCTGTTGTAGTTGCTATTCTTGTCCAGCGTTCCGCCGACCTGAGTCCATGTCTACTTTGTGACCGCTGCGGCTCACGACGCTTATCATCGGGCCATCGGACCGAATTATTGCCGCCTTCAGCGCCGCCAGTCTGTTGATACCATTGTTGCTTTCTGCGTGCAGTTGCAACTGCAACTGCAATAGATTCGTGCGCTTCGCGATGTTTAGTTTGCACTGGAGCGTCCAAAGAATCGGCTACTGATAGATCTTGGTTATCCGGCGGAAGTGGTTGCATTTCTAAGCTAAGAATATGATTAATATCGTTTGGCAGTTGCATACGATTCCTGTCGCGTTGCCGACGAGTTCTATCGTTGGGTAGACTGTGTCGTGTAATCAAAGGATGCAACAAAACAGAATCAGTGGTTAAACGTTTATGGTTAGCAGATTGGGTTTCTAGTGAAGGAACAGTACTGGCTGAAGGATGGCTTGGGACAGATGCTGATCCGCTGTGCTTCGGAGCGATTTGATTGGTGTCCAATTTGGACACAGTTTGAGGGTGCGAATGAGCCACGGAGCTGTCGCTTTGAGCAATTGCTGGTTGTCGTGTTCGACGTAGTTCGCCGATCCGTTCAAGGACGTACGCGGTTTGTTGACATTGTGGTGGCTGAAATAAAAGTTACGAGAGGCTGATCTCATGGGGGGTTCACTGGGGGCCCGTGAACCCCTTTTCGTAAATGAACAAATTTTGTCTAATGTAAAGCCAAAAAACGCTTCGAGTTGGAGACCATCAGTTTGGCGTATGCGCCTAGGTACTGTTTTTCTACCGTTAGACTCAACTTGGCAACCTCCCACCTTAACTTTGAACGGATTCGTCCCTGGTTAGCGCGCCGCTGTACTTCTTGTTCGGAGCCCTTGGGCTCCAATTGGTGCCGCGTGTCAATTACACTGAGGTGTCGTGCGTACCGCCAAGTGACTGACGGCGCTGGACTTTCAGGTGGGTCCATAAAAGAGTAGGTTTAGATTCTAGATTACATTTCTTTGCTTAGGCTTAGGCTTAGGCTTAGGAACACATGTTTGCAACGCCTAGGCTTAGGCTTAGGCTTAGCAGTACGCTAAATCTGCTGTTACGCCCCTTAAAGTAACATTAGCCATTAAAACTATATAAAAAGTTGCGCTAGGCCCTTAGACTTTGGAAAATCTTAATTTAAAACTAAGATAATATTTGAAAATTTGGCCTATGTAAAGAACCTGGGCGGAACAGCATTATAATCATATTCCTCAGCCTAAGCCTAAGTCTAAACCTAGGTGTAAGAATGAGCGTATTCCTAAATCTAAGCCTACGCCTAAGCCTAAGCCAAACAAAAAAATTAGTCTACAGCTAAAGCTTACTTTATTCTAGTCTCACAGACCAGTCCCTGATCTTTACCCGGGCCGAAAATTTGATAATGTTTCACGATAAATCAATTGTCGCACACTGGAAAAGGTAACAAAATTGTATCAAGTACAACTGCATAGAATTATAATTTCTAAATTGTTTCAAAATCTGGCAAAATTTAATTTTAATTTCGGTTTCGTGAAACAAAATTCAAAGTTCAACGATTTCAAGTGGGCATTTGAAAAACTTACACTGGTTCGTTCGCAAATCTGCTCTCCGCGATTGCACAACTGAACGGTACATTGAAAAAATACCGACGGTCTGTCGGCAAACTTGAACACATGCGCTTCGACCCAAGCACGAGCGTAGCCATCTGGTTCATAAGTGACGTCACTCAGGATAACAGGGTCTATGGCACATCTGAAACGCGAAATAATTATTCTAAATGATTAGCTAAGAAATCTTGGGCATCCATTCAAAATTTCGCACAAATATTTGAATTTGATTTCTCCCTCTTAATAATGCTGGCTCACTATAATTATAGGTGTCTGCCTACGACAAGCGGGGCCCATGTGAAGATCATGGGCGGAACGTTTTTCAGTGGGATTAGAAAAAAGTCAGTTTACGCGTTTAGGCTAATTTTTTTTGCTTGGCTCAATTTTAGGCTTAGGCTTAGGCTTAGGAATATGCTCATTCTTACACTCACGCTTAGGCTTAGACTTAGGTTTAGGCTTTAATACTGTTCCACCCCTGTTCTTTACATTGGCCCACAAACAGGGAGACTGGGGACTAGCTTAGGTTTAGGATTAAGCTTATGGTTACGTTTATGTTTAGTTTTTTTGGCTTTTGCTTTGGTTGAGGTTTAGGATAGTAAGAAATCTCCTAGAATTTAACATGAGCCGACAAAACCACTGATTAAGCTTGGTGAAAACATTGCAAAATTTGTACGCAAATTTCATTCATATTCGGAAGTATCCGAGTAAGAAAAGCCCTGTCGAGTAATGTCTCCTATAGAGATTAGGACCTGTATTTTGAAATGTGTGTAGCACTTATCAACAGTTTGGGATAAGACTTATCACTTTCGAAGCAGCGAATGCTAAGGCTTAAAAATCAAGCCATTTTTCGCATAAGATTTGTTCTACTCCTATGCCAATTTTGAGTTCAACAACTGCAATAGTTAGTGAGTTTGAAAACCTATTACTAACTGATGATAGTTGCTATATACATTTGAGAATACGGGCGTAGATTTTGAATTTGTATTCAATAAACATAAAACAAACCCGTTCGAATCAAGTATGTTATATTTGTTGCCTTGCCCATCGTCCACGTAACAATCTTTGACTACAATGCGGTGTGTATCTGAAATAAAATATGTGACAAATACTGTCCGTGTGCAGTTGCAATTAAATATTGCATTGCGTTAATAATCCTAACTTGCATCGGCCAATGTAAAGATCAGGGGCGGAATGTTTTTCTGTGGGATTGGAATAGATTAAGCTTAAGCTTTAGACTAATTTTTTTTGCTTGGCTTAGGCTGAGGCTTAGGCTTAGGAATATGCTCATTGTTACGTTTACGCTTAGGCTTAGGAATATGCTCATTGTTACGTTTACGCTTAGGCTTAGGCTTAGGAATATGCTCATTGTTACGTTTACGCTTAGGCTTAGGCTTAGGAATATGCTCATTGTTACGTTTACGCTTAGGCTTAGGAATATGCTGATATTACTGGTCCGCCCCTGTTCTATACATTGGCCCTCGCATCTAAGCAGCAGATAATGCATATGTGTAAGAGGCAGGTAATATTGCACAAGGATAGACTAACTAAAACGTATTTGAAAAATATACATTTTTCTTGTGTTCTATTTCCCTTTTAAATCTTGCAACTATTTTGAAATGAGCAACCGTTAATCAGTTAGTAATAGGTTTTCAAACTCGCTAACGATTGCAATTGATGAACTTAAAATTGGTACATAAGTAGAGTAAATCAAATGCGAAAAATGTGCTCAATTTTGAGCCTCAGTATCCACTGGTTCAAAAAATTATAAAACCTATTGCCCACTTTTGGTAGAGTACACCCCTAGTTTTTAATTTAACGTCGGCCCGCAGTTAGAGAGGACCAGTGGAGGACATAGCCTACCTAAAATCATTTTAGCCCCTAGAAAAGTTTTAACCTAGCTTGTAAGTCATCGAAAACCCTTGCACGCCGCTCGTGAAAATGCTTAGCCCTATCCTACCAAGGTGGACTGGCTACCGGCTTGTATTTACGTATAAATCGTTGAGCTCAACGTTAACAATTAACATGCATTATTTCGCCTGTAGTAAAAGTAAATCGGTTGCTTTAAAATTTAGAGAAATTCAAAATTCAATGTCGAAAAAGTATTTTAAGTATAACCCCTTCTCACATTGAGTTGCCTGTAGGCAACTCAGCGCAGTGTATATACGTTAAATAGTATATATCGCACCGTGTTTAACAATTGCATCACGTATACATAGTACTAAATCACCACAAGACGTGAGAGCCCCCTCGGGCTCGAGCGTCAAGCTCCTATAGCTGAGTGGTGACGGTATACGCCTCCCACTCCAGTCACTGGAGTTCGAATCCGAGCATAAAAGTAGGTTTCAGGGGAAATAAAAATATTCATGTGAGAAACGGTTAAGTACCTGAGTCGCAAGTCCACTCATGATATACAGGTTCGCCAATGCGTGCAAATTTAACCGGCTGTCCATCTTGTGATCCTCGTCTTACGGTATAAGTGCACGTTGGCATACGGCCAGTTTGACCCAAATCCATTGTTGTTAGCATACTGAAAATAATGCAAATGTGGGTCAATGTTACTTTTAGGGCCGTAACAGTCGATGAAGCGCATTCCTAAGCGTACGACTAAAGCCTAAACGTTGCCTAAGTAAAAAATATAATCTAGAATCTAAGCCTACTCTTTTACACACTCAACACAATCCGAGACGTCCCTAAAAGGTACATGGCTCCAAATGTGATTGGTCATTTTAAGAGAAACAATTTTGTCTTAGCAAGAACGAACAATGTAGTTCACTTTCCCCATCGTTTAAGGTTAAGCTATCGGCTTAGGCTTAGACAAACGCTTAGTTAAAAGCTTTGGCATAGGTAAGCCTTTACCTAAACCAAAGCCTTTTCCTAAGCCTAAGCCTAAGCTTAAATGTTGAAGAAAGCTAGCAAACATCCAATAATGTAGGATGCAACAAGAGTATGACCCCGCCAAACCTATTAATGAATTTTCGAGCCATTACCTTACCCAGGCCCATAGGTTACCTAATAGATTGGGCTAAACATTTTTCATGAGGAGCATACGAAGGGTTTTCGATGACTTACAAGCAAGGTTAAAAATTTACTAGTGTGTGGGTGAAAATTCTTCCAGGTGGGGGCCCAAAATTCGTCCAGGGGCACTTATCCCCCTGTCCCCCAGCAGTTTTTTTTGCTACGAGCTGCCCGTTACCTGACTTCTAGCTGTGACGTGACCAGCTTATCGGTTTCCATATAGAAACATTGAATTTTGAACGCTTTGTCGACTTTGGTAATGAATATCGGATGAAAACTTATGATCAAAACAATAGACTGCATCATTCCTTTCTGCGGTGAAAGCTGGAACATGTGACCGATGTAAAGATCAAGGGCGGAACGTTTTTCTGTGGGACTAGTAAAGTGTAAGCTTAAGCTTTAGACTAAATTTTGGCTTGGTATAGGATTAGGCTTAGGCTTTGGAATATGCTCATTCTTACGGTTAGGCTTAGGCTTAGGAATATGCTTATAATACTGTTCCGTCCCTGCTCTGTACTTTGGCCATTACATCCTATGGGGTATTTGGATTAACGCGGTACGTTTCCTGGTAGTTCTTCACTACTTACCCCCCGAAAAAGTTTCCCGATATAACGATTACATTAAACAAGTTGATTCTTAGGCTTAGAGGTACGCTTAAGTTTAGAGTCTAGGCTTAGGTTTAACCTAAGCCTAAAACGTACAGCGTACAGGTGTTAGGCGTAGGAAAATAATTAGTATAATGTGGGGTGAACTAGACTAGTAAAGTGTAAGCTTAAGCTTTAGACTAACTTTTTGGCTTGGTATAGGATTAGGCTTAGGCTTTGGAATATGCTCATTCTTACGGTTAGGCTTAGGCTTAGGCTTAGGCTTAGGCTTTAATGCTGTTCTATCGCTGTTCTTTACATTGGCCCACAAACACGGAGACAGGGGACTAGCTTAGGCTTAGGATTATACATATGGTTAAGTATATGATCATTTTCACCCTAAGGCTTAGGGTTAGGCTTACGCTTAGGAATATGCTTATAGTACTGTTCCGCCCCTGTTTTTTACATTGGCCAAACATGAAAAGACACACAATTGAAAAGTAAGAATTAATTGTTTGTACCCACTTTGCAGCGCCGGCCAATGCATAAAAGAGGGCTCGCAACTGTAGTATAAGCATATTTCTAAGTCTAAGCCTAAGCGTAAAAATGAGCTTATACCTGCTGTAGTGACCCAGATCAGATGTGGAGAGACAGATATATCATCAGCAAAGGGAACCCTTGTTATTCGGTTACTTAAGAATGTACTTTCAAAACTTAAGTATGCTTTAAAGTTTCGAACTCAACTTTATTTTTCCTGAAGTCATTTATGCACTACAGTTAGGGATAATTGATACATTGACTCTAATTAGGGTTTAGGGACTATATCCGCTTCCGGATTCTTCTGGTCCCATTCTTTCTATACAATTCCGAGTATTTATACCGTTCTTGATCGCTGCATATTGCATTTTCCAAACGAAAATTCCATCGTAGGCGACGTTGTTGGCCCTCGCCCCCCGTTTCCGCCACCGTTGCTCGTGTAACTTTCAAGACATGCCGGATTGTCGGACATCCCTTTGACAAATATTCGACCTGAGAACGGATTTCGTGTTCGAAATGCGACCATTATTGAGTCTTCACTGCAGTGAACGTTTGTATCTTAAAGTCAATTCAGTTTGGTGTTTGAGTAAAAAATGCCAAACGCTTTTCGCATATCAAAAACGAACGCCTATGCTATTAACCCTTTCTCCCATGAATATTTTCAATTTCAAGTGTGACGTAATTTCAAGGTAAGATTCGAACCCCAGTCTCACGGGTGGGAGGTGTTTACGGTGATCACTGAGCTATAGGAACTTGACTCCCAAGCACGAGGGAGCTGTCACGTCTTGTGGAGATTTTGCTCTGCGCATATATGTTACAATTGTTAAATGCTCACAGTGTCTAAGTCACAAAGTCGTTTAAGCATTTCCAATCACTTGCAAATTTTTTGGCACATGTTGCTTTTAGCACCGTCTCGGTTTCTATTGGGTCTGCAAAAAATAGGCTTAGACACTAGGCTACGTTTTTCTTGCCTAGGCTTTAGGCTTAGAAATTTTCTTGCCTAGGCTTTAGGCTTAGAAATTTTCTTGCCTAGGCTTAGGCTTAGGAATACACTTTTTTAACGCAGTGACTTAGGCTTACGAATATGCATAATCGACTGTTGCGGCCTTAAAAGTAAAATTGGTTATTTTTTAATCTTCGTACAGCCACATTTTGCTGTGTATATTTAAAAATGTTTCTTTTTTCAAAGTTTTGCCAACCAAACTTTATTGGTTTATAAAATAACACTGGTAAAGCGTTGAGGGCCGTGAGGTAGCATACAAATCAAATATACCTTCAACACCGTTGTCAATTGGAATGCACCCGATTGGAATGATCGAATATACCTGAAACAATCACATTTGTGGATTTAATTCACTGAAACTGTTGAGCAGCTGAAGTGGTTGGATTTTGAATTTTTTTTGCAAATTTCAGCTTAGAATAATTTGATTTGATTATAACTGTACTCAAATTTGAACATTAATGAAATTATATTTTTAAATTTTAAATCAAGTATTTGCTCTATAACAAACAAAGATAATATATATATATATATATATATATATATATATATATATATATATATATATATATATATATATATATATATATATATATATAAATTATTACATATCCATATTCATATTTACATATATAAATTAATACATATCCATATTCATATTTACATATATTATATCTAATTTTCAAAAACGAACCTAACTGATTCAAATTATACAAACGTTATTTTTAGCACCGCAAGCAGGAACAGTAAAAGTCGAAGATGAAAGCAGATTAATAGAAGAATTAATGCAATTTCCGTAATATGATATTATATTAATGCAGTGAAACAATTTTTGAAGTAATTAAGAGAATACGACGGGACGGGTGGCGTCCCCTGATCGCCTCCGCGCCGTAGTTACGGCCCTAGAAACTTACTTGAAATAGCAGTCTCATCAACGACTGATAAGTTGCCCAATTGATTCCACGCCGTAACGGTTTCATTGTTGAGTTAAAATAATTTAAACTTTACCAGTTTAGGTTGAGAAACTTTTTTTTAAGTTTGACTGTATGGATTGGATTATTAACAGTATTAAACATTTATTTCATTACTTTTAAATTATTTTAAGTAAAAATCACATGGGGTATGTTTAAAAATCGTACGGTGGTTAATAAATAAACACTGCTACAAATTTGATGTATACATACACAAAAAGTATTTCTGAATTTATTCAGAAAAGTGTTTTCTGTGGCTAACCTGAAAAGTTTTGCTGATATTTAAGACAATTTTTCTGAAAATAACTGGAAAACGTTTATTTTCAGACATTATTTCAAAACGTTTTTTGAAAACATTTCTGTTATAACAGAAATACTTTTCAAGTGCACCTTGCTAATTATATTTCTTAAATGTAAGAAATTTTTTCTTAAATATCAGAAATATTATTTTGAGTGTACAGTCGGCATCAATCATCGACAGTTCGCCACCAGACAACTTGTCGCCCAACAGTGTCCTAAAACCTAATAAACAAATCTAAGCGGTATCCTAAACGTTATCCTAGGTCTAAGTATACGAATGAGCATAATGACGGTCGATTTAATTTCGGATTACAAGTTGCTGGGCGACGAATTGTTATGATATCTGTCGATGAATATACGCGCACCGTCACTGTATGTCAAGCAAAAAAATTTGCCATACACGTGCACATATACCGGAATATTATAATTTGTTCCAAATCGTCCGCGTAGTGTGGGGGTAGAACGCGTGACTCGAATGCAAGATGGCCGAACGCTCCTAACGGCGATGCCCTTAACTTTGGGCACCACTTCAAATAGGCGTCGCGCAGCATCGTATAGTTTCAACTTAGACTATATTCTGGTGAGTAGTTGAACCAATCAGATTTTACCGTTGCACACAAGATGTTAAAAAACCGGAAACATCAGAAGGAAGAAACGAAACTTTGTGGCAAAATATTATTTATACCGCAGTAAACTATTCAAACCTTGAGTGTACTATTGTAATTTATTTTGCACCATTAAGCGTTCGCAAAGCGGTCAAATTAGGGCTTGTGTATGGGTATGTTATTGACTTACATTTTGTAACAAAATATTTACGTTTTTCTGGCACGCCATACCAGCTTATTAGATAAATCCGATGTTTAAACTCCTAGAAGACATCTTGTGGCCACTTCGAAACATTTTCGTGGTAAAATTTAATATATAAGCTTAATCACACTTGTAAATTAGTCTACGAAAACATAGCTCGTTTTAGTTTGCACATTAGCCGAATTCAAATTGTCAATTATTTATTTGCTTAATATTTAAAGTGTACATGAAGCCCCATTCAAATGTGGCAGTTTTTGTAGCGAGAACTTGCAGCTGCAACTTGCATGAAATACTTGCAGCGGCAAGTGTTTTTAAAGGAACATTCCGATTGACCAATCGGAACAGTATTATAAGCATATTCCTAAGGCTACGCTTTGGCCTCAGCCTAAACCTAAGAGTAAGAATGAGCATATTCCTAAACGTAAGCCTAAGCCAAGCAAAAAATAATGTAAAGCTTAAGATTACTCTTTTCCAGTCCCACAGAAAAACGTTCCACCCCTGATTTTTACATGGACCATAATATTTATGGATCCTGGAGGTAAAAAATTCTTTAATGACATTATACCCTACCAATTTGAAATCCTAGCTACGCCAATGACATACTTAGCTAATACCTTGAAATGTATAGAAATGCAAATATCAAAATGCGTTCAATTTTCAGCAACCTGACTCAGGGCCAATTGGAGCTGAACTGCAGTTGGCTTACATGTAACCAGTACCGTAGCCAGCTCACCTTGCTAGGGTGAGGTAAACATTTTTCAACGAAGAGCATACAAGGGTTTATGACGACGCTAAACCTATTAACGAATTCTCCAGTCATTACCTGACGGACCATAGGTTACCTTTAAGGAGGAAGGCTAAACATTTTTCAGAAGGGCATACAAGGGTTTATGACGACGCTAAACCTATTAACGAATTCTCCAGTCATTACCTGACGGACCATAGGTTACCTTTAAGGGGGAAGGCTAAACATTTTTCAGAAGGGCATACAAGCGTTTATGACGACGCTAAACCTATTAACGAATTCTCCAGTCATTACCTGACGGGCCATAGGTTACCTTTAAGGGGGAAGGCTAAACATTTTTCAGAAGGGCATACAAGCGTTTATGACGACGCTAAACCTATTAACGAATTCTCCAGTCATTACCTGACGGACCATAGGTTTCCTTTAAGGGGGAAGGCTAAACATTGTTCAGAAGGGCATACAAGGATTTTTCGAAGACTTAGAAGTGAGGTTGACAATTAATAGGCCAAAATCCTTCTAGCAAGGCTGAGCTGGCTACAATTCTGAGTGTAATCACATGGAGATTGGGACGCAGATTTCGATCCTTTCCTAAATGACAAAACAATATTTTAGAGTTGCATTTGATAATTGTTTTGCATTTCAATGCTACAATATCCTCGAAAGCTGTTGTTTCAACAATAAGTGAAAACAAAACGGTAAAAAAATAAACAAACGTATAAACAAATAACGAAATAGATAAACAAACCAATAAACAAAGAAACAAACAAACAAACAAACAAACAAAGAATATGTAAAAAATTTTGAAAAATAAATAAACATAACCAGATATAGAAGATAAAATAGAAAACTGTGTTGTTTTATTTATGTTGCGGTTCAATGAGCAAACTTGAATTAACTCAAGTTTAAAGGGTAATGAAACACCGTAGTTCTGAAGTAGTTCGTTAAGTGCGAGCACATGACAACATTGAAACGAAACTTTCAACGAAAATGTCTCAAATTCGCCATTATTTTAAATCAAAAATGTAAACAAACACCAACGCTGATAGTCGAATTTATCGGAAAGATTAACTGCAAGGCTATATCTTTAAGAACTATCATAAATTCAGAGCGTATTTTCGAATCCAAGCTGAGCTTTTAGGCTGTTCCAAACAATGTTGTGGATTTGTCAAAATCTTTAATTCTACAAGAAATTTGATTGCATAATTCTTCATTATAATCTGGTAACAACGCCTAAGACGCAAGTGATTTTCAAGTTTTCGGGCGTCTCTTTGAAGAAAATCGTTGTTCTAGTTTACTACAGTAACGGCCCATCTTAAATATTAACGCCATTTGAGTAAGCTTAATCTTGATACTAAGCTCAACCGTAAGCCTAAGTCTGAGCCTGTTGTTTAGGAAAAGCCTAAAGCTAGACCTCCTAAGACCCATAAGTCTCTATTGGACAGGTCCCTATATTTAACACGGGCAATAGAGTAAGGGTGGCGGTATACTTTTGATGACGTCCGGCGTCATCCGTCACCGACGGGCGCTGTTCAGTGCCGTTCATCACTGTACCACAATGCACGTTTATTGCCGCATGGAACAACATTATTGGCCCGTGTTACTTTAAGGTGCGTCCAGGTTTCTTTTGGGTCTATAAATGAGTAGGTTTAGATTCTAGATCTCATTTTTTTGCTTAGACTTAGGCTTAGGAACACAGTTTTGAAAAGCTTAGGCTTAGGCTTAGGCTTACGAATATGCTCAATCACGCCCCTAAAAGTAACATTGGGCGTGAATATTTAGACAAATTTTTTCTGACGTGCAAACGCCGTCCGACACCGTGATTTACAGTACAGAAAAGTATAGCGCGACCCTAAAATCAGGTTTATGCGTTCAAAATAATTATTTTCAAATTATACTTTCAATTTGCATATACTACAATTTGAAACATTCTCTAAAAAGCCAAAACTGTTCAAAATATCACGTTTACTGAAACAAAAACCAAATTAAGTAAACAGTATTTCACTGAAACGTTGTTTTTCTGTCTCGTTATGAAAAGTTCAAGTACCACAACGGTTTCAAGCACCCTCAGGCGGTTTGAAAACGAAATTTTCGTTCGCAAACTGTGTTTTAAATATTTTAAAATTCTTTAATTCCTCTATCAAATTTTTTCGGAATATTTACTTTGGTCATAAACACGATGAACTCAACGGACAAATCCTGTGGGTCGTTCTAAGACCGCTTGAGAGCTATGAACCTAAATGGCATCAGTGCCCGATACTGAATAGTGTGGCCCCTAATTCAAAACCGTTGGCTTCGAGCTTGCAAACAAACAAAGAATTTATCAAACGGATTATATTTTATACGACTTCCGGCCCACGTTACTTTAAGAGGCGTCCAGGTTTCTGGTGGATCTATAAAACAGTAGGTTTAGATTCTAGATTACATTTTTTCGCTTAGGGTTAGGCTTAGGCTTAGCAACACGTTTTTGCACACTAAGGTTTATGGTTATTCTTGGGAATACACTTAATCTACTGTTACGACCCTTAAAGTAACATTGGCCCGAATTTCTAATTTGATCTGCGCTCTGTTCGAAAATGATTGAGACCAAAACGCAAGCCAACTATTAGATATTTTTGTGTGAATATATATTTCTGTGTAAAGGTAAAATTTGAGCTAACATTTAATAATTAGCAAACATATACCTTTAAAGCTGTTTTAGGCCCTAAATATGACCACCATGACCACCATGGGTATGCCTCTCTAGCGCAACGACTAGAGTTCACCAGTTAATTTCGAATCACATACCCTCCGTGTCCCAGGGAGCCACCGCAGGTAAAAAATACTGGAGCAAGAGCAGGTCAACAAAACCTGCTTGAGCCGGAGGTGAGGCGTAGTTTTATATAGTTACAATGATGTTTAATTTGTTAATTTTAGCAAATATGTACTGTGGTTTTGTTTGGTTTTGCGCTTATTTTTTACGACATCTTGGCGAATCCTTGTTCAAAATTGACTCAAAAGTTAAACCGATTCGCGCCAAACAGATAAATTTCGTAAAACTGTGTAAAATCCAACTACCGAACTTACCGGAACCTCGGGCAAAAATTCTACAGGAGCCGGACACAGACGTCCAGCTGTACCCTGTCGTGTTCCGTTAAACGATCCGAAGGAAACAGATGCTAGTGATATTTATGAATTCGGTCATAAACTGCAGCAAACGTTTTGCAACCAGTCTGATTTTCGGTCCTTGTATACATTTTCGCACGCATTTAATGTTTAGGCTTAGGCTTTAAACAAAGGCTTAGATAAGCTTTTTTCAACACGTAAGCATAACCCTGGGCCTTTGACTAAAATCTAAGCCTAAAAGGAAAGTGTACAAGAGCCTGATTTTGCTATTTGGGTAAAGTGTAAGCCGCTGCAAAAATTTTGATTGCTTGAGGTTAGAACACCTCAGTACAAGTTGGTCGTATTCTCTCATTTTTGACACAAAGCTGGAATTTCAATTAATAATTACTGTTCAACTAAACATTATTTGATGGTTAAAAATCGTAAACAAGGACATTGGCGATTCCTGAGGATCACTCAGTCTAAGCCCCCCCACCAACAGGGATTAGAAGCGAAATTATGTGCTAAAACCTAGTACTAAAATTGCGTTTGGCCTTCAGTATTCTATATCGCGCAGCTTTTCCCATTAGAAATTTGCTGAATCCACCACTGACAAAGCATTAAACACTACCGCGTTAACTGAAACTCTGGCAATCTTACAACTATTTGAAGTTGTCACGAAATTTCACCGAAAATGTTTTTTATTTGATTTTAAAATTTCAACCAATAACACCACAATTCAAATATCATTCAAAACCAACTCATCTGAAACCGACGAATAAAGCCATCTCTTTGTAAATACTTCAAATTTATTTCAAAGCGCATCTTAAATTCGCTATCGGAATAATCTTTTTTTTCATTCTTGTAATAAACCAGTAAACAATAAATAAGTTTTTCATTTTTTCAGGAAAAAAACATTAATTTTTATTGAATTAAAAACTTCAACACAAATTTTAAGATTTTTCGTTATTCGCAAAATCACAGATAACAAACACCAATCGCGATACAATAGTTCGCTATTCAACTTGGTCATAGCTACGGCTAGGGGCGTACACAGAATGAAGGAGATTATGCGTTCCAAAGTTTATGGAGAGACAAGAAAATAAGCAGTTTTAACAAATTTTTAATAAGTTTATGGATTTTAGAGGTCAAAAAATTTTTATAGACCTAATTATACTTACCAGAACCGAGGTCCAGAACAGGTCCCTGCCTTACAGCAAACTGTATACCTCAACAAAACTTCCCTACAATTTCTGCGAGTCTGTTTGCTTGGCCCCTTCGCAGCCGCCCACAAACAATAGGTGCTGTCTGATAACTGTCAGAGACAGCAAGTCAAATCAGTAGAAAGTGAAAATTAACTCAAAAAGAATAAAAAATTATTATTTTTCAAAAGTTTTTTTTTCAAATAAATTTTGCGTCAAATAATTCCGCGTGAAAATCCGATGAAAACGAGAAATATTCTTCATTTTCGCGAGAAAAAATACATATCTTCATGAGTCCGCGAATCAGATTCGATGTGGCCGAATTTTTGGGAATTTTATGTGAAACACTGAAAGTGCCAAGCTATTTCTACTAGCGGCCGGTCGAAACAAAATGAGGATGTAACTGCCCTGTCAGACGTACCGTGCTTAAATAAACGATTCAATTTGTTTAGCTATAATGCTTACGGCCAAAGTTAGTTTAAGGTCCGTCACTGCAAGTTAAGCAAATTCCTAAGCACTAAGCCTGAGCAAAAAATATACTCTAAAAACTGAATCTACTTGTTGTAGTCCAACCGAGAATTGGGACGGTTCTAACGGCAATATCACGAACGGTGCTCATGATGTGTTTGGCGGATGTTACTATAAGGGGCGTCCAGGCTTGTGGTGGGTCTATAAAATAGTAGGTTTAGATTCTAGATTACATTTTTTGTTAGGCTTAGGCTTAGGCTTAGGAATTTATTTTTGCAACGCTTAGGCTTAGGCTTAGGCTTAGGAATTTATTTTGCAACGCTTAGGCTTAGGCTTAGGCTTAGGAATACGCTTAATCTACTGTTACGACCTTTAAATTAACATTGGCAATGTGGTTTGTAGCTAAATACTTGGAACAATGCTGTAGGTACATCGCGTGTTCAAGAACTTTGCCGTCCCGCCGGAATTCGTTATTTTTACAATGTCAAAAATTTTATTGAAGTGCGCATAAAATTAGTAGAGTTGGAAAAAAGTGTCCTTAGCCAGCGGCAAATTTTGGATTTACCCCCAGCGGCAGATCGAGAAACTGCTGACGACAAGCGGGCTGACAAATGTTAAGAAATGCAATTTTTACTGTATGCTATATATTTCAAATTTTCTGAGAGGGAAAATGTAAGATCGGAACGTTATACCATTTTATCACAAAAAAATTTCTGACGAGTGTCCGTAGCAGATATCGGCATTTACATGGAAATAGTTTGCAAAGCAACCGCGTGAGAAACTTTAAAAGTAAACACGGGATTGTCAACATAAATGACTGATTAAATTGTATCCTTTAAATCTTCAGGATTAAGCAATAAAACAGTTTAACCGCAAACCGTCCAATATTGACGACATAGCGTTACCCGGTGAACTCAGCTCGCCGAGATGTTTAGAATAGGTCACTTTTATTAGTTCCAACGGGGTGTACGTAAAATCACCCCCAATAGTATGATTTTTTCACTAAAAAATGTTATACTTAAATATCCGTTTTCCGTTTCCTGGTTTTTTGGCATTCGTTCACTTTCAGCTTATCAATTTCGTGTACATAGTTTAACAATTTTAATACAGAATGCTAATATTTTTTCAACAAATACCGATGGGACTGTTTATTTCTGTTTATTTCTAGCATCAGTGATAATAGAAGCTTATTGTGGCAGATCAGCTGTATTTTAGTATAGAACTTTTCTGTAAATTACAAAAAACGACTAAAGTAGTTGTTATCAGTACGCCGATGTACATTTATAGTCAATATGTTTAGTGTAATTCTTTAAACTATTCTTCCTTGGGGTCTTTTCCGTTATCTTCCCATGCCCGCGTTTGCCCAAAGATCGTTGGATTTAAAAAATCTTGCATATTTGAGCTTCATAATATCTCCCTTGTAACAATTTATATACCATTCGACGAAGCTTGCGGAGCTGAGTCGAACGGTGTTAAACTTTACGCAATCATGCGATTCGTTAACAAGTTATTGTCAAATAACTGATTTGGCGCGCTGCTAACGATTTGGGACGGCGCCAAATCAGTTATTTGATCATGATTCGTTAAACAATCGTCTAATTACGGAAAATTTAACACAAATCAATTCAGCTCTGCAAGTTGCATCGAATGGTACATAACTTGGCAAACTTTTTGACAAAAATTTTTTCCGGGTCCTGGGCGACCTTGTGATGTTAAAAATCGGATTTTTCAAAAATTCAAATTTAGACGTTGAATGATCAGTAGAGGTCAATCCTTTTGGCAGACTTAGGGTGGCGCTATATTTTTGATAACGTTCAACACCGTCCATCACGTGCGGTATCGTACTTGAATTAGTAACGTGCGATACCGTATGGTGACGGACGGCGTTGCATGACTAGTATAACGCCACCCTAAAGCTGAGTCCTTACTTCACATTAATCTTTTGTCTTTCTTTAGGTTCATGGTTTGAATTATACTGTAGTGACCCGTGTCAGAACTGCATGGTTTTTCCAGCTGCTTAGTAGAAAGGTCTGATGTCCCTCAGTTCCAACCTAGACTGACAACCCGAACAAGACTGGGGACGTATATTTGTTTGGCCTCTAAAGAGGGTTCCGACATGTTCTTCGGTTACAGATTATTTATTTTTAACCCGCTCCCCGCCGCTCTTCGTTACTGATATATTCGGTATTGCAACTATCCGTTGAATTAAACGTGTATTTGTCTTATGTCAATAGCTTGAGCGATAATGCAAAGCTATACTTAGGAATGTACTTTCAAAATTTCAGTACGCTTTAAAATTTCGAACTCAAATTATTTGGTCCTGAAGTCATTTACGCACTACAATTAGGGATAATTGACATTTACGGACTATAATTAGGGTTAAGAGACTATATCCGCTTACGGACTCTTATTACGGATACAGGTTCTATTGATTGGGACTCAAAATGGGGATCCCCTACGATTACTTCCATTTGATTCGGGTCACTACAGTATGCGCAATATAACACTACATAGCATGCTATCGAAAGTTAACATCACGTTTCAAACGGATAAACTGTAGTAAATGCAGACACTTTAAACAGTTCACTGAAGTGGATTCAGTAATTCAAATTTATTCCCCGTAACACAAGTTAGAGATAAACGTGAGAGCGATCTGGAAAAAACGGAGCAAATGAAAAATTGACCAATTTTAACCTGCGATTATTGCGAACCGTAATTTTTGTTGATTTTAAAAAATTAAAATTAAATAATTAAATAATTGAATAAAGTTATAGGAAATTTATAAAATACACTGTTTATGCTGCTGAATTAGTGTTTGAACTTTTAACTACTTATATATATATATATATATATATATATATATATTTATATATATATTTATATATATGTATAATATATATGTATATATATTTATATATATGTATAATATATATATGTATATATGTATGTGTGTATATATCACGGTTTCAACAGGAACTAAATTTTGCCGGAACAGGAACAGCAACAGGAATTGCACTTCGTTGCAGGAATCCCGGAACAGAAACAGTATATAGATCAAAAGAAGAAAGACAAAGCAACCACAGTACAAGTGGCGCAGGAAGGATTTCATTGTGGGAGCGAATCGGCTCTAAAGAAAAACTATTTACCTCAAGGTTTCAGCAGGCCTTTTAAAAATCTTGTTCAAAATGTTTCTTTTGTTTTGCAAGAAATTTCATGAGAGCATATATCCTTTCTATCTCGAAACTTGTATATACCCCTGCCCCGAAGAACTTTTCATGAGTCCGGTTGTAACTAGAAAATCACGTCTAAACGCTACGTGCCCTTTGCTGCATATGCGACCGCAAAATTATGGCGGTCTGAAATTCAAACGCCCATTTAGTGCTTTTTAGATGTATCATTGTAGTTTTGAATCCGCGCTATTTACCCTTTAACTCATAGAGTATATACTATGAGCAACTAAATACAAGTAATATACGAGCAACACAAGCACTGTGAGCAGTGTTTAGCAATTCAACATATATGCGCAGTGCAAAATCTCTACAAGACATGAGGGCCCCCTCGCGCTCGAGCATCAAGCTCCTATAGCGGAGTGGTCATCGTAAACGCCTCCCACCCGAGACACTGTGGATCGAATTTTACCATGAAATTACATCTCATATGAAATTGAAAATATTCATGTGAGTAAGGGTTAAACACAGAGGACACTAACTTCCCCTCGCGCTCGAACGCCAAGCTTTTATAGTCGATTGTAAATGCTAAAGGTTCAACAAAGTAGAGAAGATGCGGTAGCAATTGTGTCAAAATTAAAATGCTGTTTTGAACGCTTTTCGTGTTTTAAACAACATCTTTCAAACGGCTTTTTTTGCAAGCTGACAACTCACAAAACGAGTCGAAAGTGCAGAAAAAAGCTACTGAGTAGTAAACGCGTTTGAACCTTTTTCAAAACCCTATTAAAACATTAATATAAACGATTTTTCTCTCATTAATCGAAAAGTGTTTTGTATTTTTGACACGAATCAGACCGCAATAGTTTGCATACCAATTCTATAAACATATACTTCGGTTTAATCTTACTGCAAAAACAGCTGTTAATCTCTGTTTCAATTTTAAGCTGAAACCTAAATTCAAATTTATTCAGGTTTAATCTTACTGGAAAAACAGCTATTAATCTCTGTTTCAATTTTAAGCTGAAACTTAAATTCAAATTGATTCAATTGCACCAATGAACTCATATACGCTCCGCGTCAGTTCAATTATCCTGCTTACAACTGCTCTATGCCAACTTGGACTCGCGTACAAGTTCCTGCTCCTCGTTCCAGGCCTCAGCAAAAGTCACTACGGCTTTAACAATCGCCTCTCGTGCGCGTTATCTGAAGCTGGGCACGAAGTTGTTCTGCTTACCCTCGCGTTTTACAACCATATCGGCGTTAATAAATCCCCGTGCAATCTAACCCAATATCATATACCCAACACAAAGTTGGATCCTTCGTTTGAAACCTATTTATTTACGGAACTTCAACTGTATGGATATCAAAAAGAACGCTTTTCAATGCGTATAATGACATTAATGCGAGACTTTAATCAAATTATGGTTAATGCTTGTTCTAATGCGATTGCGAGTCATCAATTAATAGACGAACTGCGCACAGTGCGATTTGATGCAATTATTACACAAGTGATCAGTTATTGTGATGTCGGTATTGCAGAATTGTTGCAGTTGCCGATTGTGTTTGCGTCGCCTGGCAATTATGTCTTAGGTATGGGTTGCGCTATACTGGGTCTTACACGGCGGTCCGTCATTCGTACGGCGCCGTCCGTCACCCGGACGACGCCGTCCCGTCACCCGGACGACGGTGTGCGTCACTGTCCGTCAGCCGTACGGCGCTCGTCCGTCACCATACGGTATGGTACGGTACGTCATTCGCGTGCGTTGCCGCACCGTGACGGACGGTGACAGACGGCACCGTGTCAGTCTTGGTAGGAGCCGGGGCATCAGACCTTTTAACTAAGCAGCTGGAAAAGCGGGCTACAGCGGGCGTCGAACTCTCAGCCTATGGATCCTTGAGCGAGCACTCTACCACTGCGCCACGCAGCCCGCCTCTCCAACTGCATTTTTCGTCGACTATATGTGTCCACCGTACAACCCAATGTGCATTGCATTTATTGCATATGCACTAGGACAAGCATGTCTCACATGCTTACACACCGCACGGGTGACGGACGGCGACGGACGGCGCCGTACTGGTGACCTACGGTGCCGGAAGATATCAAAAATATAGCGTTACCCTTAGTGCAGTCGTGTTTGTGACACGGTCAACCTCAATGTTAAAATTTAATTTTTTTTCACTATTCTGTCGCTATTGTTGTAGTTTTAATGACTTCAGAGACAAGACACACCTTTGAATAACCGTCAGGCGGCAAAATTTAAAAAAATAGCACATTTGTTCATATTTAAGTCATTCAATTTGCATTTTACATCGCTGACAACTTTCATTTTACATGGCCGACCGCTTAAATTTGCTAGAAATACAAGTCAGTTTGAAACACTGTTTATTGCACTTCATTCACAAACGCCCGCTGTTAAGCACCGCATCAAGAGTGGTGTGAACTCGAGTGCCGCTTTCCTGCTACCGCGTATCTCAGAAGAACGCAGAGCAGTGCTACAACTATTACTTGTATTAAAACACTATTTTAAACGTTGTGTCTTTCTACTGTATAATATTCATAGATTACATGGCTCACATGTTCGGTCTTCCATACACTTCGTCATGGATTCCAAGCCCAATGACGTCATTTTCGGATCGGATGTCCTTTAAGCAACGTGCTCAAAACCTAGCGCTCCACATACTATCAATCGCACCTCACTCAATTACCCTGTTTCCCTCGCCTACACATGATCTACAACATCTTTTTGAAGTCGATCCCAGCCCTGAAAATGCTGTTCGGAACTATTTAGAATTTGGAGCCCGTGCCCCAGTTATGATTTTAAATGGCGAAGTCGTTTCTGACCTACCCCGCCCGATAAGCCACGGGTTATACTTTATGGGCGATATTGTCAAAGAAACTATGCCAAGCAATGCAAACACGAAACTGGAACAAGTGAGTGGCCTAAATATTCTCAAATATGTGTTGCATCTATTACCAGTTGACCAAAAATGATGTTTATTTCAAACTAGCGTACGGTGAGCTTAAAAAGTTAGCACATTTTTTCGCATTTAATTTAGTTAATTTTCGTGGAGCTTTTAAGATCCAGAGCGACCGGTAATTCGTCTGCTAAAAGGTCAATTACTAACTACAGATAGGTGCTATAGGGGTAAGGGACATGTGGCTCCAGTTTGATATCGCCATGATAGAGTTAGCGTGGGAATTACGTTTATTTTATACCTAATGTAACTTTTTTAAGTCTTTCATTTTCGTGTATGTCTTTTCTATATAACGTCACTTCCCATAATTGGGGGGATGAACGGCCAGAGAATGCAACGCACTTTAGCACATTTTGCTCTGCGCTAAATTTGGTACCAAATTGCATTTCCCTGCTTTAAGTAATTATTTTTAAGTTAAGTTTTATCAGAACTCTTAAAGCGAACAAATATGTCGTGTTTGTATCGAATCTTACAACTTCTGTAAATATGAATTTCGCGCAATCTCGCCGGCATCTCAGACGACCACATTCGCCCGCTGTTCCGAAATGATCGTTGCAAAGCTTTATCAGTGGGTTGATCCTGAAAACAACACTGCGTACTGCACTGCGGTGTGATTTCGAACAATTTTTTGACAGCACTCGGGTCATGCTGAATCAGCGCCGGGTGAAAATTATGAACTATTTCAGGAAGCCTATTTTTTGAAAGGAGCGTCGAATCACATAACCGCGACCCAGATAACCGTTTCAGCTTTTACAAAGACATAAATGAATTTTGAAAACAATTTTTTAACTCAATTTGTGTTGTTTTTTTTACAATTGTAATTTGTTTTTTTTTTCAGAAATGGTTGAAAATATTGGACGATCCGTCGAAACTTGGAACGATTTTGTTTTCATTCGGTTCTATTGCGCAAACTGACGAGATGCCGGACGACATGAAAGTGAGTGAAAATCACTTGTTTTTCCGTTCAAATTTTAATTATGTGTCAATTATTCGTTAGTTTGAGACAGAATTTAGCATATGCTTTTTATGAAAAAACCATCTGTAACGCCATTTCGATTCGTGTGCAATTACGCCACAATTGTACGCCTTCACTTAAATCTAAACCTTAAACATACGCTTAGAAATCAGCAGATATACTTTAAAAACTGCAAAGATGATGCTAAGCCTATTAAGCCTAAGCCTAAGCCTAAGCAAAAAAGTTAATCTAAAGCTTAAACTGACTCTATTACAGCGCCGCCGGAAAACGATCCGGCCCTGTTTCATATATGGACCTGTGTTGCAAAAATTCTAAAATGCGTCCTGGTTAGCGCACTATATATAAATTGCTGATCACTGCGTATGCATTCATAATATCGCGTACACAGTTTGCGCTAAGTTGCTCACAGTCTACTCTATGTGTAAACGGGTAAGTCTGATTTATAGACGTCATTCTTCAATGCATTCAAAACCATTCAACATCGATACAACGTCATTTGGCGAGTAAATAACATTACAAACTTGACCCTGGCACAAAATGCATGCGGTTGTGCTGGTTTAACGAACCTCCATTTATCTGAGTGGATACCTCAACCTGCGTTATTGAGTGAGTTGACATTTCACTAGACCTTCTCAGGGGCGTAGCGTTTTTCTGCAGGTCTGCAATAGAGTAAGCTTAAACGTTTGACTAATTTTTGGTTTCGGCTTAGACTTAGGCTTAGGCTTAGGCATAATTTTAGACTTATCGTTAATTTGACACTTAGGTTTAGGTTTAGTATTTAAGGGTATTATTGAGTGTGACACTTAACCAAACAGTAAGTTACAAGCATGAAGCATCATGCGATCCCAATCGTAGGGTACCCCATCTTCCATTGGGTGGGGGTTTATTTTTAAGGTCCATGTATACAAAAGGGCCGGAACCTTTTCCTGCGGATCTGTAAATAGAGTCAGCTTAAGCTTTACACTAACTTTTTTGCTTAGGTTTAGGCTTAGGCTTAGGGTTACGCTTAGGAATAGGCTCATTCTGACGCTTAGGCTTAGGCTGAGGCTTTGGCTTACGTATATGCTTTTACTACTGTTCTGACCCTGTTCCATACATGGGTCATTCTTGCTTTACGTGTGCGAACATACTGAATACGAGCAATTTACTAAATTTGCACACCCATGTACCGTAATGTATGTATGTCGATGATTAACGCAATACATATTTTTATCCCACCCCCTCAATCACGGGGGGGTACAATGAATATCAGACCGCGGGATGCTTCACGTTTAAACTCAGAGTCAGGCGAAGTGTCACACTATAAAATTATGCACTCTTAGTATTAGAAATATGATTATACTACTGTTACGCTCGTCAAAGTAACATTGGTCGCACCTTATGTGCCACGTTTATGTCAAGGATTCGGAATCTTCTGATGTATACATGAAATAAAATTGAATCAGCTAAAATATAAATCTGAGGTTAAGCCTAAGATTGACCATTATGCTGTAGCAGGTAATCGTCTCAAACCGTCAGTAAATGTCAGGGTGTCATAGTAACAAGTTAGTTCGAATAGATCCTTCGTTGTTGACAATAACGTGCGAACCCCAAAGCACCTATATATACTTCTAATAGGTCTACTGTAGTGATCGAATAAGTGAGCGGAGAGTGATATTTTTGCCTCTCCAGAGGGTATCCCGTGTTATTCGGTTACGGACTGTTATTTATTTCCGCCATCCTACGGTACTGATATATTGGTGGTTACAAATGTCCGCTAAACACTGATTTCTATTGTATGCCAAGCTTGAGCGACACTGCAAGGTTATGTACTTTCAAAACTTTGCTTCAAAGTTTCGAACTCACCTTTATTTGATATTGGAGTTAGAACCCCGGACTCTCATTTCCCGCTCTAACTCGGGTCACTACAGCGCCCTAATATGTCGCAATAGCTTACGCACACAATGTTGCAAGTTTCAATTGCTGACAGGCCACCCAAATGTGAAACTATTTATTACCCACGCCGGGTACAACAGCCTATTGGAAACCATGCAAGCTGGAATTCCAATGCTTGCGGTGCCGCTATTCGCTGATCAGTATGGAAACGCAAGACGCATCGAACGACTTCATATAGGAGTAACCGTTGAAAAATGGGAATTTACCAGCGACCGGTTGGTCCAATCGATGAATCAAGTGTTGGAAGATGAAACGTAAGTCAAGTTTCAAAACAGCTGCTGTCCTACAAGCCGTATTCTCATCCCTTCGATTATCACCTATGGTCAGTTTAGTAATAGGATCTCAAACAATGATTCTTGCACATCGTGGAATCTGATAGTCCGCACGGCCAATGTTACTTTAAGGGGCGTAACAGTAGATTAAGCGTATTCCTAAGCCTAAGCCTAAGCGTTGCAAAAATGTGTTCCTAAGCTTAAGTCTAAGCAAAAAAATGTAATCTAGAATCTAAACCTACTCTTTATGGACCCACCAGACACCTGGACGTCCCCTAAAGTAACATGGGCCGTCCGCACTGTATCAGGATAAATCTCAACCGCTATAAATGACACGTTTTAAACTGCAGTATAGGGAAGTTCTAAGGTTACAAGACCTATCACCCACTGGCCCCAGACGTTGCACACATTTGAGAATATAGGCACAGACTGATAGCTTAAGTGGTTGAGATGGAAAAACATGAGCAATTATTATCATCAAACGCAAGCTAATCAATTGCAAACAATTGGGTTGGTTTTCAACGCTGATTTGCTTATTTTGTGTCTGAATGAAACTAGCGACTTTAGCATCAGCGACATATTAACCAACTTCACTGCAACTGGGCATACGCGTAATTGTTAGTGAAATGCATTTTGTTTGCGCCGTGTTCTTTTATAGTATACTCTATGCGTGAAAGGCTTAACACATATTGTGCTTCCTATCCGTCAGGTTAAGTAGGAACCGGAACTTTAGACCTTTTTAACCAAGCAGCTTCAAAAGCAGGCCTACAGAGTGGCGATCGAACTAGCGGCCTTAGGATACCGAGCCAAGCACCCTACCATTGCGCCACGTAGCTCGCTTCTCCAACTGCTTTTTCGTCGACTTCATGTCGACCGTATGACGCCGACGTACATACAGCGTGCTGCATTATATTGCATGTGCACATAACGGACAAGCATGTCTCACATGATTGCAATATTCAAGTTTTAATTATTTTAGCTACTTCAAAAACGCCCAAAAACTATCACGTATGCTCATTGACTCGCCTAAACCGCGACGCCAACTACTCGTGCATAACGTTGAACGCGCTGTTCGCCATCACGCAACGCTTCCCCGTATAACCGCAGCTATGGGACTTAGCCTAGTACAGTATCACTGTTTAGATGTGATATTAATGTTATTGACATTATTGCTTGTATTTGGTTATTTATTCATCAAATTGTTAGCGTTTGGTGCTAAGAAACTGAAATAAATTGACCGTTTGTAAAGTTTGGACCCCAGGATCAAGCAAGTTATTCTATGACGCCTGTAAAAGTGGCTCTTTTTGTGGTTTTTCCAGAAAAGTTTGGGTGAAATTGTTGGTGTTGCTGGCAGATATGATTAGAGTCAGCCGTGTTCAATTTTACTGTTTTGTAAATGGTGAGTTTGTGTCGTTTCTGGAGAACTTTTGGAAACATATTTTCTCATGTGCCCACTTGAATACTTTGGCCAATTAATAGAACACAGCCGTAACAGTAGTATAAGCATATTCCTAAACCTATATTTAAGCCTAAACGTAAGCATGAGCTTACATCTAAGCCTAATCTAAGGCGTAAACGTACGAATGAGTTTATGCCAGAGCCTAAGTCTAAGGTTTTAGTCCAACTAAGAAATAGCCTAAAACTTCCGCCTGGGAGGCCATTAGTTTCTGCTTCGCTCGAAGATATTTTTAAACACGGCGTAGTGCTCACTATACTTGCTTTATCATGACGCTTGTGTTAAATGATTTTGGTTTTACATTGTTTACTTGTTTCTCAAATTCTTAGCTTTTGATGTTGACAAACTGAAATCAAATTTTACCGCAAATATTTAGCGAATTATTTTAATTTGAAATTTTTTTCCACGTTTCAATTGAAGCGAACGAGAAATAAAGTCAAGTTGAGATTTATCTGGCATAAATACAACAGGGACGCAACCGTTGATCAGAAAATCAGGGCGCGGGGCATGTAACAATGGTGCGCAAAATATCATAGTGGAAGCAACCTCGCGAGCGTAGCGAACCAGAAACGACCTGAAATTTAAATAATTTGCTAGGTATGGAGACCTTACTAATTTCAAACAATTTTTCATCGTATGAACAATTATCAGACATTAAAAATACGAGGGTTCACCAGTCCGCCTGCCCTCAGACTACTGCTCCTGTGTAACAACGTTGGATTGGCCGCAACTTCGATATGTAACGAATCTGCGACAATTCGTCGTCCGGCAGCTTGTCACCAAACAATGTCCTAAAATCCAATGAATAAACCTAAAGATAGCCCTAAGCGCAGTTCTAAGCCTAAGCCTAAGCCTAAGCATTCACTTAAAAAGTATTTCTGAATTTATTCAGAAAAGTATTTTATGTGGCAAATCTGAAAAGTTTTTCTGGTATGTAAGACAATTTTTCTAAAAATAACTGGAAAACGTTTATTTTCAAACTTCATTTCAAAGCTGTTTTGAAAACATTTCTGTTATACCAGAAATACTTTTCAAGTGCACCTTGCTAATTATATTTCTTAAATGTAAGAAATTTTTTCTTAAATATCAGAAATATTATTTTGAGTGTAATGATGGGCGGCGAATTATTGTGTCGATGAAACTTCGAGTTACAAGTTGTCGAGTGACGAGTTGTTATGATACCACAGTTACAATATTGCAGTTTTGCGACAATTCGCTATCTGTTGCGAAAAATTGTTAAAAATCAAAAATAACAACAAAACAATACAAAAACACTGTGTTCTATTTTAAAACATTTATAACTATTTTATTTTGCTAATTTATTGTGTTTGGTTAATTTATAAAAATCAGTTTTTGTTTCAAATCCAAAATATGGTACACATTTTCGAGCGCAGCTAAGCAAACAAGTTCGTTATATTCACGACATCGTTAAGATACAACGTGGCGTTTTTGGTTCAGCCAAAAAACCGTCGCATGAACCAAATGGGCCCATGTTACTTTATAGGGCGTCAAGGTTTCTGGTGGGTCTATAAAAGAGTAGGTTTAGATTCTAGATTACATTTTTTGCTTAGGCTTAGACTTAGACATAGGCTTAGGCTTAGGAACACATTTTTGCAACGCTTAGGCTTAGGCTTAGAAATACGCTTAATCTACTGTTGCGCCCCTCAAAGTAACATTGGCCAACTAATCTACAGGCTTAGGAACACATTTTTGCAACGCTTAGGCTTAGGCTTAGGCTTAGGAATACGCTTAATCTAATGTTACGCACCTTAAAGTAACATTGGCCAACTAATCTACTGAAGCTAAGTTCATGGGTACATGCATTGTTTTTATTCTCATTTAATATTTGAATTTTACAGCGTTGCGGTAATTTCAGTTTAAGTTCACTTAGCTGTGGTACAGTTTGGCGTCTCGTTTTTTAGTCTCCTCGAGAAAAAAATTTTTGACCGCGGCCAATGCATAAAACAGGATCTAACATTAAAGTATATTCATAAACTTAAGCCTACGCTTAAGCGTAAGAATGAGCTTATACCTAAAGCCCAAGCCTAAAGCAAG
Source organism: Enoplolaimus lenunculus (assembly GCA_030248215.1). NCBI lineage: Eukaryota > Metazoa > Nematoda > Enoplea > Enoplida > Thoracostomopsidae > Enoplolaimus > Enoplolaimus lenunculus. The sequence goes on along the minus strand of JASANG010000864.1, from coordinate 425,220 downwards.
ACGTTAGTATAAAGCTTAAACTTGCTTTATTGCCGTCCGGCAGAAAAACGTTCCGACCGTGATCTTTACACTGCACTATTAAGTTCCGAATACAAATCAGGGAACTCGAACATTTTTCTTTATATTTTAGTCACTCAGTAGCAGCAGTTTTCCATTCGGTCAGGTACTTTTTCAGACAGTTGCTGACTTAAAGAACCAAACAGCATCGCATGCTGTATTAAATTTTGTCCAATCGGAATTGTACCATTAGCGAACCGCTAAATGCATGTAAACCTTGTAATACGACACCTTCGCTATCTGTTCTGTTTCCCAAAGTGCGCACTTTACCATGAACATCCGGTTTCAAAACGGAAGTTTATAACGACACCAGCGGATGTTTAAAGATTTATAAAATAGGCACTAGTTAAATACTCATTTTTGGAAGCTTCACGTGTGGGTACAGCGCGGGCCCGTAACCAAGAGGGGACCAGGGGCGCAGCCCCCTGGAAAATTTTGGCCCCCTATAGAAAATTTTTAACCTTGCTTATAGATCAACGAAAACCCTTGTACACCGCACCTGAAAATTTTTTAAACCCCCCCCCTTGGCAAGGTGAGCTGACTGTGGGCCTGGTACAGCGGTTACATACCTATCTCTCGCCCAACATTTTTATTCTCGCCTCTGCTTTGCAACCAGGCTGTGCTAATTGATAAGCAAAAAAAATTACAAGAGGAAGCAACGAAATTAGATTACCAAATAACTTAGCTAATTAAAAATTATTTGGCTCTTGGGGGGGGGGCGAAGGTCTTCATAGCAATGCTGGTGCTCCCTTTTTCGACCCGTAGTCGAGGCCATTGGTTGGGCTCGTAGGGCTAATAGGCTTGAATCTGTCGGACCCTAAGAAATTATTATATATAATGAAAACATGGTAAAGGCATTTGTTGCAATAAGCATCAGTCTTTCACTAAACATTGTTGTATCTGAAGGATTCTTTTTGACTTTCAAACAAATAAATAATTAATTAAAAAGAGATACCGAGTGCAATTATTGTTACAAAATGGTATGTTTGCTTAGGTTTTCCCTGAACACAAAGTTCCCGCACATAAACGAAAATAATCCTAAGCCTATGACTAAACCTTAGCCTAAGCCTAAGCCTATGACTAAACCGAAGCCTAAGCCTATGACTAAACCTAAGCCTAAGCCTATGAGTAAACCTCAGCCTAAGCCTAAGCCTATGAATAAACCTAAGCCTACGCCTAAGCTTATGACTGAACCGAAGCCTAAGCCTATGACTAAACCTCAGCCTAAGCCTAAGCCTATGAATAAACCTAAGCCTACGCCTAAGCCTATGACTAAACCTCAGCCTAAGCCTAAGCCTATGACTAAACCGAAGCCTAAGCCTATGACTAAACCGAAGCCAAAGCCTAAGCCTATGACTAAACCTAAGCCTAAGCCTATGACTAAACCGAAGCCTAAGCCTATGACTAAACCTCAGCCTAAGCCTATGACTAAACCGAAGCCTAAGCCTAAACCTATGACTAAAACTAAGCCTAATCCTAAGCCTATGACTAAACCGAAGCCTAATCCTAAGCCCATGACTATACCTAATCCTAAGCCTAAGTCTATGACTAAACCTAAGCGTATGACTATAAACCTAAGCCTAAGCCTATGACTAAACCTTAGCCTAAGCCTAAGCCTATCACTAAACCTAAGCGTAAGCGAAGAATAATTGACATGTGATAATGTAATAATACAAACACTTTGGAAAGACACTTTCGCCCTCTACAGTTAATACACACACGCTACTGTGAGAGAGGGACTGTGCATATGAAAGCCTAAGCCAAAGCCTCAAAGCATGTGATACTGTGAAGAAAAATTCGCCTTTCATTAAATTAATACAAGTGTTACGAGAGGGCAATCAAGATCTCTAAATTTGAGCGAAATATAAAAGATTTGACGTGGATTGACGTCATACAACAACGTTGAGTAGCAAACATATCCTGTAACTTTCGATTATAAGACCAAATGAAGCAAAACGTATGTCAATACCAAAGACCGTTGGATCAAATGAAGGTTCAGCAATTTCTCAAAGGGGGGCCGTGTGAAAATATAATCGTAGAAGCAAAAACTCGCGAGCGAAGCTAGTGAGAAGTCGAACGCCATTTCAGTGCTAAATCTTAATACCAAGTTATTGTTTTGATCCCTTTTGAGGTCTTCGGCTGGGGTGTGGCTCGCTTCGGATACGCCAGCGCAACTGGTACAGGTAAAACCATAAGCAGACTCGAATATCCGGTATGACAAACCTCGAAACAAAATATTGTTTTAAAATTGGTAACGTTTGTTCAAGCGAACTGTACATTTTCCGGTTTCTGACACATTTGAGATTTTGTTCAGCTGCTGAGAAACCGGAACAATCACAACAGCGAATGAGGATTGTCTTGCTGTACAGTTACCGACCAATCAACGGGTTTATGTCGTTATTAGTCAGGGATATTGTTTAGTTAATTTATTATCCGGCGAAGACATTGCCGTAAATAATTATCAAAAGGGATTGTCTATTAACCGTTTCCAGCACATGAATATTTTCTATTTTGTCACACACCATTTTTCAAATTAGGATTGTAACACTTGGCTCTCGAGTGGGAGACAGTCTGACTCTTAGGACCGAGGACTTTCACGTCTTGTGGAGATTTTGTACTACCGAGCGCCGGCATTATTAAACACGTCGCATGATGTATTTAATGCACGTGGACAGTATGCAATTAGTGGTTCATACTACACCTTATGCGAGAATGGGTTCGTGTTTGAAAACCATCATTTTGACATTTTTGAACCAGACCCCACCCTCACCAGTCGCCAGTTTCTCCGGACCCCAGAACCGTGTTTTTGTGTATTCGTATTTGTCACTTTTGATAACATCAGACAGTTTGTGGTCCTTATAAATACCTAGAAACCACTAAAATAAACGTCTTAGACCACACACTTATCAGTCTAAAGAGGCTATTCTACTGTGTAAATGGTAAGCAGAAAATTTGTGGTAAACTCAAAGATTGATGCTATTAGCTTTAACTAAAGCTCAGCAGGGTTTTTATAAGGTTTAAAAAATATATTGGTACGGCAAATAGTTGCGCAACTTGCACGCTGTCGAGCGGTACAAAATGTATACCTACGCGCGTTGCGTTTTTGATCAACTCTACCGGTTGGAGGAAAATATATACCATTTGAACAAGGTGTGGTTTGTGGCTTTAGGTCAAATTTTAAATATTACTACATAGTACCATTTATATTAGATGGTACAAAATGCCCCAAGCGCGCGTTGAATAATCTACCCAGTTTGCGCACTCGTGTCAAACAGCGATCATCCACTCTTGACGAGGTAATACGATGGGGTCCGCATTTTGAGTCCCCATCAATAGGAGTCCGAATCGCTACTAAGAGTCCGTAAGCGGATTAAGTCCCTAAAACCTAATTAAAGTCCATAAATATGAATTCTTCCTAATTGTAGTGCATAAATAATTCCAGGATCAAATCAACTTGAGTTCGAGACTTTAACCCTTTCTCACATGAATATTTTCTGTTTCCCATGAGACCTACTTTTATGCTAAGATTCGAACTCCGGTGACTGGAGAGGGAGGCGTATACCATCGCCACTCAGCTATAGGAGCTTGACGCTCGAGCCGGAAGGGGCTCTCACGTCTTGTGGTGATTTAGTACTATGTATACGTGTTGCAATTGTTAAACACGGTGCGATAGGTCCTGTTCTATGCATGGCCCGGAACAATAATCACAACTTCCGAGTATTTATCACGTGAACAAAGATAAGTAGCATTTTTTTAATTCGGTGGTTACAGAGAATAAGCCGTTTGTTTTATTATTCTTAAATTTTAAGACATGACAGCAACACATTACTGCTAATAAAAATTAAGCTTAAGGAATGTTAATTTTTTTAGTTTTATAATACTGCTAATAAAAATTAAGCTTAGGTCATATTATTTTTTTGTTTTTACAAGTATTTTTTCGGCCAAAATTTGAATTTTACTACAAAAATTTGCATTTCTCGCCAAAATCTTAATTATTTTTCCACCAAAATTTGACGTTGGGTTGGCGTGCGAAAGTATGACATTTGACCGAAAAAGTAACAATATGACTCCATTATTTCTTGTTCTATACAACTACGAAATAATTACAAACATGGTTTAGGGAACTCTACACATTACCAGTCCACCGCTCATGCTAAGTTCTATTTTGGTGAGATTGTTAGTGTTCTGAAATTATATTTAAAATATTTAAAACACGGTTAATAATATTAATTTTTGCTAACCATTTACATATTTTATTCATATTCTATTAATCATTAAAAACTTGTGATTATTGCTGAATTTGGCAACCGATTTAAATGACTCAGTCATCATCAGTTGCATCAAAACATACGGTTCAAATTGCACATTTAACTGCATATCAACAAGTTGCCGTCACCAATTGCAACACTGAGGCAAATCTTGTAAACAATGCATTTGTGTTCAGTTCAGATCAAACAAAACAGCCCCCAGACGCGACCGCTGACTGTTGGCAATTCGCCAAGTTGAGCCCTCGAAAATCGTGTGACGCCCCTAAGCACTTGAAAATTGTCCAAATATCCGGTAATCCAGGCTACTGTCCAGTATCCGTTTCCGGAATCTCTCATGATTGCCCAAATTCACAAAATTGTCACTGCAATCCAATTGAATCGCCGTGTGAGAACACTTGTTTGTTTGAAGAAGCGTCCACAATGTCTGGTGGCGACTGTTGTACTCGTGCTATTAACGCTTCGGTGTCACTTGAAACAAGTTCAACCAAACAAAATCGAGAAAAATGTAAACAAACAATTGTCACTGATGATTTCAATGAAATAAACCAATTGGCGAGCGACGATGACGAAATTGACGAAACCAACGGTTGCTCCTGTCCATGTTCAAAGCATTTCATTGGTCAATTATCTGCCAACAATAACAAGTTGATACTGAGTGATTCCAAGATCACAGGAACGCCAGGTTTGTAAGGGAAATTAGCAAATCAGCGGTCCTCACGATCTAATCCTGGCATTTTACCATGGTCTGCTGGGTTCACATTATAACTGCGGCTGCTCGGAACACGTTTTGTCCATGTTCGTTCAAAGTCAATATAAAACTTGATGTAAATAGCGGGTATGGCTACAAAATGTGAATGTCACATTACATTGGCTTACAAGTCACGGATCTCAAGCGATCATAGTATACAAATGGCCATGTATATTGTACCGGACACTGTAATGTTTCACTAATAAAAATTGTTAGATATCGTAGCATTCAATGATTTCTAATGCTGAAATATTATTTAACGTATATATACTGCGCTGAGTTGTCTATAGGCAACTCAATGTGAGAAGGGGTTAATTTTCTAGTTAAAATTTGAATTTTCAACCAAAACTTGAATTTCCCGACAAAATTTGAATTTTACCACCAAAATTAGAATTTTTCTTCAAAATTTCATTTTTTTCGCCGACATGCAAATTTGCGTGCCAAAATTTTAAAAAATTACGAAAAATTTTAAACCCTGCAGTTTCTAAACATTGACCATACAGCTTGCACTCATAACCTGTATGATACAATGATAAGGACAGCCAATACATTTAATATTATACAACATTGCAGCCACAAACACTGAATGTCATATCAGGATAGCACACAATTCAAATTTTTTCACTGTGATAGCGAATCAACGTGCAGACAAAATGTTACCCGCTGCTGTAATATGAACAAAACGTATTCCAGGTTGTCCCAGTTATAACATTGAACCCAGCATAATGACGTCATTTCAGGATACCAAAGCAAATGTGGTACAGAAACACTGTTCGTCAATGGAATTAACTCAGAAGCGATTGCAGCGCAAGGCAAGCAGGTTACAAGACAAAATGTTGATAATGTAGATAGATCCTGTTCAGAAACCAGGAAATGCAACTCATCGAGGCAGCAAACCATTTCTGGACAGAAAGAATCTGGAACCACAGAAGCGTTGCTAGTTTTGAGCGGACTATCTCGAGAGATATCTGGCAAATCGTGCAGAAAACGTGTGTCTCCGAACCCGGAAAAAGCTAAACCCAGGTCTGAGCCGAATTTCGTCAATCGAATGGCGTGCGTTCTTTTCTGCTTGCAAATTCTTGGCTATTTTCCTGCGAGCCAGCGGCGAGCCGAGTTTCAAGGGCCTGGCGAATTCCTTTCTAGCGTAGAGACCGCTCGCTCAAGTGCATCCTGGTATTCTCGATTCAAAGTCAACAGTTTATCTGGTCAAATTATTCGACGCTGGCTGTTTGGATTGGTTAGTTTGTTTTCAGTGTATATGGTAGCTATGTAAGCAACCGCAGGTTTTACAAAGCCAAATGAAAGTGACGTTTAAATGAAAAAGACAAACCTGAGCAAATACCACAGCAGTGCCGACAGAAAGGCACCGAAACATCAATTGGAGTGGCCTCCGACCCCTGGTGGCCTCATCTTGGAAAACTAAAAAACTTTTAGCGAACCACGAAGTTACAGAGCTGTGAAACATTGTATTGGTGGACCCATCGGACCTGTTTGAGAGGGGGGCGCCTCTTGACGCGGGTTAGCATATAAGTTAATGCCCTGCTGGCTATGTGCCGTAGTTTACTAAAATAGGAATAAAAATGAACTTTTGGTTAGTTCTCCAAGTCGCAAACGCTCTTGGTTAAATTACACAGCAGTAAAATGCAGTAGAATGAAGCACAGCTGATTATGGATACATTGCAAAAAATACTGAGTCAAATTGACTTTCTCCGAAATAAGCTCTGAGGGACTACACATACTGAGACAAATTCAACTCCGCCAGAGTCGAATTCAACTCCACTGAGTCGCACGTTTGACTCTGGCCGAGTCTAATTTGACTCATTTTGTGTAGTCCCGTTGAGTCTATTTCTGAGAGTCAATTTGACTCACCATTTTTTACAGTGCGCTTATTTACAGTAATTTTCAATTAATTTCGATCCGGAACAGGAAAACACTGGAAACACCATAAATGCCATTTTTAACCGCTTTTACAGCGAAACCCGGATATAAGAGAATTTTCGGGAATGGAGAAGAAATCTCATGTCCGGGTTTCTCTTATATCCGGATTTGTATATTATGTTTAGTACGGGAATACTTCGTATAACGCTGTTTTTACGTGCAGAGCGCCAATTTTTAACACTTATAGACATTAAAACACAGACAAAAATAGATTTCCAATCAGTGTTCACAAAGACCGTTGACACATCGACTCGATTTATTGAATCCGGCCTTTAAAACTTGTCGACAGAATTGAGTGTGAACTCTCCTTCTATAACATACCCTAAACAAGTACATTAACACAAACGGCACATAAAGTTTACTGCAGTCCTGCAGAAAAAACGTTCCGCTCCTGATCTTTACATTCGAGACACTTTCATAAATAATTTTTTCTAGTGAAAATAACAAAATATTTGTTGCAGATCTGTGGTATATATTTTCTGATCAATCTTGCGATTGCAATTTTTAACATTACCGTAACGCATATATATCGTGTGCATTTCGGTTTACTGCATGCATCAACAATATCATCAATAATCACTGGACTGTTGCCGTTGCATAATTGCATTCATTTTGTTGTACTTGCGTTTCGAACACGAAAACACATTCGACTGTTGAGACATTTGCGTCAGTTGGACGAATTAATGACTCAACTAATCGCTGAACGAATCTCAGACCACCGTACGACATCGCTGAACACCGTTGCTCGACCATGGAGCTACAAAGAACAAAGGAATAATATTCAAAACGCCAAAAACGTTCGTCAACGATCTGTTGTTGATTTAATTCAGTTTGAAAATGCAAATGGGGACAAAGCTACAAACGAAAATTCGTTGACTCGTTTCGACAGTACAATGGAAGAATTTCAGAGCTCAGATCGGAACAACACCTGTAAATGTGGAAACGCGTACAAGAGAAATGAAGTCAGCTGCAGAAAGAACAGCGAGCATCAGACATGTAACCAAGAGTGGAGGTTATCGCAATCGCCAAGAGCTCAAAGATCTGTCAACAACTTCGATGGAAAAATATCGACAACAAACCCGTTTGAAGTCAAAGAAAGACAGGAACCATCAATCAGTCGAAGCAGGAATGATGCTGGAAACGTCAAAACAACACAATGCTACGAGAACATCGATGAAGTCAAGGAACAAATCAACAGGAACAAAAACTGCTTCTCTTACAAGCAACAGAAAAAGACGCACAACGACAAACCAAAGCAAAGTGAGAACCAGACGTCTTTTGATGACGACCATCAGAAATCAAATAACCAAGTGCTGCTACAGAGCGACGCTGGCGAGAAGGAACCGGACTTCGAGATGGAACCGGAATTAAATGTGCCGAAATACAAAAAACAATCCGATCGCAACTACGTGAAGAGAACAAGACAAAACCGAATCGACATATACGGTGCCGCTGATGTACAAATGAACAAGGATCACGACCAACAGCGTCGGACAGAACGTTTGACGCCAGCCGGTCGTGCAGAAATACAAGCGGAACACGAACGCAACCACGAGTGCAAGAACAAAAAACACGACCAGCAGCGACAGACAGCGGCTATGGTTGGAAACGACAGAAACAATCAAAGACAAACGCGTCAAGCAGCACGTACTCGTCTCATTGAACAATGCACCGTCCCAATCGAACGCTATCAACTAATCGCAATTGCAGTTGGTGTTGTTGTTTTTGCAATTCCACTGATCATTCGAGTTATTGAATATATTTTTGTTGATTGGCAACGGCGACCCAGTTGGCTGAGTCACGTATCGCTAATATTAGTGCCACTCCTTCGGCTGTGGCAACTGATGCCGTTGTTGTATTTTTTGATCATTTGTAGTGTGTTGCGGTTTTGGATGCGGCTGTTGAAGCAGTGTATACGAGGTATTTTAGTTGTGTTTGTTCTGAGACGGCTAAATAATTGGGGCCATGTAAAGATCAGGGGCGGACCGTTTTTCCGCGTTATTGAAATAGAGTAAGCTTAAGCTTTAATTGGCCAATCCTTGTTGTAATTTATATGTAAAATTAAATTAAAACTATTTAATCAATGATTTCAGACGAGCGTTTACTCTTTCACGCATGAATACTTTATATCTTATTTCAAATGTAACTTCAAACTAAAATACGAACCACTAAACTTTCGATGTAGAATCGTTCGCTGCGACAACTCAGCTATAGGAAGTTCACGTTTGACCCAGTAGCACATCCGGAAGTGGGGCGGGGTGCGTACGCCCCCCACCCGCCAGAATATTTTTTATGTTAAAATGATAAGGTCCCAATACCTATAATTTTTTGCCCTCAGAAATTTTTTTGTAAAAAACACAACATTATCCGCAGAATGTTTTTTTATAAAATGGTAAGTCCCCCTTACAATTTTTCGCCCTCAGAAAATTTTTTGCTGATAAAATGATAAGGTCGCCTCTATCTTACCATTTTTGCGTTTAATAACATTTGCGAGCCCGCCCCCCCGTCAACAATTTTCGAATTCGCCTCTGGTTCGAACCCCTGGAGACTCTCTATTGTGGAGATTTTGTACCCAGTGTACGAATAATAATTGCAAAACACTATGCATTAATATCTCGTTTGTCGGACGTATGGTAATTCAATGCAATTTATTAATGGAAAACGAATAATGATAACCAATTGTCAAAATAAATCTTAAATTTAATTCGCTTTTAAATTTAAAATGATATACTGCCTATTGTAATACTATTGCAAAATCCTTTAAACCCATGTACAATAATAACGTTTCTGTTACACTTTTTTATAACTGTAATGGCCAATATATACACTGAGTCAACATTCGACTCCGCCAAAGTCAAATCGAGTCGAATTTGTCTCAGGCGGAGTTGAATTTTGATTCAGTTTGTGTAGTCAGAAAAAGCCTATTTCGGACAGAGTCAATTTGATTCACCATTTCTTGCAGTGTAGTACTAGCATATTCCTAATACGAAGCCTAAACCTAACGAAAAAAATTAATCTAAAACATAAAGCTCTGACTCTATTGCAGTTCCGCAGAAAAACGTTCCGTCCCATGATCTTTACATGGTCGACTTTAGTGGTATCGAGATATTTTGCAGTTCCGCAGAAAAACGTTCCGTGCCCTGATCTTTACATGGTCGACTTTAATGGTATCGAGATATTTTGCAGTTCCGCAGAAAAACGTTCCGTCCCATGATCTTTACACGGTCGACTTTAATGGTATCGAGATATTTTTCAGATGATCCAAACTGCGATCGTCACACCATGTCCGCGTACTACAACTGTTTCTTGCATCTTACCACCCTGAGTCGTTCAATTGGCAGCTGGCTAAATCCGTTCATCATGCTTTCGTTGGGCTTAGCCGTTATTATTTTATGCTTAACCATTTATTTTGTAACTCAAGCGGATAGTTTGATTCAATCACCAAATGTTAGCAAAACCAGCCCCGGACCGCGCGGAAGCCTTGTGGTTACGATGTTCAATTTGTCATGGGGATGTTTGCAAATTTTAATCGCTATTATGTATATTGTGTTGATTTGTTCGACTGGCTGGGCGACTAATGAAGAAGTAAGCTACTTTAAAGTTGCGAAAATTAGCTCCGCCGTCACGCCTGGGACATACGTCCGACAGGGTGCGAAATGAATAGTACAATGAACGCAAACGGATAGTGATCAAAATAACTGCAAACGGAAAACGAATATTTAACCCTTTCTCACACGAATATTTTCTATTTCCCCTGAGACCTACTTTTATGTTAGGATTCGAACTCCAGTGCCTGGAGTGGGAGGCGTATACCTTCACCACTCAGCTATAGGAGCTTGACGCTCGAGCCCGAGGGGGCTCTCACGTCTTGTGGTGATTTAGTACTATGTATACGTGTTGCATTTGTTAAACACGGTGCGATATATACTATTTAACGTATGTACGCTGCGCTGAGTTGCTTACAGGCAACTCAATGTGAGAAAGGGTTAAGTATTTGAATGTTTGAAACTTGTTTTAACTTCTATGCCTATACACATCAGAGGTATGCAAATGCTTACTGAGGCGTAGCAAAATGTACAGAAAAAGGCGTGTGTAAAATCTTTATTAACTACAACTTTGTACAAATTTTGCAATTTTTGTCCAAAATAAAACAATTGCAGCATTTCTGTGTTGAAAACTTATGCGATTTTCAACTGATTCACAAGTAACTATGAGCTTAAAAACAACGTAATTTGCGGTATTTCGAACATCGATTTTTATCGCAAACGGAAACATTTATCCTGCTTGGGGAACTGCAAAGCAGTAAGCCGTACGATTTAGCCAATACATATTTGTGCTTAGGCTCAGGTTTAGGTTTGGGAATATGTTTAATCTACAGTTACGACAATTTTCAAAGCAACGTTGACCGTAATAACTTGTTTCAGCTGTTAAAATTAATTGCCCATGTTACTTTAAGGGGCGTCCAGGTTTCTGGTGGTCTATAAAAGTGTACGTTTAGATTCTAGATTACATTTTTTGCTTAGGCTTTGGGTTAGACTTAGGCTTAGTATTAGGCTTAGACTTAGGAACTCATTTTTGCAACGCTTAGGCTTAGGCTTAGGAATACGCTTAATCTACTGTTACGCCCCGTAAAGTAACATTGGCCAAATTGATAGTTTTCTGACGGTCATTGCGGCAAGAACCTTATCCTCGCTCGGCTACGTTGTTGATTTTTGAAACTTTCTCGTTTATTATTGATATTTTTCAGGCACGAAAAATTCTTCAAGCTGTACTCGCATCTAATCCGCGAACAGAAGACGATAAGTTTCAAGTTAGTTTGTCTATTTGTATACGGTCTAAGTTAGACAGCAAAGGTCATAATATATTGCACGAAACGCAACTTCTGCAATAACCCTTTCTCACATGAATATTTTCTATTTCTCCTGAGACCTACTTTTATGCTAGGATTCGAACTCCGGTGACTGGAGTGGGAGGCGTATACCATCACCACTCAGCTATAGGAGCTTGACGCTCGAGCCCGAGGGGGCTCTCACGTCTTGTGGTGATTTAGTACAATGTTTACGCGTTGCAATTGATAAACACGGTGCGATATATACTATTTAACGTATATACGCTGCGCTTAGTTGCCTACAGGCAACTCAATGTGAGAAGGGGTTAATGAATTACATCAAAATATTGATTTTTACTAAAATGCTTCAGGCAACTTTTTGTCATTGATAATACCAAGAATGGATGATGCATTAACAAGAGTATGCAACTGGGTACATTCTAAGTAGACAACAATGTACCCAGCGCGCGTTAAATTTTTTAGCCTACCCCCCTTTATTTAGAGGATGGTACAACCTATGCGAACCATGACACTTTATGTATTCGGCAACAAAAATTGCTGTGGTTAGTTTAGGGTTATTGTATGAGACAGCGACCCCCTTCTAAAGAAAAGGGCTCGGCCAAAAACGCAACGCCCGGTGGTACATTTTGTACCATGTGGAACCCAAAGATGTACCTACACCCTAGTATCATGCACTTTTGATAATAATAACTAAACTGTCCAAGCTTCTGACCGCCTGTACCGTTCGCCCCCTGGAGGTTTGACATACGTTCAACTTCATTGGATTTTTCTCCCTGTGAAACTATATTCTTTTGTGCCCTTGAATTCCACGAATGTAGTCTGAAGTTCCGGCGGAAGCGCCCCAAAAGCCCGCAAATTGGGGGTTGCGACATTTGGGAACCCGTTTTTGGCAAACTGAAATTTTTTTCGTGGACTACGAGGTTGTAGAGTTGTGAAAGTTTAATCATAACATTTGTATACAGCTAATTCGGTTAGTTCATATTAATCATAAAATTTGTTCACAGATAATTCGATTTCTTCAAATTAATCATAAAATTAATTTACAGGTAATTCGATTGGTTCAAATTAATAATAAAATTTGTTTACACGTAATTCCATTGGTTCAAATTAATCATAAAATTTTTAATACGTAATTCGATTGGTTCAAATTAATCATAAAATTTTTAATACGTAATTTGATTGGTTCAAATTAATAATAAAATTTGTTTACAGGTAGTTCCATCGGTTCAAATTAATCATAAAATTTATTTACATTGCAATTCGATTGGTTAAAATTAATAATAAAATTTGTTTACAGGTAATTCCATTGGTTCAAATTAATCATAAAATTTTTAATACGTAATTCGATTGGTTCAAATTAATAATAAAACTGGTTTACAGGTAATTCCATTGGTTCAAATTAATCATAAAATTTTTAATACGTAGTTCGATTGGTTCAAATTAATAATAAAATTTGTTTACAGGTAAATCCATTGGTTCAAATTAATCATAAAATTTTTAATACGTAATTCGATTGGTTCAAATTAATAATAAAATTTGTTTACAGGTAATTCGATTTGTTCAAAAAATGTCAACCCAGTACTCATGGGGACTAACAGTCTGGCGAGCGTTTCCAATTGAACGAGGATTGTTTTTTACGGTAAGTTTGGTTGTGTCGCTTCCTGTTTAGCAAAAAATCGCCTGTTGCAGGTACCATTATGGTATTATGGGCCGATGTAAAGAACATGGGCAGAACAGTATTATAAGCATATTCCTAAGCCTAAGCCTTAGCCTAAGCCTAAGCGTAAGAATGAGTATATTCCTAAGCCTAAGCCTAAGACAAGCACAAAATTTATCTAAAGCTTAAGCTTACTCTATTCTTGTCCCACAGAAAAACTGGTCCATGTATAGAACAGGGCCGGAACAGTAGTACAAGCACATTCCTAAGCCTAAGCCTTAGTCTAAGCGTATGGATGAGCCTATTCGTAAGCCTAGGCCTAAGCCTAAGCGTTAACCTAAGCAAAAAATTTGTCCAAACTTAAACTTACTCTATTGTAGCCCCTCCGGAAAACGATCCGGCCCTGATCTTTACATTTGCCATAATGCAATGATTGACCAAGATAAACCATTGACACATAGAGTATACCAATTGGAGGCAACACAACACAAACTGTGCACAAGAAATAAGACAATGGCTGGGTTTCTGATAACCTACTTAAATGCGACATTAGTACTTAAGTACGTGCTAAGTAATTGCTTAGTCATTTTGTCGCGTAATTCAAACTGTACACTCAACAATTACTATGCGTATGAACACTCCTGGTAAGTTGAAAATGGTTTTTCGGTGGTATATATGGAACAAATTTGATTTGTTCTCAAGTTTAACAGTTTGATAATCGACTCTGAAACAGGCCAGTACCCAACTTGACACGCTGAGGGGGGTGATGCATGGATGTGCAAAACAATCTTATGGGGGTATGTTGTTAATATTGCAACTCTAAATAGCGGGCTAAAACTTTAGGGGAGAGGCAAACGTTTCTGGGTCGGACTCAGTCCCCTGGCTCTCTTTTACCACATTTTGTGGATATTTTGCAGACAATTTCAAATTTAGTATTGAATACCGAAAAGCGGCACAACCATGATTTAGGTGCGGTAGGAGGAATTACATAAAGGAAAATGTTGTTAACCTTTAGAATCCAGAAAGTTATAATCTGAAGCCTGTAATAAATGTCATTTTTTTGCCTTTCCAAAACTATCGCTAGGCGGTATATCCGCTCTATCCCTCCCAACTTGCGGAAATCTAATTCCGTATATTCTTACAATTTTTTCAGCTTATCAGCACAATCCTTGCGTGGGCGTTAATTTTGAACAAACTCAAACAGTCAAGCTGTCCAGTGACCATTGGTTATCGAACACTTGTTCCGCATGCAACCGAAGCAAGTGACCAATCACTGGCGGCGATTTTCAACGAATCCGCGTCACATTTGGACAATATGATCAACGGAACGCTGGATTTGCGTTTGATTTGAAGGTGGCCAATCAAAGTGATAGCTCATGTTCACTCTGACGGACGTACCGTTTTTCCATGAGACTCTTGTAGAGCAAGCTTAAACTTTAGATTAATTTTTAAGCTTAGGCTTAGTTACACACTTGTCCTGACGCTGAGGCTTAAGTTAGGCTTAGAAATATCATTGCATGTCTGTTACGCCCTTCAAAAGCAACATTGGCCGCAGAGACTAAGGGTAGGAGCCAATGTTACTTTTCGGGTCGTAACAGTAGTCTAAGCATATTTCCGAGCAAAAGCCTCTGCCTAATCAAAAAAATTCGCCTGAAACCTCATCATATGTCCGGAACGTTGGCTTACGATATATGGCCAATGTAAAAACAGGGGGGAACAGTAAAGCATATTCCTAAGCCTAAGCCTAAGCCTAAGCCTACGCGTAAAAATGAGCATTAAGTCTAAGCCTAAGCCTAAGTGGATCAAAAAATTAGTCTAAAGCTTTAAGCTTACTCTTTTCTAATCCCACAGAAAAACGTTCCGCCCTGATCTTTACATGGGTCCGTTAAACACCGTTTTTAGATTAGTATATTTTGCGGTGGCGGAAACTAAAATAAACGGAACTAAAAGTAAACAATGAAAGCTTAAAATTGTGCCAAAATATATAAGGCGTTTGATTTTTTTCATTAAAGACTACAGCTGTAGGCAGCACAAATATACAAAAAAGTTAAAGAAATGAGTTGCATTTATTTATTTTTGGTAAAAAGCTTCCAAATGTATTGACAATGATGGTACTTGTAGAATATTTACTACCGGTCATGGTCAACGAATCAGGGTCAGATTTAGGCAACATGATTAAGGGGGGTTATAGTCCAAATTATTCGGTTTATTGGCCATTCACGTTGGAGCTATTTGCACAGGGTATCACCACCATAAAGGGGGAGTCTCGTTAACTGGGCGCGTATCAAACTGAGGGTGGCGTTATACTTGTCGCGCTGAACCGTCACTGACCGTAAGTCACCGTCTGTCATCCAGTGGAATCGTCCGCAAGTAATTCACGACCAATATCGCACAGTGATTGGACATTAACGCACGACGACAGAGGGAGACACGACCACAGACGGCGACAGACGGCAACGAACGAAAAGTGACGGCGACGGACGGCGAACGACGAATGGCGAAGCACCACCACCGAAGACATCAAATGATTAGAAAAATATAGTGCCGCCCTAAAAACGTAATTATTTCGCTGAACAAAAATTTTGAAATATTATTTAGAAAGCAAATTTAATTTCGGCTAAGGTTCTTCTTCATTAGGTACATTCTTTGTACAATATTTACTCAAAATAGTGTTAAAATTTGTGGCCAATGTAAAAGAAAAACAGGGCGGAACAGTATCATAAGCATATTCCTAAGCCTAAGCCATTGCAAAAACGCAGTCTAAAGCTTAAACTTACTCGTTTCCAGGCAGACAGAAAATGGGTCGTCGGAACTATGAAGTATAAAGCGGATTATTTTGTAGTAATTTTTTTGCTCTGGTTAATGCTTTAACATTAGTTATTTCAAGTATATAAGCAACATATAAATGTTTGTCCTTGTCCCGTATTCTCAAATGTGTGCAGCACCTATCATCAGTTTGTGATAGGTCTTGTAACTTTCAAACCAGTGAATGCTGAGGCTCAAAATTCAGCACGTCATTTGCATATAATTTGCTTTACTGCTGTATCGATTTTGAATTCAACAATTGCAATAGTTCATGAGCTTGAAAACCTATTACTAAATGACAATAGTTGCTATACACATTTGAGAACATGAGCCCTTAATTAAGACCCGACTATAACGAATTTCGCAATGGTAAAGAAATTAAAATTTGCCAACAGTTTGAGGTAATATTCTTAAATATTAAAAATGAGTTATGATCGACATGCTACGCCTCATTGGACCTGTATAGGTACAACACTTGGACGGCATGGTTTTGAAACAAATTCAATTACATAAATTTACGACTATTCGTCGCCCGACAACTTGTCGTCCAACAGTGTCCTAAAAGTACTAATAAATTTAAACATAATCCTAAACGTAATTTTATGCTTAAGCCTAAGCCTAAAGCATAATGATAAGCAACAAATTGTCATTGTAGAGTCGATAAAATTTGGATTACAAGTTCTTGGTCGACGAACAGCCGTGTTACCCGATTTCATGTGTTAGAAAAATTTAAAAC
Source organism: Enoplolaimus lenunculus (assembly GCA_030248215.1). Classification (NCBI taxonomy): domain Eukaryota; kingdom Metazoa; phylum Nematoda; class Enoplea; order Enoplida; family Thoracostomopsidae; genus Enoplolaimus; species Enoplolaimus lenunculus. Next base: position 408,162 of record JASANG010000864.1, on the reverse strand, counting down.
AAACTCATTTATTAATTAACAGAATGCGTAGATTGTTCTTTAAAACACAAACATTAATTTGCAGAAAATTCATTGGTATTACAGAATACCAGCCAAATACAATTAAGGTATTAATAGAAACGACAAACTCATAAAACCACTACATCATATATGGATACAAAATCACAGTTGATATCAACATAAAAACAAGGATCGATTCATATAAGCTCTTGTACGCATCCCCCCGCAATGCTTAACCCTCTCGCTCATAGAGTATACTATGAGCAACTAAATAAAATAATATACCAGCAATACACACACTGTGAGCAGTGTTACACAATTCTACCATATATGCGCAGTGCAAAGTCTCCACAAGCCGTGAGAGCCCCATCAGGCTCGAGCGTCAAGGTCCTATAGCTCAGTGGTCATCGTAAACGCCTCCTACCCGTGAGACTGGGGTTCGAATCCTGCCTTGAAATTACGTCTCATTTGAAATTGGAAATATTCATGTGAGAAAGGGTTAAACCTAAGCCCAAGTGTAATTCTCAGCCACAGTCTAAAGCCTAATCGTTAAGCTTAAATATTGACAAAATTTGAAATTTTCAAAAAAACTGCGGGGGAATGGGTATTAGAACCTTAAGAAACTGCTCATATGACAGAAGTTAAAATATAAGTGCGCATACGACTCAAGTTAAAATGAAGCCTATGTGAAGTACACGAGTTCGGGCATTTTGTGCCATGAACTACCGCATCGAATGCAAACACTCGTCTGCAAGGTGGGACGTCATCCACTGTTGTATAACCAACAGTGGCTACCTACTCTATTTCAAGCGTGTGTAACTGGGTACATTCTGCGTAGAAATGAATGCACCCAGGGCACGTTGCATTTTGCCCTGCACCCACTCCCCCAAATTTAGGTGGGAACTTTGCACTAATATTTTTGAATTTTAGCTTAAGACTCTTCGATTATATTCTTAACCCTAATGTTTAGTGGTTTACGTGGTGACATTCCACCCCAACCCCACGCGCCCCATTGAGGGGGGTCGAGCAAAAATACAACGCGCGATGGTACATTTTGTAATATGCAGGATCCAGGCTGTTGCATACTCTTGGCTAAGACTGATCATTCACTTTTGGTATAACCAAGAGTGAATAATGACAATAGTGTGCAACCCTTGGGGTCCCGCATGGTACAAAATCTACCACCGGGTGTTGCATTTTTGGCCACCCCCTTATTTAGAGGGGGGTCGCTATCCCGTGTATACGCCTGAATTAAACTATAAGGCGAGCATGTTTGAGACCGCATACATAAAGTGCCATGGTCGCACCGGTTGTACCTCCCTCTAAATAAAGGGGGAGGGGGTTGGGCAAAAACGCAACGCGTGCCGGGCACATTCTTTTCCACACAGAATGTGTCCAGTGGCACAGTCTTGTTGAATGGCGATTATCCACTCTTGGTGTAACCAAGAGTGGATGATCACTCTAACAAGAGTGTGCAACTGGGTACATTCTGTGTATTAAAGAATATACCGGCACGCGTTGCCTTTTTGGCCAACCCCCCTCATTTTGGGGGGTCAATTTTACGTTCATTTTACACGTGTATCCGCCAGCCAACACCGAAAATATAATCGGACCACATTTTAGTATATACAATAGCACATGAATTTCAACATCGATGGAGATTTTGACCCCCTCCCCAAATACGGGGGGTAAGCCAAAAATGCAACGCGCGCTGGGTACATTTTTTCTACATAGAATGTACCCAGTTACATACTCTTGTTAAAGGGTATCATGCACTCTTGATATAACCAAGAGTGCATAATTACAGAGTGTAACCCTTCGCCACACTTTAAGTTATAACCATGAACCATCGCGCAATCCTAATCACCGGTCACCCCTCCTCCATTATGCGAGGCGGTTGCTATCCTTAAAGTATATAGATTTACGGATTGCAGCCCCATGTACCTTTATGTTTGTCGATGATTTATAGTAGAAATGAATACAGCTTTACACCCCTCAATCACGGTAGGAGTAAAATGAATATTAAACTACGTGGTGCTTAAATGCTTTAATCCAGAGGGCGAAGAATCACTCTCTATGCTTATAAACTCTTGTTATAACCAAAAGTGCATGATACAAGAGTGTGCAACACTTTGGGTGCCGCATGGTACAAAATGTACCACCGGGCGTTGCGTTTTTGGCCGACCTCCCCCTTTGTTTAGAGGAGGGTTCGCTGTCACATGCAATACCGCTAAATTAAATTATAAGCGGAACAATTTGTTGCCGGATACATAAAGTGTCATGGTTCGCATAGGTTGTACCCCCATCTAAATAAAGGGAGGTCGGCCAAAAATTCAACGCGCGCTGGGTACATTGTTTTCAAAACGGAATGTATTCAGTTGCATACTCGTGTTAATATGCATCATCCACTCTTGTTATAACTAATTGTTGTAAAAATCACTTTGAGTCGTCGTTCTTTGAAAACCATATTTCAAAAAATATTATCAGCATATCCGAGTATATATATCCGTTAATATCAGGCCCGTAGCCAGCACACCTTGCTAGGGGGCCCAAAAAATTTTCAGGAGGAGCATTCAAGGGTATTCAATGACTTACAAGCTAGATTGAAAATTGTCTAGAGGGACCAATATTTTCCAGGGGAGCTGAGCCCCCCTGGGCCCCCCTTGGCTACGAGCCCGGTTAATATATCGGGAAATCGACTAAAATTTCAGTATTTCTATGTTCAAACTTAAAATTTACACAAAATTTAGTAGATAAAAATCACTAAAGTTTTGGTCCTTGTATAGAACAGGGCCGGAACAGTAGTATAAGCATGTTCCTAAGCCTACGTCTAAGCCTAAGCCTAAACCTAAGCGTATGGATGAGCATATTCCTAAGCCTAAGCCTAAGCCTAAGCCAAAGCAAACAAAAATTAGTCTAAAGCTTAAACGGACTCTATTATAGCCCCTCCGGAAAACGATTCGGCCCTGTTTTTGGGCTAAAATTCCTATCAGACTATGATAAAAGTTTCGCTATCCGCAATTTAATGCAAACTATCACACTCGATCCCATTACGTCCTGGCTGTTCGCATTGGGCCGTGTTTTTGTTATACACCATCTGATCGGGGCACGTTTGTTCAATTCCTCTGTCGTTGACGCAAACGAAATATGTTTTGCTACATTTCAATCCGGTTGCATAGCGTCCGTTTGGTTTCCCAGTGCAATCGAAATCAATTTCTAAAATTAGCAAATACAATGTGCGTTTAAGGCTCCTGGCCGTGAAAAGATCAGGGGCAGAACGTTTTTCGGAAAGATTGCAACAAGCAAGCTAAATCTTTAGACTAATATACTGCTCAGACTTAGCCTTTGGCTTCGGCTTAGGTGCAAGTTTATTGTTACGCTTAGGTTAGGCGTAGGCTTATGAATATCCTTACATTACTGTTACCGCCCTGTTCTATACATAGGCCATACTGGTCCCATGTATAGAACTGAGCCGGAACAGTAGTATAAGCATATTCTAAGCCTAAGTCTAAGTCTAAACGTATGGATGAGCCTATTCCTAAGCCTAACCCTAAGCCTAAGCCTAAGCCTAAGCTTAAACCTTAGCCTAAGCAAAAAATTAGTCTAAAACTTAAACTGACTCTATTATAGCCGCTTCAGAAAGCGATCCGGCCCTGTTTTATATATGGGCCGAATACTTGAACTCTGTTAACATCGCTCTATATCGTACAAAAAGAACCTGTTTTGAATGTAAACGAACCCAAATTTAGGCTTCGAATTTAGAAGCTTTGAGCAATCCAATAAGGACTGCTCCAATTGTCAATCGGACTTACCTTGAGCTACGTTTGATCGCATCTGCGTATTGCTACATTCCGATCCAGGGATAAATTCATCGTCGCCGCCGCAGGCGTCCAGACACGCTTTGTATTCGCATGAATCGCTTCTGTGATCATAGAATAAGTTAAACACACAATGCATACGATACGGTAGGCCACCGGAACACGACCAAAACATATCAGAACATCCACTGAGCGGATAATTACCATCGGGTAACCCGGTACAGTTGAATTCTGACGAATCTGAAACGGTATTAAAAGGCACTTTATTTTCGCCACAAAACGATTTAAACCAAATACAGCGGAGGGGCGTAGACAGGATTTAATTTCGGAAGCGTATCACCTAATTATTTTTGGGCTTTGAGGATACAGATGGTTATTTAAAATTTTGTTAATAGTGATTTGGCTTGTCTTCCAGGAATATTGGTTAAAAATATGGCATGCTGCAGGCCTGTTTTTAATTTTTTTAAACAGAAATAGAACAAAATAAAGCTGAATTTGACGGAAAACTTTGCGTTCAGTAAACAGAAGCATAGCCGACAGTTTTTGGCATCTGGGATCCAACGGAGTTATTCTAAAGCCCGTAAAATGCCCCTTTTTATTGTTTCTCAAAAAAATTGCGAACGTTGATGTAAATCTATCTCCCCCCGCATATATTCGCCTGTGTCGGTACTGGCCAATGTATAGAACAGGACCGTTACAGTAGCATAAGTACATTCATAAGTCTAAGCCTAAGGATAAGAATGACCTTATACCTAAGCCCTGCTAAGCAAAAATTTTCCAAAGCTTAAATTTACTCCATTGCAGTACCGTAGAAAAACGTTACGCCTCTGATCTTTATACATTTGCTTCTGTACTGGTATATTAATACTAGCTCAAGTAAGCTTATCCGTACTCGGAAACTTTACCTTCATCATTGTCAAATTGTTGTTGCCGCCCAGGCAATGTACAGTAGCTGACTGAAACTAAACAACAGATCAGAAGTAATGGCGTTTGCGTCCGCTTCGACTGATAAAAAATTGTCGCTAACATTGCTCCAATAGTCAAAACGAGTGTATATTTTAAGCTAAATTCTAAATTATCCGTGTAATGTTGACTCGCTGCAAATTCATAAATATAAAGCGTATTTTACTGAAAAAGTTTTATCGCTAATACCGTTAGCCTTCTTAGCATAACGCTTTAAGCGTAAGTTTAATCTTCTATGCTTAAAAGTCTAATCCTAATCCGAAGATTTGCCAGCAAATACGATGGTAACTCGAACTTTCTATGATAAATCGAGCACTGTACACTGCAAAAATTGATGAGTCCACAATTGTCTCTCGACGAAATAGGCTCTACGGGACTACACAAACAGAGTCAAATTCGACTCCGCCAGAGTCAAACGTGTTACGAGACGAACTTGACTCCGGCAGAGTCTAGTTTGACGCAGTTTGTGTCGTCCCGTAAAGCCTCTTTCGGAGAGAGTCAAATTGACTAACCATTTTTTGCAGTGTAGGCTGCCAAAAATCACAAAAAGTACTAGCAGTTTCGCACTAATTTGATTTGACGGAACTCTAAAATATAAGAATACGTTTGGAATTTAAGCCTAAGTAGTATTTCATGCATTTAAATATTGCTTACACCATGTCAAAAAACCCGAAAAGCTGACAGTTTGCAAATGATAGGTACGCAGCAAGGGCTTTGGAAAATTAAGTAACAGCTCAGATTAAAATCATAAATTATAACAGCGCCGCTATTAAAATGGGTCAATGTAAAGATCAGGGGAGGAACAGTATTACAGGCATATTCCTAAACGTAAGCCTAAGCCTAAGCCTAACCTAAGCCTAAGCCTAAGCAAGCAAAAAATAAGTCAAAAGCTTAAGCTTACTCTTTTCTAGTCCCACAGGAAAAGGTTCCGCCCCTGATCATTCAATGGGCCTTAAAATGCGATCTACGCCAATCAAACCGAGCTAAAAACATCTGATCTCTCGACACAGTCCAGCGTTTCGGTCTTCAGTCATTACCCGGCAGCCCGCACTTGCCCAAAATGGTCCATTTTTGTAAATTGTTACATATTTGAGCTTCCCGTAACTTTCACTGATCATTTCACACCCAAATTTGAAGTTTTGAAAAATTTGATACCTTGACATCCCAAATTCACACCCGTTTGAATTTTTTTTGAAGTTTCATTCTTTAGGGTCCCAGGGTGCCTAGGGAGCAGACGAAATTTTTTGTCAAAAAATAAATATCGGATGATCAGTGAAACGCAAGAATCTCAAATATGCTTAAACTCTTCAACATTTACAAAAAATGTTTCCCTATGCCTAAGCCTTAACCTTTCCTGCTCTCTGCACGTTTTGTTCAGACCGCATGCTGATGTTGCAAGAATTTCGAAGTAACTACATCATAAATAATTGGAAGCAGTAAAATAATCAGCGAAGCAGCCAGTCTGAGAACCAGAAATATACAGAAATTGGTTTTCTTCTCTGAATATGGGTATATATACTTAGCTTAAATTTGTCAACCAAAACAGAGCCTTTATAATATCCGACGATAAAGTTATGACGTTTTAAAATTAGGCAGTCAAATTTTTGAAACAGTTCAATTTAATTTGTAATATTCTACTGTAGTTACCCGAATAAGAGAGGGAGTCCCCATTTTGAGTCCAGGGCGGTACCCTCTGGAGAGGCGAAATAACTATCAGTCCTCCCTCGTATTCTGGTCACTACATACTTAAATCAGGTTTACTGCTCAACCTATTGTTTTACGTATAATTTTTCCTGCTGAAGGCGATATTTTACAATGCTTGAGTTCAGCGTTGCTAACACAATTGATTCGGCTCAACCGATGATCAATAGAACATGTTCCAGTCGCTAAAACGAGATTCTAAGCCTAAGTCTAAGCGAGCGTCTAAGGTCTACAATTATCATTCATTTGTTATAATATTCACAGCCAGGTTTAATAGTTATCTTAAACATTTTGGCGATAATTCCACTTTAGACATACGGAAATTATTCAACATTTAAAACCAAAATTATTCTAGTTTTCCGGGCGGCAAGTTTTTCTAGAGGTGAGGCTGAGCACTCTTGAGCCACCTCTTGCTACGGGTTTTTGGCTAAACCCTATTGGTTTAACTGGTTCAAGATTAATTAATGATTTAGATTCGTTGTCTCAAACGTCCAATAATTTTTGCTCGAAAAATAGTTTCAAATAGAACGTATCCTTATATTACAGATTCGTTCAATTCATAAATATACTAATAGTGTTGTGTTGATGAATTTTTGAAAATTTAAACTTGGGGCTTGTTTTTTGTTTGAAATAATGGTCCACGTAAAGATCAGGGACGGAACGTTCTGCTGTGGGACAGCAATATAGTTAGCTTAAGCTTTAATAGACTAATATTTTTCCTTGGCTTAGGCTTCGGCTTAAGCTCAGGCTTAGGCTTAGGAATATGCTTATAATACTGTTCCGCCCCTGTTCTTTACATTGGCCAATATATCAGTAGTGTTGGATTGATACACTTTTTAAAATTTAAACTTGAGGCTTATTTTTTGTTTAAAATATTTGAAATATTTTATTACACAATTTTTTTCAAATATAATTTAATTTTCGACGAGAAAACCCTGATGTGAATATACGTCTTCGCCTCAGTGAATACGAATTTGTTCGAAAAGAGTTTGGTTAAAATTTGCAAGTTTTTTAGAGCGTAGTTGTTGAATATTATTCTCACAACAGTTTTAATTTACGTATAGACTGAATTATCAAATGTATGTAACATCAATATACCACCAGTTGGTGATTGACCCTGTTACTGCCAGCCATGATTTGCTGGGCAGTGTCCAATCATTTTATGAGCATTTAATCAAAGGATCACAACGGTGGTGGATTAAAGAAGAAAATTTCGCGAACGAAGCGAGCGAGACGCCAAACGCATTTTAAATTGCGGTCGGTTTTGGTTTAAACGATTAAGCGTGGGGGCCTCTTTGATAAGGGACCCCCCAAATGGGAGAAATGGTGATTGCTGCATCGGCCCTGTCTACAGCTAAAGCAACTATTATTACGGTATGGGAAACGTTCGGGCGTTTGTTCCATTGTTATGTTGAAAGTATTGGCCAATGTAAAGAACAGCGGCGGAACAGTATTATAACCATATTCATAAGCCTAACCCTAAACCTAAGCCTAAGCGTATTAATGAGCATATTCCTATCCCTAAGCCTAAGCCAACCCAAGCAAAAAATTAGTCTAACGCTTAAGCTTATTCTAGTCCAACAGAAAAACTCTCCGCCCCTGATCTTTACATGAACCAAAGTATTCAATCAAAACATTTACTTTTTGTTATCACAGTAAACGGTGTTACAGTTAATTAATTATTCTTGTAACCAATTTTGTGATAAGCTTCAGTCAGAAGCTTAACGTTTCTAAAACATAACTAAGAACAAAGGAATTGGTCCAAGTGTTTTATGTTATATCTATTCTTACCATGTGAAAGCTTGCACTGTGTTTTAACCCCTTCTCACATTGAGTTGCCTGTAGGCAACTCAGCGCAGTGTATATACGTTAAATAGTATATATCACTGCGTGTTTAACAATTGCAAAACGTATACGTAGTACTAAATCACCACAAGACGTGGGAGCCCCCTCGGGCTCGAGCGTCAAGGTCCTATAGCTGAGTGGTGATGGTATACGCCTCCCACTTCAGTCACTGTAGTTCGAATCCTAGCATAAATGTAGGTCTCAGGGAAAATAGATAATATTCATGTGAGAAAGGGTTAAGTAGTGTAATTTAAGGCCCATGTAAAGATCAGCAGCTGACCGTTTTCCGCGAAACTGCAATAGAGTAAATGTAAGCTTTTGAAGAATGTTTTGCTTAGGGTTATGCTTACGTATAGGCTTACGCTTAGGCTTATGCTTAGGCTTACATTCAGGCGTTACACCTGCAATTTATACAACGCTGTGAAGTTGTAATTTGACAAAAGTCACGTTAATATGCATACCCACTTGGAGATAGCGAGACTGTGAGAGTTGGGGATTGAGACGTTTAGGCTTAGCATTAGACGGCCCATGTATAGATCAGGGGCGGAACGTATTTCTATGGAATTGCAATAAAGTAAGCTTAAGTTTTAGGCTAATTGTTTTTGCTTGGCTTAGGCTTAGGCTTAGGAATGTGTTCATTCTTATATACGTTTAGGCTTAGGCTTTGGCTTAGGCTTAGGAATGTATTCATTCTTACGTTTAGGCTTAGGCTTAGGCTTAGGCTTAGGAATATGTTCATTCTTACGTTTAGGCTTAGGCTTAGGCTTAGGAATATGTTCATTCTTACGTTTAGGCTTAGGCTTAGGCTTAGGCTTAGGAATATGTTCATTCTTACGTTTAGGCTTAGGCTTAGGCTTAGGCTTAGGAATATGCTTATATTACAGATCCGCCCGTATTCTTTACATTAAGGCTAACGTGTAGTCTTGCCTTTAGGCTTAACGGGTAGGTCCTTATAATTAAAATGTGTCTATTGCAGATTCATTTTTAAGTGGCATTATTACTGTTAAAATAATTAAAATATGGCTTGTTGTTTGATTATGCTTCAAACGTTAATCCTCATTACTATACTACAGTTTAGCAATCCCGAACCACGAAGTAAGCATTATTCATCACCAGTATACAAATAAAGCTCAGAAAATAAAATTATATCCTTCTTATCCTGGTTCAAGTTAACTTTTTGAAAAGGCAAAAAGTTTCATTCCTTTTGCTGGCCCATGTAAAGATCAGGGGCGGAACGTTTTTCTGTGGGACTGTAATAGAGAAGCTTAAGCTTTAGACATTTTTTTGCTTAGGCTTAGGCTTAGCTATGGGTTCTTGCGTTCAAGGTTTAGGCTCGGGCTTAGGAATATGCTGATAGTACTGTTACGGCCCTGTTTTAAACACACAGAATAAATTGTCTTGTATTGAAGAAATATTGTTTGAAATTTAAGACAATTATCTCCTAATCCAGACTCCAGACATATATGTCTTGAATTTCAGAGTTTTATATAAACGGAGCAACTTTTTTACGTACGTAAAAATCAGAAAATTAATTCTTAAATATAAGACAACTATTTCTTGAAAGGAAAAAATATGTGTCTTATAAATTGGCAATAGCGATTTCTTGAATATAAGACATTTATGTTTTAACCATTGTAGCCACAAATTGCTGAGCTACTTAAGCCTACTAATGTCTGAAATACAAGACATTAACGCCTTGAGAATATAAGAAAGCAGGAGTCTTGAAATTTCAATACAATTTATTTTATGTGCACATTAGCCCCCAAACAAATTAGATTTCTCAAAACGACTAAATCAGACTTTCTGTAGCATTTAATTTTCAAAATTAGGCTTCGGTTCAGGCTTATGCAGGTGCTTATAGGCTAAGCTTAGACATAGGCATATCATTTCGTAAACCTGAGCCTAAGCCTATGCGCAAATGAAAGGCAAGTGTAGATGCGCTGAAACCGTTAATACGGGGGGTTGTTTTGCTAAATTTTTCAACTTTAAAATTGAAACGTCTTAAAATTGCACAAAATAATTTATACAGTAGACGTAATTTAGTAAATTTGTTCCACGTGCCAAATATAGTTTATATTCATGCTCGATAATTAAAAACAAGCCACCCCGCAACCCCAATGATCCACCCCCCATAAACGTTGCGGCCCATGTTACTTTAAGGGGCATGCAGGTTTCTGGTGGGTCCGTAAAGGAGTAGGTATAGATTCTAGATTACATTTTTTGCTTAGGCTTAGGCTTAGGAACACATTCTTGCAACGCTTAGGCTTAGGCTTCGGCTTAGGAACACATTTTTGCAACGCTTAGGCTTAGGCTGCGGCTTAGGAACACATTCTTGCAACGCTTAGGCTTAGGCTTCGGCTTAGGAACACATTTTTGCAACGCTTAGGCTTAGGCTTCGGCTTACGAACACATTCTTGCAACGCTTAAGCTTAGGCTTCGGCTTCGGAATACGCTTAATCTACTCGTTACGTCCCTTAAAGTAACATTGGCCAATGTTGCATTGACCTCATCCTGGCGGTGAAAGCTTTATTTCAGTCAGTTGTCGCATTATCAACCCAGTTGATCATGGATCAGTATCTGTTGTCGGTCGTGATTTAGAACTTGGCGACACCGTTGTTCGATATGGTGAAACGGTTGTTTTCAGTTGCGACAAGGGTTTCCATTTGCTTGATCCTTTGGACGCGGACTTGTTGAAAAACGTCGAAAGCTACGAGTTGAAATGCGGTCGGTACGGGTATAATGGTAATTGGCCGCTGTGTGAAGGTAAAATGAATGTGGTTATTTAATACTGAAGCATTCAGTGGTTACTGTAGTGACCCGAACAACAGCGGGGTCACTGATATTGTTTCAGCTTCTTAGCGAGTACCTCTAGATGCTGTTTGGGATCGGACGGTTATTTGTTTCGAGTCCGCTTTTTTGATAATATTTGGACCCCACACCTTTAACTTATGCCGTTGTCTACGATTTAGTTTTACGTTTTTAAAGATGTTTGTTTATGCTACTATGCGAGATATACTTTGAGCACTAAAATTCGCACTGAACTTGATTCTAGGAAGCATTTGCGTAGCCGAACTGGATTAACGAGCAATTATGGTCTCTAATTAAAGATTTAAGGCTATATCCAAATACAGAGACTGTCATTAGAGTTACAGATTGACTGAAACACCATATAGGGATCCAGGGCTTTTATTATTCCCCACGGTGTACTACTGCGCTTATACCTAAGCCTAAGCCTAAGACAAAGTCTAAGCAAAAAATTAATCTGAAGCTTAAGTTTACACTATGGCAGTCCCGTAGAAAAACATTCCGCCTTAGTCTTTACATGCACCCTAATGGTTGAAGTAGCGATATGGCATGTATGTGCAGGAGTCTGGTAACTCGTTAACAAATACTTATGCGATCCCATGCAACAAATAATGTGCGCTGAAATAGGATCTCAGACGACGCGCTTTAGGATAGTCAGCGTCGGAGCAACCAGCCCCATACCCCCATTTAGGGGCCCACATCTAAAGGGACCAACACCCTAACCGGCTGAACAAAAACCGCCGAAGTTTTGAAATACGTCTGGCTTTTCGTTTCCCTCACTCGCGACTATTTGACAGTACTCTACCGTTCAGTTATTTTTCTAAATAGCTTATACTACACAGACCTTAAAATAACCACCAGGTTGCCAAATGCTAACGCAAAACAAGATTGTATAAGGTTTTACCTAAAATATGAGCTGTTTAGCTACTTCAAATCCAAATATAAAAAGAATTCGCGCTGCGAGCGAAGTGTGATCTATTTTGCAGTTGGCTTCACTTTCTAGATCCATCATGTTGCAACCTTTGTTTGAAACTGTTTTTTGGAAGAGTGTCGTCACAGCTATCGAACATGAGCGTAAGCTTGAAAAATTCACATCAAACACCGAGAAATTCTGTATCCACAGCGACGCTGGGGGACCCATCCTAAAGTTTGGTGGGAGGCCCCCCACACCTGTCTGCTACTGCACTGCGGATAGTTGGTGTAATTTAATTTTTCTTTCAGAATGTTTTTGTTTTAGAAGACAAAAGTCACTTGTCTCGGTTTGAACAACTGACAAAATCGTTGCTTGGTTGAAATTGTTGAACCGCCGCTTGCGAGTTGAGTATTTTCAAGAATTGATAATATACATTTGATACTTTTGAGCGTTTGATATTACGTTTTTCCGGCTATACGGTGTTACTATGCGCAACTAATTGCAAACTTTGTACATGCAATCAATACACAATAGTAGTGTTTAACAATAAATTGCACTACCACAAAATTTTGACAAGACGTGAAAGTCTCCTCGTTCACAAACGTTGAAATTAGGTGTCTGCAAAAATAGAAAATATTCATGTGTGAAAGGGTTAATATAATTGAACAAGTTTCAGCGTTAATACTAACTTATTGTATTATAATAAACTAAAATACTTAAAGAAAGGTACGATGCAGTTACGCAACAACTGCTACAAAATCGATAATTCTTGTTTCAGTGATAGGTGGAGTGTAGACTTTGTAATTTTTGTGTCGAAAACGAAACGTGGTCGTTCAACAGGTTCGAATTGAATTCAACCCAAACTATTGCTCACATTTAGGGTTGTGCTATAATTGACGTCCGATGCCGTCTGTCACCGTGCGTCGACCGTTACGGGTGACGGACGGCGACCGACGTCAAAAAGTATAGCGCAACCCTTAGCTTGAGTTTGTTCGCTCTAAAGCATTTTCTCCTAATAGCATAGGCTTAGGGGTTTAGATTCGTTTTTCAGCCATGGACCGATTGTGTGGCTTACCGGTTAAATGCTCGGTGGGTCGATTGAAATTTGGGCCACTCAACAAAAACAAAATGTTGGTTATGTAATTGTTTTTCTAAATAGTTGGGGGTGTCTCGTGTTATATCGTTATGGCTTGGCTGATTTTAATTCTCAGTCCAGTCCTGCATTTTAAAGTTTCAGGGGGGGGCATAGTAGGAATTTAAATGTTAGCCAATGTTATGTTTAGGGTCGTATTTGTAGGTTGAGCACTCTCCTATATACCTAAGCCTAATCCGGAATGTTGAAAAAATGTATTCCTAAACCTATAAGCCTAAGCATAAGTCTAAGCAAAAAAAGTAGACTAGAATGTGCTAAGCCTACTGTTTTGCTGACAAACCAAATGCCGGTACTGCTTTAAAAGTAACATGGGTCAAAATGTTGGTACTGTACCCGAAAAAGCAATTAGAATATACGTTTTGAATAAAACATCGGCAGACAGTGTCTTCAGGACTATAATTAAATCGAGTACTTGTTACTTCATGCACACACAACTGTTATAATTTGATAGAAGTCATTAGTTCACCCCACATTATACTAATTATTTTCCTACTCGTAACACCTGTACGCTGTACGTTTTAGGCTTAGGCTAAACCTAAGCCTAGACTCTAAACTTAAGCGTACCTCTAAGCCTAAAAGCACCAGCTTGTTTAATGTAATCGTTATATGGGGAAACTTTTTCTGGGGCTAAGTAGTGAAGAACTGCCAGGAAACGTACCGCGTTAATCCAAATCCCACATAAGATGTAATGGCCAATGTAAAGAACAGGGGCGGAACAGTATTATAAGCATATTCCTAAGCCTAAGCTTAAGCCTAAGCGTAAGAATGAGCATATTCCTAAGCCTAAGCCTAAGCCTAAACCTAAGCCAGGCAAAAAATAGTCTAAACCTTAAGCTTACTCTATTGCAGTCCCATAGAAAAACGTTCCGCCTGTGATCTTTACATGGGCCGATGTAATAAAAACATTTGTTGCTTGTAAGAAATGCTTTGCTGAGATCCTGTTTGTTACGAGCAAGCTTCATTGCCAAAAAACAATTGATGTTATTAATTTTATGTTCCCTCCAATCATAAAACAGTTTACAAAAAACAGAATGCTGCATAGTTCATAATAAATCTAGCCGATGTAAAGAACAGGGGCGGAACAGTATTATAAGCAAATTACTAAGCCTAAGCCTAAGCCAAGCAAAAAAATTAGTCTAAAGCTTAAGCTTGCTCTATTGTAGTCCCACAGAAAAACGTTCCTCCCCTGATCTTTACATTGGTTATTGTTATTAGGCATTCATGAAACTAATCATGAGATAATGACATAAACGGAAATTATATAATAGTTAAATCAGTCATAAACAATTGTTTTAATTGTTATTGCATTTTTGCTAATTACATTTATATCTAATTGTGAGGCCTAACTCTTCAACTCTTGCTTCATTGATGTTATATTAGCGAATATTGAATCTTCGACAATTCGTCGCCCGACAACTTGTCGCCCAACAGAGTCGTGAAATTTTATAAATATATCTAAGCATAATTTTAAGTGTAATACTAATCCTAAGCCTAAACATAATGATGAGCGACGAAGCGTCGAATCGATGACATTTTGAATTACAAGTTGTCGGACGGCGAGTTGTCGGACGGCGAGGCGTCGGACGGCGAGTTGTCGGACGGCGAGTTGTCGGACGGCGAGTTGTCGGACGGCGAGTTGTCGGACGGCGAGTTGTCGGACGGCGAATTGTCGGACGGCGAGTTGTCGCACGGCAAGTTGTCAGACGGCGAGTTGTCGGACGGCGAGTTGTCGGACGTCGAGTTATCGGACAGCGAGTTGTCGGACGGCGAGTTGTCGGACGGCGAGTTGTCGGACGGCGAGTTGTCGGACGGCGAGTTGTCGGACGGCGCGCGAAGTCAGGTATTTGACAATAACTCGTTAACCAATCGTCTGATTACAAAAAATTCACCACTATTGGACTTAGCTTTGCAAGCTGTATCGCATGATTACAATTTGTCAAAGTGCTTGACAGACACAAAATTGTTTTGGGTCCCAAAAGGAGGGGCCTTTGCACCTTAAAAATTCGAATTTTTCAAAAATACAAATTTGGCTGTGCAATGATCAGGGGAGGCCATGAGAAGCTCAAATATGCCAAAATTTTCAACATCTGATCGCTTTTGGGCAAACGCGGGCTGGAGGGAAGGATAAACCGAAAAGACCCTAGAACAGAGCCGTAGCAGTAGTATAAGCGTATTCCAAAGCGTAAACCTTGCCTAAGCCTGTCTTAGCCTAAGCTAAACAAAAAAGTTAGTCTAAAGCTTTAAGCTTACTCTATTGCAGTCCTGCTGAAATCGTTCCGCTCCTGATCTTTATATCGGCCCTTTCATGAAACCCATCTGGGAAAGTTTCCCACTGGTGCGAAACGCAGAAAATTTTTTCAAAGCATTTTGCGTAAGAATACCATTTTTTCGCGTGCGTTACGTTTTGAACATTGTGAGTAGAGATCGCGTCCGTCACATGTAATAGTGAAAAAAGCTTACGAGCTAAAAGCGAGTG
The DNA here is from genome assembly GCA_030248215.1 of Enoplolaimus lenunculus. Lineage (NCBI taxonomy): Eukaryota > Metazoa > Nematoda > Enoplea > Enoplida > Thoracostomopsidae > Enoplolaimus > Enoplolaimus lenunculus. The sequence goes on along the minus strand of JASANG010000864.1, from coordinate 392,488 downwards.
AGAAGCTAAACGCAATTTTAGTACTAAAGCATAGTACAAATTTTTGGTTTTGATCATTGTTGGGAGGCGACCTGGGTGCCTCCTCGAATCTGCCTGTGAGCTTATCCAAGTTGTATGGACCATATACAGCATAAATAACACTATCACATGATTTCGCTTGCGATCTATAGATTACAACTTCGCTTGATTTTAACATATACACCATAAACGATAATATTTGACTCAATTACAGTTATATGTTATATATTCTAGGAATATAGTATTTTAGACGATATTTTTGTTATATAAGCACAGCTAATGCTGTGAAAGCTGATTAATGTTTGCCGACACAAGTTTATCCAGCTATCAAAACGAGGATCCATCGTTGAGTTCAATATTTGGGCCCATGTTACTTTAATGGGCGTTCAGGTTTCTGGTAGGTCCATAAAAGAGTAGGTTTAGATTCTAGATTACATTTTCTTGCTTAGGCTTATGCTTAGGCTTAGGCTTAGGAACACATTTTTGCAACACTTATACGATTAGGCTTTGGAATACGCTTAATCTACTGTTACGCCCTTTAAAGTAACATTGGAAAAATGTAACACTAAATTGGTGAATTCGTCTAAGATAAGCTAAAACTCGATAGCGTCGTTTGCTTGCTTATATATGCCGCGGGTGCTGAGCCCTTGAAAAAGTAGTCTTGGTTTCTCTGGAAGATTTTTAACCTTGCTGCTATAAGTCATCGAAAACCTTTTTATACCCATCTTGAAAAATGTTTCGACCTCTACTTAGCAAGGTGAGCTGGCTACGGGCCTGCAACGATGTAATCAGTTGGGTCCAATGTAAAGAACACGGGCGCAGCAGTATTATAAGCATATTACTAAGCCTAAACCTAAGCCTGGGCGTAAGAATGAGCCCTATTCCTAAGCCTAAGGCTAAGCCCAAGCCTAAAAGCCAAGTAAAAAATTAGTCTAAAGCATAAGCTTAATCTATTACAGTCCGACGTAAAAACGTTCCGCCCCTGATCTTTACATGAGCCTCAGTTGGTGACTGAATTAACCAATCAAGACCGATTGGACTTCAGGTCAGCCAATACAAATAGTTCAAGCAAACCGAATTTATGGTATTTAAAAATATTGTAAAATGATTGGATGGTTGGTTTGGTTCAAAGCTTAAAGTATTTGTTTGGCACAAACACGTGTTCAGGGCTCCAATTTAAAAAACAACATCAATTTGTCTTGAAAGATAACGAACGTTAACTGATACAACGCCAAAAATGAAGAACATTAGCACTGAATTACGACGACCAACGATCGCACAGAACATCACACATGGGGGTTCATTTGGTGTCCACTGTCCACGAACCCCCGTTCATGTTAAGCCAAAAAAATCTGTCAAATATAAAACCAAAAAATGTCCCGAGACGGACAGCGTCAACTAAGTGGATTCTATTGTTTTCGAGTTGCCGTCAAAGTATCGCTTGGGTTTCGTGCCTAAGCCTAATCCTAAGCTGAAAATTAATCTAAACTATTAGCTTTTAGTCTATTCCGGTTTCACAGAAAAACGTTACGCCCCTGATCTTTACGTGTGCCATTTTCTTCTGCATCCGCTTCTGTCTTTGATAGAAGCCGTTAAAACGGATCTTTGTACTCTCTAAGTTAGCAATGACCGTCTGAAGCCGCTCACTTAGTATATTACGGTATGGACAAGTACAAAATTTGACAGGCATTTACTGGGTAAAATCTATGGAATTAGTACCCAATGTTAGTTTATGGGGCGTAACAGTCTAGTTAAGCGTATTCCTAAGCCCAAGCCTAAGTGTTACAAAAATGTGTTCCTAAGCCTAAGCGTAAGCGAAAAAATGTAATCTAGAATCCGAACGTGCTCTTTTATAGACCCACAGGAAACCTGGACGCCGCTTAAAGTAACATGGGCCGAATTAGTTATATATACGTTCTAGCTAAATAATATTCAAATATATTTTTTAGCTTTTATATAAACATTTTGTGGTTTGTGGAATCAATTTATAAAATGTCTCATCTTTTGCAATTGTTTCGCTTAACCCTGTGCTTTTCTGTGTTCGGTACTGTAATGTGTGAACCACGATTGCGTAAGTGCATGACCAATGCTAATTATAGGGACCTGTCTACTAAAACCTAAGCTTAAGCGAAAAACAAAACCTAAACGTAAGCTCAAACATAGGCCTATGCCTTACGGGCCAGCAGCCAGAGCGGGGGTCGGGGCGCTCAGCCCCCCCCTTGAAGAATTTTGCGTCACCCTAGAAAAATTTCAAGCTTGGTTGTATGTCATCGATAAAGCTTGCATGCCCCTCCTGAAAAATGTTTAGCTCCCGTAGCAAGGTAACCCAGCTACTTGATTGATGTATAAGCCTAAGATTAAGCATAAGCTTCCCAGTCTCTAAGTGCCAGAGTCTACATGTCTCTTAATGAGCAGGCCATTATAGTAAGCATTGGTCAAATTTATCATGAAATATTTATCGGTTCAACTATGTTTCTATTCTTGTGTAAGCTAAAAACTGAAGTAAACTTAAACATTCCATGAGTTCTGTAATTAAAAATTAAGTCAATCTTTGACTTCACATTTGTTCTGTCAATTATTTCAATCACATAAACGACCCATACAAAGTTCAGGAGCGGAAAGTATTTCTGCGAGACTGCAATAAATTAAACTCAAGCTTTAGACTAATTTTTTGTTTACGTTTAGGTTTAGGCTTAGGAATATGCTTATACTACTGTTACGGCTCTGTAGATTAGAGGCATAGAATATATGTTCAAATGTGCATATGTTTCGGGCACCATAGTAAATTTTGCAGAACAATAACGTTAGTAAAAGCTGCAAAACTTTGAAATTTTTTCCGCATAGATCATGCCTGTTAGCCATATTAATACAAACAATAAAATTTTAAGAATATTAATTCGAGTTGAACTGCGGTAAACCCTGACCAAAGTTGTCGTCTTAAACGTATCTTAGGTAGTAAAATTATGGCTTGTAGTCGCGCTTTTAGCTCTTATTTTGAAGTCGGTGTTCTTTGCAAATCTTTGTTTCTAAAACCTACATGTATTTCAGATATTATCAGCAAAACTAGTTTCATTCGAAACGTATCTTAAGTAGTAAAATTGGGGAATTTCGTTGAGCTTCAGTTGTATTTTTTGGAGTCGGCGTCCCTTACAAATTTTGTTTCTATGACTTTATTTATATTTCAAATTATCAGCAAAATTTGTTACATCTCAAACGGTATGTTAGACAGTAAAATTATGCCATTTGGTTCAACTTCAGCTTCCTATTTGGAAGTCGATGTTTTGAATCGTTGTTTCGACAAAGTGAATGCTTAGAAAAATCAGCAAAACAAGTCTTTTATTTCATTCATATATTTCTTGTTTTACAGAGCACTGTTGGATACTGAATCCAGTTGCCCACGGTACAATCGAGGTGATCGGTCGCAATATGGAACCAGGAAATACGATTGTGCAAATCGGTGAAAAGCTTCGATTCACTTGCGATCATGGCTATCATCTTTATAACGCGTTGCATAAAGACGAGTTGAAAGACGCCGAAGAGTACGTGATTGAGTGTGGAACGTACGGATTTAACGGGGTTTGGCCAAGTTGTGAAGGTATGACGCATGCAATTAGCAATTTTGCATGTTGCAAATATACATGGCCTATGTATAGAACAGGGCCGGCACCGTAGTATAAGCATATTCCTAAGCCTAAGCCTAAGCCTAAGCCTAAGCGTATGGATGAACCTATTCGTAAGCCTAAGCCTAAGCCTAAGCAAAAAAATTAGTCTAAAGATTAAACGGACTTTATTATAGCCCCTCCGGAAAACGATCCGGCCCTGTTCTGTACATGGGTCATTATACATTATGAGCAAAACGTAAACGTACTTGGAGAAGTGCGGTGGCCAGCAGTTTTTAAGAGGCTCATAATTTTTGAAAATAATGTTTTCTATGAAATTTTGAATTTTTAAACGAAAAGAACGGGTAAAAGTTTATATTTTAGGGGGAATCTACAGCCTACCTAGTTTCTGTGCATGCAAAATATTACCACCAGTATTGTTAAAATACGTCTTTCATTTTATCTAAATTAAAGTTAAAAACATTTTAAACTAAGCATGAGACCTTGACATGTTCACTGCAAAAAATGGTGAGTCAAATTGATTCTCTCCGAAATTGTCTCTACGGGACAACATAAACTGATCCAAATTCGTCTCCGCCAGAGTCAAACGCATTTTTTTTGTATTTTATGTCGTTGAATTTGTTTATTTTTGCTAATTTTAGCCGATGCAAGCCATTTGACGGAGTTCCATGTTCATTCTGACAAGAAACACTGAATCCGTGAACCTTTAATCATATCTGAAAGTCTAATCTACCGATAATGAAAATACGTCAATTTTGGTCTCACATTATGTTTAAAACCCATGTATTTATCTTATGATGCTTATAACAAATCTGTAAGTAATGGAGAAACTTTAAAACGTAAAAACCTTCGGCCCATGTAAATAGGAGGGACGGAACGTTTTTCTTCAAGACTGCAATGAAGTAAGCTTAAGCTTTAGACTAATTTTTTTGCTTTGACTTCGGCTGAGGGTATATGATTATACTTGTGTTACGGCACTGTTCTACACATTGGCCAAAACTTTGGCCCTTAGTCTATAAACTTCAAGATACGATTTTGGTCAAAAGTATTTTAAGATCTATTCCTTACAAACTTTAGCCAGTGTATAGTCAGTGCCGTAACAGTATGGCATAAACATATTCCTAAGCCTTAACCTAAGCTTAAACGTAAGAATGAGCTTATATCTAGGCCTAAGTTTAAGCAAAAAATAGTCTAAACCTTAGCAAACGATTAATTTTGTGTCACAGTACAAATCTGTTCTAATCTGCAGCGTCCTGCGTTTAGTGCACATCAAACATTTTGCCTGCGGCACTTTACAGGTATTAAAAACCAAATTCTGCCAATTTGCAAAAAGGCTTTAAGTTTCACTATGATTTTCTCCCATTCTCAATCAACCTACATTGAAGACACAATCTCGTGTCTGTATGCAACAGCTTAGCTATCGCATTTGCATTAAATTACTGTTTCCGGCAAATGTAAAGAACAAAGGCGGAACAGTATTATAAGCATATACCTAAGTCTAAGCCTAAACCTAACCGTAACAATGAGCATATTCCTAAGCCTAAGCCTATGTCTAAGCCAAGCAAAAAAATTGTGTAATGCTTAGCCTTACTCTACACTAGTCAAACAGTAAAACGTTCCGCCCCTGATCTTTACATGGGCCCTGATGGCCAGTTTACCTGGGCCCTGTTTCTTTTGTCGGATATCCTAATTATTAATCCTTATTTTTTAAATATTTATTTTAACTTTAATAAGCTATTACTCCTAGTTTGTCGCTTGATTCGCATGGCAATGTTGTTTTCAAAAGTAATCTTTGTAAGCTTTCTAGTATAACATTGATAGAGCCGTTGTCAGAAATTTCTGGATCCGCTACTGTATGCGAATTATGGCCAATGTTACTTTTAAGGGCGTAACAGTAGTTTAAGCGTATTCCTAAGCCTAAGTCTAAGCCTAAGCCTAAGAGTTGCAAAACCGTATTCCTAAGCCTAAGCCTAAGCAAAAAAATGTAGTCTAGAATGTAAGCCTACTCTTTTACAGACCCACCAGTAACCGGGATGGCTCTAAAAGTAACATGGGCGTGAATTATCATATGTTTTACATAACAGATATATATCTCACTTTAGTTACGAATATAATATTTTGACTGGTTGCTATACCTAACAGAAAAAAGATAAACTACGTTCTACTTTGCCAGATTTAGCAGATTTGTGGTCAGGTTAGTTGGCATTATTATTTGGTCTCAACATAGGCCCCAGCGCGTTCTATTTTATGAGTCGTACGATTACAAAGTGTTGTAAAAATTAATAAAATTTTAACCAGTTTTGAAAAAAGTATATATTAAACCAGAACAGCATTTTTATTTACAACTAAAATTAAATTTTATAAAATATTCCAAAAGGCAGTAAAAAATATCAAGACTCGTTAGGAACGAAATTCGATTTCAACAAGCAATGATTGAAGATTTGCAAAAAAATATTAAAATCACAGCAAATTGAAATATTAATTTTGAACGACCAGAACAGAATTTTATTTATAACTAAAACTAACTTTTATAAAATATTCCAAAAGGCAGTAAAAAATATCAAGAATCATTAGGAACGAAATTCAATTTCAACAGCCAATGATTGAAGATTTGCAAAAAAAATATTAAAATCATAGCAAATTGAAATATTAATTTTGAACGAAACTTGCGAGCAATAAAGCAAGCGATTGTAAAAAAAAATAATGATTATGTCAAATTTAACTAATTTTAGTCTTTGAATTATGTAAATTCAATTTTAGCTGACCGGCCTAAAAAATTGAAACCTTCTGTTTCTAGCTTGTTTAAGCTGACTACGAGTCAAGCTTGCGGTGTAGAACACACACATTTTAATATTCGGTATATCATCACCTAAAACGCCAAATCTATTTTCAACCGGTCCATAAAACTATTGTAGGTTTACAAAATTTGGATTAGCGAAAAATTCGATTACACATTTGGGTCAATGTATAGAACAGGGCCGTAACAGTATTATAACTATATTTCTAAGCGCAAGCCTAAGCATATGCCTAAGCTTAAGAATGAGCTTATACCAAAGCTTAAGCCTAAACCTAAGCCTAAGCAAAAATTAGTTTAAAGCTTAAGATTACCCTATTGCAATCTCGTAGAAAAACAGTTCCGCCCCTGATCTTTATATGGGTCGACATTTCTATACATACACATATCCGGTACACATATATGCATAGATAGAGATTCCCATATACACGGGTCGTTATTCTAGGGCGGACTGGAGCCGCCGGCAATAAATTATATTTATTAAACGTACTTTTTTCTTTAAGTAGGGTTTTTTAGGTTCCAGCCATTTCATACAGGGTATATTTTCAAACAGCTGTTCAACCACTGCAATATTTAGAATTATATTCCTTGACATATATTAGTTGGCCGCCCTTGTATAGAACAGGGCCGAAACAGAAGTATAAGGATATTCATGATCCTAATCCTAAGCCTAAGCCTAAGTGTATGGATTAGCCTATTTCTAAGCCTAAGCCTAAACCTTAGCCTTAGCCTAAGCAAAACAATTTGTCTAAAGCTTAAATTGACTCTATTATAACCCCTCTGGAAAACCATCCAGCCCTAATCTATACATGGGCCTATTAGTTGATATATAGCGCTTAAATCATAAAACCTTTTTGCGAATAAAATTCACAACTTTTTACAACGTTTTAGTATCATAAACAAACCGTAAACCGCGAGCCAGATCATAAATCGATTTGGTGTTCCGAAAACGGCAAGGCTGTATTCCTCTATATAAACCCTAAACGGAACCAGAACCAGGGTACCAGTACCATTTTTACGTTCAAACCTAAAAGTTGGTTTTTTTCCGTTGGCTTACAAAACGTTCAAGATTGATTTTGTTTGGGCTTTTTGGCAAAAATACTTTTTTGATTGAATATTTTTCACTTCACATTTCGACGGATATTGTGAAACTATGCGATACTTTGTCGGTCAATTGATGCTCGTTGTGATGCTATTCGCAATTAATAGTCAAGCAGAACCACGAATGCGTAAGTTGAAGCTTTAATTCGATTATGGCTACACACAAAAAAGTATTTTTGAAGTTATTCAGAAAATGTGGCAAATCTGAAAAGTTTTTTTCCTGATATTTAAGACAATTTTTCTAAAAATAACTGGAAAACATTTATTTTCAGACTTTTATTTCACAACTTTTTTGCAAACTTTTCTGTTATAACAGAAATATGTTTCCAAGTGCAACTTACTAATTATATTTCTTATTAAATGTAAGAAATTTTTTCTTAAAGTTGAAAAATATTATTTTGAGTGTAGGTGTGAAACCAGAAAGTAAACACGCCGGTGCGCTCTAATTATAAACTTCCATACACCCCGTCACAGAAAACTTTTGTACCCCGCGTCCATAGGTTAAGGCTAAAACTCTGGCTTTGGCATAGGCTTAGGCTGGCACCGCACCCACATGCTTAGGCTCAAACTCAGACTCAGGCATAGGCTTAGACTTAAGTTTCCGAAAAGGCTTTACTAAGCCTAATCATAAGCCTAAACCTTTGTCTAGTCTATGTCTAATCCTAAGCCTAAGCTATAATCTGGAATGCAGGTAAAGTGTACGTACAAGAGCCTGACAGGGTGTTGTTCCCCTAGTTTGAAAATATTTTATTTCACACCTGAATGACAATTTTAAAACAAAAGTTAATAAAATCTACTGCAGTTATATTTGGTGTCATTCTCGGGTCGAAGGTTTTTTATAAAGGTCTTGTTATAAAGCAAGCTTGCAGCTTACCAACTACACCAAAATGGGCCAATTAAACTGCTGAGACCAACGTGTCAGCAAAACTTTTTAACCAGTTGGGCTAAACGTCATTCAACAAAGGTGAAAATTGTCAAACAGTGGGACAGCCGCTAATTCTCTATCGGCCATGCGGCTGCCATTAGTCTAATAAAACGTCTAAACCTTACAAATACCTTTATGACGTCATTCTTGAATATCCTTCAATGACGTACTGTAAATTTTCTAACGGCATCCCGTGTGATCGTGAAATCAGCTTGCAAAACAAGCGAGCGAGAAGCCAAACGCAATTTTAGTACTAAATCTTAACGCAAATTTTGGTGCTTTGATCTCTGTTGGCAGAGCAAACACCTGGGTGATCAGCGGCCAAATCTGCCAGTAGAAGCACAACGATAATTTCGTTCAATGAAATTAATAATTCAGGAAATTTCGCTCACAATTGAATTTTATTGGTTGAAGTTTGAATTTAAGGAAACTGCAAATTTTTTGGTTCGATTCAAAACGGGTTAGCATCTGTGGTCGGTCGAACCCTTATCCTTGGTGACACCACAGTTCGGCTGGGTGAACAAGTCAAATTTACCTGTAACCGTGGCTACCGGCTATATGATCCATTGCTTAAAAAGTCGATGAGCGGAAACGAATACATCATTCAATGTGGACCGTACGGATATAACGGGATTTGGCCAGAATGCAAGCGGCGGTTTGGGTAAACATTGGTAAGCCAAATTATATACTATATTGCTGGCAATTCTTGAAGTTACAAATGCAGTGCCGGAGATGGCTAGAGTGGCCCCCACTCAAAAATCCGGAGAGGGATGCCTTTCGATGACCTGAAATTTTTTCAATTTATTTGTTTTCAATCTTGTTTAAAGGTGGGACCTCTTGGCCGTCCCCAAATGGGGGTATGGATGATGGCTGTTCCGGCCCTACACAAATGGTAGTTTTGTTTCTAAGGCGTTGACAGAGAGTGAAGCCAATGAAAACGTGGTCTATTTTTCAGTATTCCTGTGAAAATTTTTTTGTAGACTTAAAAAACGAAACTCACTAAATTTTATTTTAGTTAAAATTCGCATGCCTATTTAAAGTAGTGAGCAAAGGCGCTTTTTACGATTATACCAAATATTGCTAATTTTACAAATTTTACTCGGTGTTAAAATACAAATTTAGTAAACTTTGTCGCTTGTGTTTGCTGGATGTGTAAAAGCCTGTCTTGTCTAGAACTGATTTTTAGATAAGAGCCCGTATTATCAAATGTGAGTAGCACTTATCACCAGTTGGTGACAGGTCACGTAACTTTGGAACCAGCACATGGTGAAGTTCGAAATTCAACACATTGTTTGCGTTTGATTTCCCTACTTATGTACAAAGTTTGAGATCTGCAACTGCAGATGTTCGTCTGTTTGAAAACATACCGCTAACTGGTGATAGGTGCTACACGCATTTGAGAATATGGGCGCAGAATGAAGTGACGTTGGGTATTTATAATTTGTTTCAAATTTCAGATTGATTGATGACAGAAGTCGAAACAGTGAAGCGAAGTTGCTTAGGCCTTAGGTACTAAGAATTTGGGAAAAACTAACATAATTTGTTGATTGATTTTATGAGCAGAACTCTTGGTTATTTGTTAGTCATTAATACTGTCAAATTAAAAGATTTTCCGCGGGACTGCAATAGAATAAGCTTAAGCTTTAAACTATTTTTTGCTTGGCTTAGGCTTAGGCTTAAGAATAAACTCATTCTTACGCCTAGGCTTTGATTTAGGCTTAGACTTAGGCTTAGGAATATGCTTATAATAATGTTCCGCCCTTGTTCTTTGCATTGCCCCTGTCAAACTAAAAGAATCAGCAAGTTCGTAGTCACCAAAGCATAATTTCTTGACGATCCGATAGCGACTCGCATCAAACGGTGATAGAACATTTTTTGTGAGAAATAGCTGTTTTTATGCTAGGTCAAACTGAGACTTTATTTTTTCGGTTAAAATTTTAATTGTTAAAATGTAAATTTTTCAAATATAATTTGAATATTAATATTAAAGGTTTTGTTAAGTTCATTGTTCAAATTTGAATTAAATGGTCAAATGGGTCTAAATATTGTTAGGACCTTAATCTATACAATGGCCAAATTGTTTAACCTTTTTTCAAACAGTTCAAAGTCACCAAGCTAGATTAGAAAGGTATTTGAGATTCTAATATCATGGACTAAAATCATGAAAACGTTAAACCTTTCGCGTGTAGGATATTCTATGAGCAACTTAGCGCAAAATATTTTCGTGACATAAAATACAATTACTGTTGTGACCCGAATAAGAGAGGGGTAATAAGGAGGTCCCCATTTTGAGTCCCAATCTGCTGGAGTCCGTACCCCTAATAAGAGTCCGTAAGCAGATGGAGTCCCTAAACCCTAATTAGAGCCCATAAATGCCAATTATCGCTAACTGTAGTGCACAAATGACTTCAGGACCAAAACAAGTTGAGTTCGAAACTTTAAAGCATATCTACTTAAGTTTTGAAAGTACATTATTAAGTAACCTTAAATTGTCGGTCAAGGATTTGATACAAGACAAATAAACGTTTAATTCAACGGATAGTTACAATGCCGGAAATATATCAGTAACGAAAGGCAGGTTAAAAATAAACAACAGCCGTAACCAAATAACACGGAGATGCCCTCTGGAGAGGCCAAATAAATATCCGTCCCCATCTTATTCTGGTCACTATAGTATGCTTTACGCTACTGTTCTGCCACTGTTTTATACATTAACTCATAGAGACATTGATCTACCTACGCTTCGGAAACTTATATAAAAGCGATCGACAGATTTTAAACGAAATAAATTTGACTCATTTCGTTGCTTATAAAGATTGTCGTTTGTTCAAATAAAATTATATTATTTAATGCGTCATTTAAGAGTATTTGACTGTTCGTTGTAGAGTACAAATTATACACGATGTAAAATAGGACAAATATGCAAATAAAACGAGTGCAATTTATTAAGCAATTCGAATTCTACTCGAACTGAGCGTATGGTTTGTCGACTAATATCGCGAACCGCATAAACAATATTGAGCTGCCCAATAATTTTGAGCATATAACCTAAGCATAATTTAAGGGCCCATGTATAGAACATGGCCGAAACAGTAGTATAAGCATATTCCTAAGCCTAAGCCTTAGCCTAAGCCTAAGCGCATGAATGAGCCTATTGCTAAGCCTAAGCCTATGCCTAAGCAAAAAAATTAGTCTAAAGCTTAAATTGACTCTATTATAGCCCCTCCGGAAAACGATTCGGCCCTGTTCTATTCATGGGCCAATTTAAGCCTAAGCTTGAGTAATAGGACTAAGCCTTGCCTAAAACAAAAGCTTAAGTCTAAACAAGCCGAATTTTAAGCCTAAAACATAAGCGTAATCCTAAACCTAAAGTTTCGCAGACTTTAAGTCTCCCAGCCCCGTGTCTGACAGTTGGACGAACCTATACTTAAACATGGGCCAAATCCGTAACCATTGTAGGCGACCAACGGGATTGAGACAGCTCGTAGTAACGTTTACTCGCAAACTTTTTAATCAGCAGGCTTAATTCAATTACATTAAGATTTTATGAATTAAAATTTACCCTTGTTAACACTAGTAAAACTTTGCATTATAATCCAAATGTAATTTTATATTGTAGAGCCTAAGCCGAAAGTCTTAAACTCAATTATACTTCAAGCTTTTCGAGTTCTATCGTAAACGCCTTTGTGTGACGCTGTACAAAAAGCGGTCACCAAACTAATTTATTAATGTCTCATTTAAAATTTTAAAACATTTGTAGATTAATACAAAGCAGACGATGTCATATTTCACAAAGACAAACATCATTATTAATTTGCAGCCGGCGAATGAAAACGTAACTCGTTTTCAAGTACCACTGCTTTTTGCTTGAAAACTTGCCCATCACTTAGTGAAGTTGTACAAATTAATTTAGAAATATATATATACTTATATATATAAATATATATATTATATATATACATATATATATATATATATATATATATATATATATATATATATATATAATATATTGATTTATTTACGAAATGTGCAATTTGTATGTTGTTTTATGAAATTTTGTAGCGAAAATACACGCAAAATCGTTGAAAGTTACAAGTCCTAAGATATGAAATTGAGTTGTATTTGTTGGGTGAAACGGTTGAATCGCATACAGGTGGCGGAGAAGTTTTAATTTTCTTATATGCTTACAGTGGCGCTTCACAGCGGCGGATCCAGGATGATTTTCTGGTGGGTGGGAGGACAGTTTTTGTGTTGTGGAATATTAGCGTTTTTGTTGAGGCCCATGTATAGAACAGAGCCGGATCGCTTTCTGGAGGGGCTACAATAGGGTCAGTTTAAGCTTTAGACTAATTTTTTTGCTTAGGCTTAGGCTTAGGCTTAGGAATAGGCTCATCCATACGCTTAGGAGAAGGCTTAGGTTTAGGAGTACGCTTATATTACTGTTCCGGCCGTGTTATATACTTGGGCCAAAATTTTGTGATATTTTAAAATTGACCAGAAAATTTTTTGATTTTCTGATGTAACCTCACCAGTCGCCATATGTTTCACCTATTTGGTTAGAAAGCACAGTCTGAGATTTAGATAAATTGTATGCATTGCACAATTTTGTGTTGGTTCGGTTATGCGCCCCTGCTGGCGTTTGTACAAGAATGGTTGAATTTTGAAAATTTTTGCATACTTGAGCTTCTCACAGCTTCCCCTGATCGTTCCAAGCCCAATTTTGAAGTTTTGAAAAATTCGATTTTTGAGGTCCTAAGGTACCCTTGGGACCCAAAAAATTTTTGGTCAAAAAGTTAGATAAGTTGATAAGCTAAACACCATTCGACGCAGCATGCACAGAAGAGTCGAATGGAGTTAGGTTTCCCACAACCGAACGTCTGGCTATCGAGTTATGGTCAAATAACATTTTGACGCAGTCCCAAAACGTTGGAAGTGCGCCAAATAAGTTATTCCACCGTAATTCGTTAACCAGAAGTCTGATAGTGCAAAATTTAAAACCGTTTGACTCAGTTCTGCTTGCTACGTCGAACGTATGGGCGCCAATCTCGAGAGAGTGGAGGGTCACTTACCCCCACCCCCACTTTTTGAGCATAAAACGTGGTAGATGTTTTTGATCTCCCACTTTTGAAAGGCAAAAAACGTGACGGGCTTATTAGAACCCAAAACGTCTGCCAGTAGTGATAGGCATCGATTATTTTTTCATATCCCAATATCCAGCAGTTCATTGCCGGATATTTACGGATATCAGCAATTAAATTTTCTATTTGGATATTCGAAGTTTAATTTTGCGTTTCTTTTTTGGTTTCAAAACCTCAATTTTCGTTTCTTAAGCGCTTGTTTTAACTTGTTTCGCTGAACAAAGCACGCTGGCTCACAAGTTGACTGTTATGAGCGCAAGACGTGCAATTTTATAATCGCTATTTTTGTGCAACTGCCTCAATAGTTCTTTGCATTTGGTTTAACCCCTTCTCACATTGAGTTGCGTGTACGCAACTCAGCGCAGCGTATATACGTTACATAGTATATATCGCACCGTGTTTAACAATTACAACACGTATACATAGTACTAAATCACCACAAGACGTGAGAGCCCCCTCGGGCTCGAGCGTCAAGCTCCTATTGTTGAGTGGTGATGGTATACGCCTCCCACTCCAGTCACTGGAGTTCGAATCCTAGGATAAAAGTAGGTCTCAGGGGAAATAGAAAATATTCATGTGAGAAAGGGTTAAAAGATTGCGACTTACCAATAAATACTTGCGTTGGCCACCTGAAATTGAGTTGATTTGGTTTATTTGCTTCCGGTTTAAATCACTGCAACAGAGATTTTATCGAATGTTACCCTACCCACGAACTATATACAACGTTCCAAGAAAAACAACAACATTGAAATATCCTTACGCTTGACCGTACATACATCAGCCCATGTTACTTTTAGTGGTGCCTTGCTTTCTCGACACTAGACCCCAATAGAGTAGGCTTAAATTTTAGGCTATTTTTTGTTTGGGCGTAGGCTTAAGCTTTGTCTTCTACTCGTGTTTGTTACACTAGGCTTATCGCGTGTTTGTCATAATACACTGAGGAGGTTTAAACTGTGGAATATGTTTTGCGCTGAGCTAAATTGTGTCATTTTTTGCGTTGAATGACTGGTTTAGTGCCGTTAATTTATTCTTAATTTTTTAATTTAACTTTTGATTAAAAATAAAAACCAAGACTGTTAAGCTGTTTTCCATCAAACGAACGAAGCTGTTGGCCAGTGTGAATTGGCATTTATGTTTTGGCTGACTGTATAAAATTCGCCTATGCCCCACCTTCCTTAGATAAATACTGAATCTTTGAAATTTCACTGATTCAAACTTTGACAAAATAGAAACCATTTTTTTACCAAAACATCATTCGCGCAACCAGCTCACCTTGCTTGGGGGGGCTAAAGGTTTTTCACGTCAGACATACAAGGGTTTTCGATGACTAAATACAAACAAGGCTCAAAATTTTATAAAGAAACTCAAAATAGTTTCATGAGTCCTGAAACCCTATTGGTGTTCCTTTAGTTTTACCAAGAGTTGATGATGTCCACCTTGGTGAAGAGTGTGCAACTGCTTGGGCTGTGCATGATACTAAATGTACCAGCACGCGTGGCATTTTTGTTCAACCCCCCCCCCCCCCCTCAATCAGGGGGGGGGGGTAAGAAAGAGATTAACATAGTATGCTTCAGTACACCTACCCCCCACCCCCTTAAACAAGGGGGGGTTACAATTTGCTTCTAGCAAACACAAGAGGTTTACGTTTATAAAACTGCATACAGACCCCCTAAACAAGGGGGGGAGGCCAAAAACGCAACGCGTGCCGGGTATATTCTTTAATACACAGAATGTACCCAGTTGCACACTCTTGTTATAAAGATTGATCATCCATTCTTGGTTTTACGGACCCACAAAATATACGCAACTTTTGCTTCACTGTTGTCTACCTACTATAAACACGGGGGCTGCCGCGTTGTTTGTCTATGGAAAACTGCTTTAAATAGTGCGTTTAGTATTTTCTATGATGATTCATTTAAAAAATGTTTTTTACTAGCGCTTTCCCGGCGCATAAATACACCGTTTACGCTTTAGAAGCTTGCAGGGTTCCAATCGAAACGCGATTTTTGTCGGAATCCCAATTGAATTTGCTGGTCGGAACCGGAATCAGAACTGGAATCCGGAATTTTTAGATTGCGTTTTTGTGTATTTTTAGTCGTAAAACCCAAATATAGGTTTTATTTCACAGTTTATACAGAACAGTATTTAGGCTTTCTCAGTAGCAAAGTGTAATTCTGCAAATTTTGGTACTTTTGCAATTAATGACATTTTGTGTCGGTTCGAAATCGACGTGTGTGTTATATACAGTGTAATCCGTATATTTGCTGTTGAATCAGAAGTTGGTTTATTAATTTTGCCACTGAAATCAGTTTGCTTGTGATCATTGTGATGTACCAAATTGTTTCGGCTGCATTGAATGCACTTGAAACTCTGACCGCTGACTAGCGAAAAGCAGTATTATCCTGATGACAGACTAGAAACGATTTCGCGACTGTATGAAAGTGTTCATGATGTTAACAAAGCGATTTCTGAGAGACCAAAAAATTTCTTTCTAATATGGTGTTTTCTTGAACTTTGAGTTGACAAAATTCCGCGGAAACGTTACTTTTAGCGCTGTAACACTAGATAACCCCCGGAGAAATTTTGCCCCCTCCACCCTAGAAAATTTTCAACTTTGCTTATAAGTCATCGAAAGCCCTTGTATACCCTTTAGCCCGCCCCTAGCAAGGTGAGCTGGTGAACGTGCATGCGACGAGGCACAGCGCACCTCTTGTTATTTAATCATTTGCTGCGTAATTTGAAACGCAACCTAGGGTACCACGACAATTCGTCGCACGGCAACTCGTCGTCCGGTAACTTGTAATCCGAAATTTCATCGACTCGACAATTTCTCACCCAACATTATGCTTAGGCTTTACGCGTAGGATTAGGATTACGCTTAGGCTTAGGCCTAGGATTAGGATTACGCTTAGTCTTAGGCCTAGGATTAGGATTACGCTTAGACTTAGGCCTAGGATTAGGATTACGCTTAAGCTTAGGCCTAGGATTAGGATTACACTTAGGCTTAGGCCTAGGATTAGGATTACGCTTAGGCTTAGGCCTAGGATTAGGATTACGCTTATGATTATGCTTAGATTTTTTTCATAGGCTTTTGGACACTGTTGGGCGACAAGTTGCCAGGGCGACAAAGTGTCGTAGATTCAAACGCAACACGCAGGGTCCAATAACAAAATAAAAGTTTTAGGCTCAAACGTTAACTTTTTATCAGTTAGGATTTTGTTACGATGAACAGATGTGTGCAGTATTAAAAGATCCAAACAAGACACGTATTATTTACATTATGATAGTTAATTTTTAACCCTTAATATACTGTATAACAACTGCCGATGGTGTTTTATCAGTAGCGTTTGTGTTGACGAAAAAGTAAGGTGTAACCGGATATTTGTTTCCGTTTCCGGCAAAAACTGGTGTCCATTTCCGTTTCCGGTATAGAAATAATGGAATGTAAGTTATTTTTACGTTCAAAATAAGTTATAAATCAGTTATAATTCTGTCAATTTTTCATTTTACAGAAATGCTGAAATTGTTCGAAATGAAATAACAATTTTATGAAATTCATAAAAAGTTTTTAAATTTTCGATGCATCACGCCATTTTCCAGTGAAATTTTCGAAAGACTCGTAAAAATTTATGCACGCTTCAATTGTGTTGGCAGAAAAATAAATCATTTTTTGAAACTTGATCCATTTTACGTTTCGGTTATATGGATCACTATCCGTTTCCGTTATTTTTACTATCCGTTTACACTATACTTGAGACAGATATATAGCGGATGATAGACATTCTTAAGACGCTATTGCAGGCTCGTGGGCACCTCACCTTGCTAGGGGGTCTGAAAATTTTTCAAGTGGTACATGCAAGGGTTTTCGTTGACTTACAACAAGGTTACAAATTTTCAACGGGGCCAAGATTTTTCCAGGAGGGCTGAGCCCCCCTGGCCCCCACCTTGGCTACGGGTACGTTCTATTGCCAATGCATTCGGACAATGACCGCTGTTTTAACAGCTTTTTTCCTTCCCACCCGCAATAGAAAACCTCTCCCTCACATTTTTTCATTGGGTCCTCAGAAGGATAGCCGACCGCTGAATTCCAAACGGGGATATGCCGCCCTTCAAGCCGCACCCACACTAAGCAATTTATTATTGGAACAGTAGAAATTTCTAATGATGTACGTTTAGACTGCGTTTTGGTGCTCAAGGAGCTTTATCGCTTAGAGCATGGATCTTGGGAGCAGTAGCTTGTCATCCTGCTTGCAATTGCTACATTTCATTGCGGGTAGTTCAGCATGCGACCGCCAGGACGCCGACTGAAAAGCCCAGTGGCCCTGCTACCCCACTGTAAAGTGAAGCCCATTCTATGTTAGAACATTCCAAAACCACTGTTTTGATTTTATTTTAAAACTTTGTTTTATTCTACGCTAGAATAATAAACTAATGCAACATAGAAAATAGCCTAGAATATCCCTCGCGTTTCAGTCGGGGGGCGGAAGTAAAAAATGCAATTATTTTTACCACCCCCCTCCGCGACCAAGTTTTTAATTTCGCTTGCAAATGCTTGTGTAATCTCCGTTCGCCCCACCTGAATTTTTTACTTCCTCTAACCTAGCATGTTGGCTAGCTATGTGTCCGGTATGGTCGTTAGCGTTTTAAAATCTAATGCCAGGGTTGCCGGCAGGGTTTCACTTTGGAACATTTGTGCAACTAACCTACTAAACTAAGGTCAAGCCATTTGTTTTCGTGCACCAAGAGTGTAGCACTGCGGTCAAGGCAAATGGTGGGCACAGGGATGGAATGGCACTCAAAATCAGCCTGGCCGGTTTATGTAAACCTGTGTCGCATTAAAAAATAACCCCTCAAGAAATGACCCCCGGGAATATTTTCATAGGGGTTCGATTTGTGTAGCATAACCGTGTGAAAAAAGAACCCCATTAAAAGAGACCCCAGGTCATTTTCGCACGGCCAGTATCGGAATAAAATATTGATTCCCACAAAAATGACCCACGTTGGGGGTCCTATTTTTGTACCACTCTCGTGTGAAAAAAATGACCCCCATTAAAAAGAGACCCCAGGTCATTTTCGCACGGCCAGTATCGAAATGAAATATGGATTCGTATAAAAAATGACCCACGTTTCAATCCAGCCAAAAGTTGCAGCAGGAATGACTAGGAGGTGAAAAATGACCCCCATTAAAAAAGACGCCAGGTCGTTTTCGCACGGCCAGTATCGGAATGAAATATTGATTCCCACAAAAAATGACCCACGTTTCAATCCAGCCAAAGGTTGCAGCAGGAGTGAGGAGGTGAAAAGTGACCAAAAGAGGCTAAAGCTTGAGCGGCCCAAAACTATTTTAGGAGGGACATGCGGTTGAAATAACAAGACAACACGCGGAACTAAAGCTGTTCTAGTGGAGCAATTAACAAATTTCTTGCGGATCTGAGCCGTCTGTCCCGTCCCTGGATGCGGACCTGCGTTTGGCGAGCACAAATTACGTCGACTTGACGCTTTGCAGTCCAAGTGCATTGCGCAAGATTGACCATACCATAGAACTAAGTGCGTTTATTGCTACGACACGAATTCTCCGCATGTTAACCTGAACCAATCAGGTTACGCCATCTGTAATTAGGTTTAAATGTGATGCCTAAACCTATTTGCAGCTTAACAACCGATAAAACGGATTTGAAAGCTTAAAATTGCCTAATTTACTCAGTCATGCGTGTAGACGCAGCTGACAAAGAATATAAACGGGTTGGTGTGGTGAGCTCAAATTAGAATCTTGGTAATTGTAGACTTTCCCCTCAGCATAAGGCGTGCCCCACAAAGCCTATGCCAAAGAATAAGCCTAAGCTAAAGCTTAAATCTCAAGCCTCATCATGGCTGGGCTCAAGCCAAGCCTAATCTTTAGCCTAAGCCTAAGCATATGATTATGTAATAATTATAGATACTTGAGCGGTGGGGGGGCAATGTAAAGAACATGGGTGGAACAGTATTATAAGCATATTCGTCAGCCTAAGCGTAAGCCTCAACCTAAGCCTAAGCGTAAGAATGAGCATATTCCTAAGCCTAAGCCTAGCCTAAACCTAAGCCAGCCAAAAATATTAGTCTAAACCTTTAGCTTACTCTTTTCTAGTCCCACGGAAAAACGTCCCGCTCCTGAAGCACCAGTTCCTTCGAATGTTAATCTCGACACAATTTATATGCTTCGGCAGTCCAAAACTTGCCGTAGTCCTAACACACGCTCCCCCCACAGTTGTGACACTCTAAGATTGCTAAACCTTGCAATCCCGTGATGATTCAAAGCTGCAATCGAATTACAAGTCAAACGCAGTAATAATACGCACTGATTAAATTACGCAAATGCAACTGCAATTGCAGGCAATTAGTGCAAAATCTAGCTAATATATAATATATATGCAAATGTCTGGTTTTCACAGCGTTATTTTGCAGTAGCGCAAGACTATGGTTGTTAAGCGAGTTCATGATGAAATACATTAGCATCGAAGTTAACATTTGGGTTTTCGGTTTAGAATGCGAGCGTTTCTGGTCTACAGTAGCGTTTGGCGGTGTCAGTATTTATCAACGGGCGAGGATTCTTTTTTGAATCCGGCACGTTTTACTAAACAATTGATGTGAGGTTAAATATAGTCCTTGCTGGTTCCGTCTTATAATCAGCTTCCGCTTTAGTTGTGTATTTTGTAGCGGAGCTGGTTCCGTCTTATAATCAGCTTCCGGTTTAGTTGTGTATTTTGTAGCGGATATTTGTGAAACAGTATCGCGATTAGCATGCGTTTTCTTTTCGTCGGTGAATGTTGCCGTTAAACCGACTCTTAAATGGGGTAAAAATTGAAACATAAATTTGTCTCGATTTTTAAATTTAAGCTCAAATCGAAGCTGAAAAATTATTCAGCAGACGGAACATTTAAAATTTTGTATTGTTCACAAAAATATGCTAATCAACATAAACATCGTTGGAATTCTGTTAATTTTTTGTTATTCAACTGCTCATTTCCCGGGGTTAAACTAAAGCACAGTTTCATCGTGGAGCGCCCCATGGATCGTCTTGCAACAATCTCTCCTGGGTCGGGGCTACCACAACCCACCCCTGTATTCATCTCTGACCAGAAGGGTAACCTATATTAGACCTCACAGTATGGAAAAACTTGTCAAATATATCATTTTAGACTTTGTTTAACTCGATAAACCCTATACTCAATGACGGATCCATGTGGGGGCACCCCGGCCGTGCCCCCCCCCCCGAACAGCATCTCGACACAAATTATATAGCAATTTTATGGCAATAGTTCGTGGTTTGTGTGTGGGTGAAAAACTTAGTTTATTACCTGTGAAATTTTGGCTACCCCCATTTTGAAATCCTGGATCCGCCACTGCCTATACTTAGTCTGAGGTTTCAACTCTAGTGTTTCTACCACATTTCTACAAGTATAAATATTTTATGCGAGTTTAGAGCAGCGAACATATAGACCCCATATTCGTTTGTCTAAGTTAGTTCAAACTAATTTATATAGTTGGCGCTGTAAGGCAGCCTTGTGAGTAAGAAATTACGTTCCGCTTATGAGCTGACTCGGGTACGTACCCTGTAACCGATGCATGCTTGATACAGGGAAAGGTGGGCTTGTTGCCACTGGGGGTCCAGGAGATAGGCCGTTCTTGCTAAAGCTGCTTTGGCGTCGCCACGAAAGTTGTGACTGGGTCCGTAGCCGGGGGGGGGGCTCAGCGTCGTATGGAAACATTTTGTCCCCCCCTTGTAAATTTTAAACCTTGCTTGGTAAGTCACGAAAACCCTTGTACGCCTCTCCTGAATAATTTTTAGCCACCCACGAATTTGAGCTGGCTACAGGCCTGGGGATGTGACCTCCCTCGTTTGCAAATATCTGCGATATCCCTCCTGGCTCGAATGAATTTTTTTGCCTCTCCCCCAAAACATGTTCGGCGTTCTATTGGTTTTGAGTAAAGGTTTTTGGTTGTCGGCGAAGTATACATAAAGTAGCTGACCTCCAAAATGATATACGGGAGTGGTTGTGTTCGTGATTAAGTAGCATTAGCGTTTCAGTAACAACTGCTCAATTAATCCTTGAACTCGCAAAGGATGTTAAAATCGATTATCGGCTTGCGGGATAGGCAATCCCGTGCTGAAGAAGTTGAAAATTTTGAGTCACTCGCCGCCGAGAGTTGTTTAAATATCAAAACTAAACGGCTTGTTCAGGGTTCGCAACTTGTTTTATGCTGTGGGTGTAGTTTTTTGCTAGTTTTAAACGCATCGTTTCTTCAGTTGCCTATATATAAGTCTTTTAGCTTAGTTTTCCCAATAGACATACTTCGGTAAGCAAATACACTTAATTCAATTTACTTTCAAAAATTCAGCTTTACTTTCACCAGGTGGATCCTCATGGGAAAAACGTTCCGGAATATAGTCGAGTTTTGTAGGTGTTGGAATCGTCAAGTCGCACATACTACGAGGATATCCTAAGTTTTCGCTAAAATTATGTTTTTTGATTTTTCCTCTGAAACGCAGAGTTGTCTAAAAAATTTAACAGTAGTATAAGCATGCATATACCTAAACAATTGCGATGCATATTTTGACCAATGTATTGAACAGGGCCTTAACAGTAGTATAAGCATGCATATACCTAAATAATTGCGATGCATATTTTGACCAATGTATAGAACATGGCCTTACCAGTAGTATAAGCATGCATATACCTAAATAATTGCGATGCATATTTTGACCCAATGTATGGAACAGGGCCTTACCAGTAGTATAAGCATGCACAATGGCGGATCCACGGGGGCCCACACCGGCCATGGCCCCCCAACAGCATCTCGACAAAAATTATATAGTGTCAATTGCTGTTCTACGCTGTTTATTTCTCTGTTTTATACACAATAGTATAAGCACGCTTTAAAGTTTCTTGGCCCTGGATTCATTTATGCGCTACAATTAGGGATAATAGACCTTTATAGACTCTAAACAAGGGTTTAAGGACTCTACCCGCTTACGGATTCTTATTAGGAATACGGACTCCTATTAATTGGGACTCAAAATCGGGACCCCCTCTTATTTGGGTCACTACAGTATGGGTCAAAAATAAGTTTTTTACCTGTGAAATTTTGGCCCCCCATTTTGAGATCCTGGATCCGCCACTGAGCATGCATATTCCTAAACCAAAAACCTAAGCGTAAGAATGAGCTTATACGTAAACCTAAATAAAAAACTTAAGTCTAAAGCTTAAGCTTACTCTATTGCAGTCACACACAAAAACGCTCCGCCTATGATGTTTACATGGACCCGTATTTTAAATAGGGCGGCATTGAAGGATTGATAGGAAATGGTAATAATATTTCGATGTAAACTTTTTGGAGAAATACAAAAAAAGCACGTTAAACGTGGATTAGAAAGTAATCTTCCAGATTCTAGAGGTCAAACAATTTTCTCGCTCGTACGGTTCGCTCACTAGGGGTATTTGTATGAGATTATACTGTGCCGAAATGACATTTTAGCTACGCTTCTGGTTTTCAACGTTAAATATTTTGAATTTTTAGTTTCAAAAGTTAACTCGCGTTTATAAAAAAGGTTAACTCAGTATTCACACGTACAGGTTTTTGCAGCTGTAATTTACAGGTTCTTAAATCGCAGGGGCACAATAGTGCAACGCTTTCTTTTAGGAAAATTCGGTCTTATACATTTCACTTAATGGTTATTTAATTATCAAATATTTGCTTACTGTTATGATTTAATTAATGCCTGAACAAGGTACGTTAGGTTGCCAAGGAGGTATTTACCCTATCATCATTGGCGTTTTCCTACGTTTTTTTGAGTAAACCAAGAGTCGATGATGCCCCTAAACAACAGTGTGCAGCCGACCGGAAAATACATGGAACGAAAAGTACCGGCGCGCGTTCGTATTTTTCTCTTAACCCCCTAGAGCTTTTGTTCACTTTTCTCCACATTTGCGCTTAGGCTTGAGCGGAGGCTTAAGGCTTAGGCATTCGATTTAGATTATGGAAAAGAAATAACGATTCCTAAATTTTTGCCAAGGCTAAGCCTAAGCCTAAACCGTAGCCATAATCTAAAATGGCTTAGGCTTAGGCATTCGATTTAGGTTAAGGAAAAGGAATACGAATTCCTAAATTTTTGCCTAAGGCTAAGCCTAAGCCTAAACCGTCGCCATAATCTAAAATGGCTTTGGCTTAGGTATTCGTTTTAGATTAAGGAAATCCTAAATTTTTGCCTAAGCCTAAGCCGTAGCCCTAATCTAAAGTGTAGAAGAAAGTGTTCAAATGTGTTTGCATTTACTTTCCTATTATAATTGAAACAGTTACATCTGTTGGCCCATGTAAAGATCAGAGGCGGGATGTAATTCAGTAGGACTGGAATAGAGTAAAGCTTAAGCTTTAGACTAATTTTTTGTTTAGGCTTAGGCATAAACTTAGGTTTAGGTTAAGCTCATTCTTACGCTTAGGCTTAGACTTAGAAACATGTTTATACTACTGTTACCGGCCGTGTTGTATACTTTGGCTCAACTGTAACTTTCTCAGTATTTAAATTAACGCCAAACCACACAAATTCTGTTTCAAACCTTACAATTCTTCAGTATTTGCAACAATTATTTTAGCAACTTCAACTCAACTATGCAAGCGCTCGCAGTGTACAGCAATACGCCAGATACCGAAGATGAATTATCGTTTCGAAAAGGGGATGTGCTATTTGTGCTTGACACGAACCCCCTGAGTTCAGCTGGTGCAAATGGCGCTGTGGACCATAATAATCCAGGGTGGTGGTTGGTTTCAAACGACGCTGGAGTTGAAGGATTAGCACCGTCGAACAGGCTACGATTATTATCCCCTGAGACATCAAACGATACGGAAATACGCGAGCAGTTGAAAGTTAGTGAAACGAATAGTCGCTCATGTACACTTTCTCCACTTAGGTTTCGGCGCAGGTTTAGGACAACCGTTTCCGAAGGTCCCAAACCTAAGCCTACGCACAATCCTATGGACGAAGTGTTCAAGAGCCGGATAAGCGAATGGTCTAATATTGTGGAGTAGGATTGAACCAATAGCGGCTGAGGCACGAACGTACACAACCAGAATCGGCAATGGCGGACAGGACTCAGTGAGGATTTCAGTTCGAGAGGCATAACCTTATTGGGCAGGAATTTGTTTCGACCTAGAAGGATATTGTAAAAAGTGTGTTGAAAATGTTATTCTAGTCTCTCCAGGCAATTTTGAGAGAAAATATATCATTTGTATCATTCTTCCACTCGTACGCCACCCCTGGTGGTCGGTTCAAAAATTTCTGACGGTAAGGGTGGGTATACGCAATTTATAGGTGTACGGCAGCGAAGAGCCTAATACACTTTTTGGAAATATAGGATAACGAACTTGTGTGGTGATACTGTATTTTGCAAATTTTTTTGATATACTCAGAATAGTAAATTGAGATGGTAGCGGCGCCTTCGTTGGCCCATTCTCAGCGCGACTCCGAATGTAGGATGTCTTACGTAGCCATGACGGTTTAGATTCCTCAATCCATGAACCAAAAAACGTTTAATGATTTCTGGAGAAAGAGTTAATACTAATATTACTTCTAGCGTCTCGGTGATAGCCTCGACCTTGATGTTGCCTTTACAGCTTTACGCTCATGCTAATGTCGAATCTTAGAGATCTAGCGATTGAATCATGCGTTGATTTCAAATCTGTGCCCAGCTTTTCGCTCACTTTGCTTACGATTTGTTCAAAACGCAACGTTCACTGTAAATCATGGGTTGGCAGACGTTTTTCAATTGAAAACTCAAACTACAAGCGTGGGTGTTTTGAAATTGACTTTTGATCAACGGGTATATGTTTTGCTTTACAGATAATTCGTCCAACACGTATTGGTGACTGCTACACGTACAGTGGCCAATCCATTCAGACCCATCAAGTCGGGCCTTCTGGGTTATTGTCGGGCGGTTCCACCGGCTGGGACGATGATAACCCGTACAGAGCTTCACGATTTGTTCCTGGTGCGTTTGAAGCGGCCGCAACTGCTGCAATCACACAAATTGGTGAATATTTGTAATTGGCAAATGTTGATTAGTTAGCATAGGCTTTCGTACATTTTTCCTTATTTAAGGTTAAGGCTTAGGCAAAGGCGTAGGCTTGGCCTTTAAGGCTTATGCGTAGACAAAGGCTTAAGCTTAGACATAGGTAACCGTTTGTCTAAGCGTAGGCTTAGCGGTTTTCGGGACACTGAACAAGAGCTATAAAGGATAAAAAATTGATTGTGAATTAAGCTTATCTTTTTATTCGCGTAGTGGATCTACCTGGATTTTTTCAGATGTGACGGATCATGTAATACTCAGATATATTATACTCAACATACCGCGGGAGTAGCAGTGAAAATTTCCGAGGGTAGGCATATTTGGATTGCAAATGGCTTACAAATGAACCGCACCAATACTTTCAGTACGAGGACCAAAATTTTTCTAGCCGGGTGTGAGCCTTTCCGGGCCGACGCCCTTTGGCTACAAGCTCGTTGAGTGGTTGGGTGGAAATTTTTTGGTCACTACTGTCAAACATTTTTGAGATGAACAAGGTTAGTTGTTCAAGTTATGATCCGATTGTTGCCTGGTTATATAAACACGCATGGATGTTCGTAGGATTCTGGTTTGGGAAAGACCAACTCAATTGCTTAAAAATATACGGTTTTGTTTGAAGTCTATTTAACTCGAGTTAGCGTTTAGTTATTACCAAAAACACCATTTGTTAAACACACGTTAGAGAAGGCCATGGACCCACTTTCCTTCCTCGGGCTACAATCCTTGAAAAACTCCAGTGACCCAGCGTGTTACACTTGGTTTAACATTTATTTTTTAGGCCAACATGCAAACACATCTACGACCGACAATGTCTACAATAATCCAAGATCAATATCTAGTCATATATCTTCTAGTTCACGTTACAGTGGCGACCAATATGAACTAAACCAACTCCTTAGCTCTGTCGACACTCCAGACAATCAGACGCCCCTATACCAAATTCCTGCCGGTTCGCTAGGGTATTTCTCTCAAATACATGACGCTAATCGAAACGCTACTAGTCTTGAAGCATCAGCAGACTTGAACCAATCATTTTTGACGAAGTCAAATGTAAAGAACACCGCCGTCGCACCTTTAAAGGTAAATACAGAGCCATTGGCTAGCGATCGGGTCCCTAGCAGGCAATCAAGCTCTTCGGTTGATCCGGTGAGTTCGACTACAGCTAGCACAGCGGCTAGTGACGGAATTCGCGATACACTGTCGTCTAATGATGACGACTCACACTTGAATCTTATTGGTCACTCTACATATCAAGTGCCACCATCACTAACGAGAGTTAACCAATCAGAATTCAAAGCGAAAATCAAAACAGCGATGGATGTCAAATCAGAACTAGCGACAGCTTCTCGTGCTGCATCAGATGAGTCCTGCTCGTATCTGGCTGGTAACTCGACGTATCAAGTGCCACCATCATTAGCGAGAATTAAACAATCAGAATTCAAGACGAAATCTGTTCCATTGATAGATGTCCAATCAGAGAAAGCGTCTGCTTCTGTTGTGGCAGTTGACGACTCGTATTCGAATCCGATTGGTCACTCGGCGTATCAAGTATCACCTCCGTCAGCGAAAATCAACCAATTAAATTTGAGCACAAAAACCACGCCAACGGCGAATAGCCATTCAGGGCACGGTCAAGCTGTTGGTATGCTATATGATAGTCCAAAAAACCGTGGAGTATCCGCGCAGGTGAATAAACACTCTACAACGTCTGTGAAAGTTGATCAGCAATTAATACGAACAGCGGAATTTCCAGGTAAGAGAAACGCTTCCATTAACCTATCAGCAGCGAAATTTCGGGATATCCCAGAACTTCCATGCGATTCTACTAGCGCTGAGCCAATCGAATTAGTCAGACCGCCAGAATTGTACGATATACCATTAAAGTTAGCTGTACCCCGTGCCGAGATTAAAAGATCACAGCTGGAAGGCACTAATGCTGGTGTAAAATCAGCAATCAGCGAAAGTTCTAAATTAGACACGGTCAAGATAGGGTCCGGTGATCAAGAGGGTTACTTTCAACTCCAACCAGCTCCAGTTGGTCGACATTCGATTAAGCGACCAAAAGCTTCAACTGGGATCGAACTAAACTCAGAGCGACGGACGGCAACCGCAATGACCGAATCTGAAATTAACGCAACTTTAGATGCGGTGCTAGACGAATTGACCAGTGCCACACTTGCCACCACTCAAACCGGATACAAATCCGGCGGTGCGTTTCAAATCCCGTCCCTCGAGTTAGACCCTGGTCTTCAACTCCTCACAGCGAACGGGTCTTCGCGTGCCATGAGCGAATCAACTCAATTATCGGCCAACCCGCCGTTTGAAACGGCAACTTGGAACCCGAAACGACACGAAACCAATTTGACCGTTTTGCTCAATAATGCTCAACGCTCTGCTAGCTCGACAGCTCTCGCTGATGCGTCCGCTGCCCAAGACGCTGAGAACCGGCCAACGGTCACTCGAAAACCGTCTGTTGGCTCTCGAATGGGTAACCGCGTGGCACGACTCGCACAAAGATTTTTCAATAAACCAGCTGATGCTGAGCATCCGTCGCGAAAATCAAGCTCTAAGCCTAATAAGCTAATGACCTATTACAAATCAACTTCAAAATCGTTAACTAACCTACCGTCACATATCAGGGACAAGTTTGCCGGTGAGTCTGATGTCAACGATGATATTAATGATGCATCGCGTGATAACCCCTTGAAGTCACGAGATACGCTCGTGAAATCAGCCACACTATCGAAACGTCGGAAAACGCTCGTCAGCCAATCAGACACGCGTATGAAATTATTGACGAGTACAAACAACCAATCAGCGACGAGAACACCAACAGCTGAAGCTGAAATTAACCAATCAGCGATGAGAATACCGGCGACTTTGTCGAAAAGTGAACAATTTGCAGCTAACGTTCGTTCAACGCCAAACACAACAGCCGAACATAACGGCAAGTCAACCAGTCAGAATGCGGCAATGCTTGAAAACAGCCAATCAGCAACGAGCATGCCAACAACTGAACTGAAATCCAACCAACCAGAAGAGAAGACGTCGTTGACGGAACCAAAAAATATCCAAGCGGCGACAACAACGTCACCGACTGAATCGCAAAATATTGTCGATAGGCAATTAGCATCAAATGTTACGAAAGCCGCAGGCCATTTTGACCAATCAACGCCGAGCATTAATAATCAACCAGTCATCACCGAGACGAATACTGGAAAGCTTGGCTCAACAGCGACCCATGAAGACAAAGTAACCGGTCGAGGCAGCCAATCAAAATCTGCCAGCATCAATAATCTTGTCGTACCTCGAAACGAAGACGACGATTCTGATTATGAATATTTATTTTCAAGTTCAGCATCGAAGAGTGTTCGGATATCGCGCGAATCAGCGTTGGAATGTTTACAGGAAACCCACCGAGCTGTACAGGTAATAGCCGCAGCAGCAGGGTACCGAGTCTACAATAACTCTTCTATCTATTAGTAGTTAATAATACGTTGTTGGTCGACAAAAATACGCTGTCTAATGTCTCCGACATATAGGCCCTGAACATCTGTTGGCCTTAGGCGTTAAGCCAGGCTTAGGCTTTGTTTAGTTTTAATTATCGGGTATACTTTCAACCCTTCAGTCAGACCTTGTTTGGTAGTTATTCTGCATATGGATCAAAACTAAGTAAGTTTCTGTCAAATGTTTTCGGTTACATTCATAAATGAAATTTCCGTTTTCGCGGTTTGACCTGGTAACAGATAAGGCCGTTCTTATCTAGGCCAGTATTCTCAATTGTGTGTAGCAAAGATCACCAGCTGGTGATAGGTCTTGTCGAACCAGTGATTGCTGAGGCTCAAAATACAGCAAATTTTTTCGCATATGATTTGCTCTACTCCTGCACCAATTTTGCGTTCAACAACTATAAAATGAATAGTGAGTTTGAAAACCTATTACTAGATGATCATTAGTTGCTACGCACATTTGACAATATGGGCCCTAGTGTGAGAACTCCATGGAATACGACGGCAGGCTCTTTATCTTGGCAACCAAAAATTACAACGAGACAGCATGAATAACTAAGGAGACTTCGCAAGCGAAGCGAGCGAGAAGCCAGACATATTTTTTGTGTACTACTTTCCAAGAAAATACCTAATCTGCAGTACATAGTAATTTGTAACCTAAAATATGTGGCGCACAAAACGCATCCTCCCGGGTTCCGCCGGAATTCGTGCGAAAAATCGATTCCTGTTCCTGTTCCGGTATCGTAGAACGCAGGAACCGTTATTAGTTTCAAATGAAACGCTTTTACTCTTTGATCTGTTTAGGTAATAAGTGATTAGACTAAAATATTTGATATATAAGTGATTTTGTATAATTGATAAAATTGAAGAATATATCGAGAAAAACTCTAGCTTAACGCACGTTTTTGGCTAGTTTAATCAAAACTGAAACAGTAACTCTGTTTTGAAAATTATTTTAATTTCCGGTTCCTGTTCCTGTTTCGGCATAAAATTCAATTCCTGTTCGTGTTGATATTCTGGCAAAATCTAATTCGTATTGGTACCCTGGCGTCTACCATAAACAACCTGAGGCAAGCAATTTCAAACATATTAAGGTCACATCTATAGATAATGATAAAATCCTCTTGTAATACGCTAAGAAATTGTGTTCACTGCTGTACGTGTACCCAGCCGGATACATTAAACGAGTTAAGCGATTCGAACATTTACGGGACGCCGTTATACCGGGATTTTGGGTAATTTACACCTAAGGCCAGAAGATTTCATTTATGGAACAAATTACGGCCCATGTCAAGATCAGGGGCGGAACGTTTTTCTGTGGGACTAGAAAAGAGTAAGCTTAAGCTTTAGACAAATGTTTTGCCTGGCATAGGTTTAGGCTTAGGCTTAGGAATATAATCATTCTTACGCTTAGGCTTTGGCTTAGGGTTAGGCTTAGGAATGTGCTTATAATAGTGTTCCGCCCATGTTCTTTACATTGACCAAAATGACTAACTTAAGTTATCGCACTCATGTTTGAAAATATCATTTCACCAACACACTATTTAAATCCTACCATTCCTACCATTAAGTAAAGCTACAAGATCCATTCTGAGGATATTTTGTTTTACAGACGTCCATCGATCAGTTTTCTCTCCAAGTTGCGTCTTCTACAGCAACTGCGACTGTCATCGCTTCAGTGTCATCGGTACTGGCTGTTGGTCAGAATGTTGCCAGCGCACTTGAAAAATTTGTCAATTTTAGTTCAGGCGTTTTCGTGAACGCAACGTTGCTGAAGCCATCGTTGGCCGTTACCGATAGCGTTTCTTTTGAAAACAAAAGTGACCAAACAACCGAAATTGGCAACAAGAACAACAACAACAACACCAACAACAACACGACCACCACCACCACCAACAACAACACCAGCAACGGCAACAAAAACACCATCACCACCAACAACAACAACAACACCACCACCAACAACAAGACCAACGACAACACCAGCAACGACAACAAAAACAAGAACAATAATAAAAACAATATCAATATTAACAACAACAACAACAAAGATATTCTAAGAAACATAAGCATTGTAAACAAACGCAATAAAACAACAAATGAAAACCAACTTCGAGAGCTTGCGAAACGTCTTGGAACACTGCTGCGTCCACTACGCAAACGGCAACGCAATTTGAAAGAGTTACTCACCGAACTAAACGAGTATACCAATCACCTCCAGCCAATGAGTTCAGAAACAACAGTAACAGTCGGTCAAGGTACCAAACGAATAGTTGAGCATCTGATCGCGAGTTTAAATGATCTTGTTGGCAATGAATCTGAATTGGGTGATGAAGTTCGACTTGTTGCATCGTTTATTTTTGGAAACGCCGCGATCTTATTCGAAACTCGACGAACTACCGTCCGTGAGAACGACGTCGATGATCGTGGGAAAATCGTCGACCACCGTGAGAAAGTTGTCAATGACCGTGGGAAAATCATCGATGACCGCGAGAAACTTGTCGGTGTCCATGGGAAAATCGTCGAATACCGTGCGAAAATCTTCGATGACCGTGAGAAAATCGTCGATGACCGTATTAAAAACAATACATCCAATAACTTTAATGAACTCGATGCAAATTTCGTTCGAACGCCGTCCAAGATCAAAAAAGTACAACAACGACCGTTACCAGCTCCTGGATCGCAAGTAAAAATTGAAAAATTTGATCACCTGATCAAAAGCAGTAGTGAATCAGCGGACAAGAAACAGAGTGAAAACGATCAAAAAAAGTCACAGAAAACTTTCAATAACCAGCAAGGTGAAGAGAATGAGGAGACCATCAGTCCCAGTCAGGACATCGATTATGGAAACGATCAAGTTGTGTTTAGGACAAAGGCAGACGGCCGCAGTCAAGGTTCTGGCGTGAAACTTAACAACCACAACAGCTCCAAGATTGACGGTGGTAGCAACCTTTGCGATTCAGCGACTAACGGAAAAAACAATTCCACAAGAGCAAACGTGGTCGAAAGCAGCTTGTTCGAAGATTACGATATTGTTGCAAGTAGTCTCGACTCGCCGCAGAGCTCGACGAGTCCAACTGACAAACTTGCAGTGTTCCAAGTGAAGGCGATCACCGGTAACCACGACGACAGACGAACAACTGCAAAAGTATCGCCGGAAAAAACTGTGGGACTCAAAAACGCCGCAACCATGAGAAATGCTAAATCTCAAGCGAAGCTTGATCACAACAACAATCGCGCCTACGCTTCGCCAGGTACCCAACACGATGACGACCCTCAAACAATAGTCGATTCCGCACACGCAACAATTACGCCCCAAAGTGAAGATAAACATCAGACATCCGTTGTGAATCCCAAAGATCGTCGCTACCTCTGCGAATACTCGCCTCAGTTTGAAATACATGTCGACAAACTTTGCAGCGCAATTGAACAATTTTTAGACGCAGTGGAATCGAGTACTTCTACAGATACCGTTTTACAAGAAGGTGGAACTTCAGGCGCGACACCTGGCCAGCCGGTTGGCTCGAACGATTCCAATGGCCCTCAATCTTCTTCCGGACTTGGTCAAGCCCGTACGTACGTTTCTCACGCGAAGCTAGTGACCCTATCCGCACATAAGTTGATTTATGTCGCTGATAGCTTAGCGAAATTGTTAGCTAATTCTCGGATCGTGGCGGCTCTGAACGGCTCTACTGATCGTCTTTGCTCGACGCTACAAGCGAGTGTTGCCGCTACCCGGGACGCCGCGCGGCGACATCCAGAACTGGACCCAATTCAACTCATGGTCGACTCGGTTGTTCAGTTGTCACGCGACGCCAGCGCGTTGAAGCTGTTGGTCGCAACACTCGCTGAACGGTATCCGTTTTGACCCTGCGTCGAAATGATTGCAAGCGAGTGGCCAAGATTTTATTTCGTAATGGAAACATCAAGGAAACTGGTTACGAACGAGTGTAGCGAACCAGAAAAATGGTTTAGATTCATGCTAGATATTCGGACTGGTATAGCGACAAGGATCAATGTTTTCTTGCGACCGTAACAGAAGTGAAAAATTTTCGTATGCTTACTAGGTTGCAACTTAAATTCTACATCCTAAAAAATGCCTATTGTTTTATGTTCCAAAACTTTGAGGTAATCAAGCCAGCCAGGCTCGTAGCCTGATCAATATGCTAGGGGTGATGATAAAAACTCCAGAAGGGGCTTGCAGCGTCCTTAACTGGCTCACAAATGGAGTTATTTCTGTGGGAGGGCAAAAATTTTCTTGTCGGACTGAGCTTTCTTAATTAAGCAGAGGCCCGGATCATATTCTTTAACCATTGTGTACGCACCTGAAAATGAAAACAGTGATGAAATTGAGTAGGCAATTTTTATGATATCTATTCTAAATGGAGACGAACCCGCAGCCAGAGGGGGAGCAGGGGGCTCAATTCCCCCCTCCGTAAGAATTTTGGCCCCCTCTAAAAATTTTCGACCTTTCTTATAAGTCACCATAACCCCTTGTATGCCATTGCTCAAAATTGTTTGCCCACCCAGATAAGGTGAGCTGGCTCGGGCCTGAATCGAGATTAGTATGTGTGTCGTATTAAAACGATGTTCTGAGAGGGTTTTGTTGTTGCTTGATTCATTTAGTTTAGAGTCTTTGTTATCATAAATAAATATAAGGCTAAACACATGGCCAAAAATATAGCCGCAGTGAAATACTGAAATTCATGTCAAATTTACATTTTAGTGGGTGGAGTTATTTGAGTGACGGTGTCACGCGAAGGAATCATAGAAGCAGGGATGGGTGGTCTTGGTCTCGGTCTCGGTCTGGTTTCGATTTTGTTCAGTCTCGGTGGTTTCCAAACAGAGACCAAAGACGTGAAAAAGCGATAAGCAGTTACAAAAATTCCCTTGGATTTCAGCTTTGGCCCGGAAGTACTTGCGCATTTCGTGTATCAACACAGACAGCGAACGATTGTAGAGCACCGCTACCTGGTTATACAGCGGTTTGAGAAACAGAATGTCCCCTCTGATTACCGAAAATTCTATTTTTGAAAGGAAACCCAAAACACTTTGATTTTATTATAACAAAGCACAGATAGTTGCATTTGCGCGTTGAACACATTTAAGGCATTGTTGAGAAAACTACGAGTCATCAGCATTTATAACGTCACGCCATATTAAAAATTTTTGTCAGTCTATTCGGTTTGCCTAGGAGCCAAAGCATACTATATCTCTACAATTCTAGTTCCTGTTCGTGTTCCTGGTCCTGCATTTAAAGATGCAAGAACCGGAAGTTTTACGGTTTTGTAGCAAAATATTAATCATTTAAAGATTGGAAACTTTGTCTTTGAACAATTGTTATATCGAAATGATTTATTTGTTTTTACAATTAGTTTAATTTTGTTATAATAACCTGTTTATGGCGTGTTTTCGCAAAATTTGAAGATGAAATAGCTGAAAATTCGCTTAAGCC
This sequence comes from Enoplolaimus lenunculus, assembly GCA_030248215.1. Lineage (NCBI taxonomy): Eukaryota > Metazoa > Nematoda > Enoplea > Enoplida > Thoracostomopsidae > Enoplolaimus > Enoplolaimus lenunculus. Next base: position 357,830 of record JASANG010000864.1, on the reverse strand, counting down.
ATTTTGGAAAGTTTTCTAAAAACTCCAACAGTAATTCGGTGATGAAAATTATTTCCAATTCCGGTTCTTGTTCCTTTTCCGGTTCCTGCAAAAACAAATCAATTCCTGTTCCTGTTTCGGCAATATTTAGTTGCTGTTGGAACCCTGCTGAATATACATTATCATAATTACACCAGGCTCGAACTGGTTAAAATTTAAAAAGTATTAATCCATTTTAAGCACGAAAGCCTTGTATGAAACTGAGCATACTACCAGTGCTTATTACTACTGATGAAAAAATTCTTAAACATTAATTTAAATTTTGGGCACGAGATGGATAAATGAACGAACCCTTAGCGAAAAGAAAAATTTCGAAGGTATAACTTGGCTTTGGGGCCGCTCTGAAACTGCACTATATAGTTCGCGGCAAGGCGTCTGAAGGTTTGTAGGAGATTAAAACGTGATTTGTATACTCAGTTCCGCGGCTATCGTCGCCCCGCCATCACTCGGCCCATGTTACTTTTAGGGGCGTCCAGGTTTCTGGCGGGTGTATAAAGCAGTATATAGGTTTAGATTCTAGATTACATTTTTTGCTTAGGCTTAATAGGCTTAGGAACACATTTTGCAGCGCTTAGGCTGAGGCTTAGGCTCAGACTCAGGACTACGCTTAATCTTCTGGGCCAATGTATATAACACGGACGTAAGTAGTATAAGCATCGTTTTCGAACCTTGATGCGAGTACGTTTAACGAGCTGACCGATTCTGTAGAGATAACCATTATATGCAGTTACAAGAATACACTCGGGGGTTTTTGTTTCAATGCCTAAATGGTCTAGTGTTGCTGTAGCATCGTGTATACTTTGGGTTGTGTAAGTTATACCCATAACCAGGAACAATTGGAACTCCAGTACAAACGCTTCCTGCTTATTTCGCTTCCCTCTTGGGAGGCAGGGCCAATCCCCACAAAGTGCAAAGCAGGGTCAACCCATAACCAGGGGTCGGCAAGCTGATACTCCCAGTTGTGCCTCAAAAATCAGTTTAATATCATTAAGGACACATAGTCCTCGTACCAGATATTAAGCTGATAAGAACAGATACTACACTTTGATCTTAGCCACGTAGGCCGAGAAGCGATAGTTAACCATTCACAATATTGCTTTATGTGCTAAGATTGAAGTATAAGCTACACCAGTGTTATTGTTTTTGCGAAAAGACATTGTTTCTCCTCTAATCTCATAACATAGCGTTGTAAATGCAGTCATCGGCGAAATAAAGGTGTGGAGGGGACACTTGTGGTCTAGGCCCAGCGGCGCCGGAAGCAAATTAATATTGAGACGCACAATGGTATTTAAAATCGTCGAATGCTAAGGAGTGGGTGCTCCTACAAACTTCATGGTGGAGGCTCTAACGTAGATTAATGACCAGAAGTTCTCGGTGATGATCTAAGATTCTCGAACGGAGCTCACGCTTGTGTTTGATAGCTGCAAGGACTCCCTTCCAGAAACAGTTTCACACAAAAGTTGTAAAATGGTGAATTTAGAAAGTGAACCCATCGGCAGGCGAATAGTACTTGCTAAATGTAGCTGAACAGCTTATATTTTATGTAAAATCTAAAACTAATATAACCTTCATACTGAAACCAGGGGAGACAGCACACGACAATACCTCACTCGAAAACGTTTAATTACTGCTGTTGAATATATAATTTCGGGTGAGATAAACTATCTGAAGTCAAATAGTGGGCCAGTGAGTTTAGCAAGGTGATAAAATTTATCATTAAACAACCTGCTGAATATTTTAAGGTCCACGTTGTGTGTGAAGCCATTAAAAAATCACGCCAAGGTAGAATAGTGTCAAAAACTCGCGTGCGAAGCGAGCTATAAGCAGGCAGGCCCGTAGCCAGTTCACCTTGCTAGAGGGGCTAGAAAATTTTCAGGAGGGGCATTGAAGGGTTTTTAAAAGTTGCAAGCAAGGTTCAAAATTTTCTTGGGGGGGCAAAATTTTTTTAGCGGGGCTGAGCCCCCCTCCTTGGTAACGGGCCCAGCGATAAGCCAGACACATTTCAAAACTTGTGCAGTTTTTATGTCAACCACACACAACATAAATTATCTTGAAATTTCAAGACTCCTATTTTCTTAAATTTTCAGGACATAAATGTCTTATATTTCCGGCTTTTATAGCCTTAAACGCTCAAGAAACGTGTCTCAAATGGTAAAGATATAAATGACTTATATTCAAGAAATTACTATTTCCAATTTATAAGACAGAAATTTCTTCCTTTAAAGAAACAATTGTCTTTTATATTCAAGACTAATTTTCTGATTTTTATGCATGTAAAAAAAGTTGCTCCGTTTATATTCTTGAGAGAATTATATTTCAGAAATATTGGCTGCACTGCAAAACATGGTGAGTCAAATTGACTCTCCCCAAAATAGGCTTTTCCTGACTGCACAAACTGGGTCAAATTTCGACTCCGCCAGAGTCAAACTTGACTCAATTTGACTCAGTCGAATTCTGGCTCAGTTTGTGTAATCCCGAAAAGCCTATTTCGGAGAGAGTCAAATTGACTCACCATTTTTTGCAGTGTGGGTTTCTGAAATCTTACTTAAGTATTTACTAAAGTCGCCGACTTAAGTAAATACGTAAATTTTCGAGCAAAAACAAATAAACGCCAAATCTCAGCCATTGTCATAACAAGAAAGTTATAGTTTTGGTTTATATTGAGGAGGGATCAACAGTTAGCAACTTAAGGAAGTATTTACTTAATTAAGTACACTCTTAAAAACGACAAAATGGTTAAGTAAATTACTTAACACGCACTTTAAGTACTAAGTCGTAAAGTAAGGTTTTGGAAACCCAGCCATTGTCTAAATTGTTTATGAAACAGACTCTTAAAGACAGTTAAGTGTTAAAAATTTAAGACATATTTCTGAAAAAGTTCAGAAACTTATGTCCTTGCATTCAAGAAATATATGTCTGGAGCCTATATTAAGACATAATTGTCATGAATTTAAGAGAATATTTCTTGAATATCAGAAAATGTTTAATGTGTGCAGGCCCGTAGCCAGCTCCCTCTGCTAGGGAACTAAAAAAATTTCAGGAGGGCATTCAAGGGTTTTAATGACTTCAAGCAGGGTTGAAAAGGTCCTGGGTGGGGCCAAAATTTGTCCAGGGGGCTGACCGCTTCCGCTTCCACCACCTTGCTTACGGATCGGTTTCAACCAGTTAGATCGGGGCATCTTTAGCTATGGGACCAAAAATGTGAGGTCATAGGAGTGGCAGCTCCGGCCCTGGACCTCGAATTTTTAACGTTCGAAGAGATGAAAAGGTTTTTTCCGCGGATGCAGTAGTTGCTGGATTAACCAAAAAAGTTTAATCAGCATGAAACTTAAATCTTTTTACATCGTTACCTCCGCTATATTGTGTTTTAAATAATGTGAAGGTCAGGCTGATTAATTTTCTCACTAAGCCCGGTATTTTTGCGGTAATGCGTTTTTCTAATTCAATATCTGTTTTAGGTTTCCGTTATTCTGATCACTCTTTGTTTTAGCGCCGGTTATTTTTGCTATCCGTATTCCTCGTCGATCGAATAAAAGCAGAGTCATTTTGACAGCTTAAAAGAAGGAATATAATTTGATTAAAACCTTGTCTTTTAACGTCGTCAAGGAATAAAGGATGTTCAACGAGCAGACTGAGAGGCAATGGAGACGGGGTAATGTGCTTATTAAAACCTGTAAGCAATCAAAAAATCATCGTCAGTTTGTGTATACCAGGATGCAACAGGAGCTTAAAAATAGCGGAGCCTGAGGCACAGCCGGAGGTCAACGAAACTTGCCGAAGCCGGAGGTGAGGCGAAACAAAAATGATGCTTAATGAATTTTAGCCAATATGTGCAATATGTCTATAAGTTGTTTGGTTTTACGCTAATTTTGTGCGAAATATTGGAAGTTCTTTCCTGAAAATTGTGACAAATGTAAAACGAAACGTGCTAAAACAAATAAATTTTGCAAAATTATGCAAAATTTTACTACCGATATTGCCGGAACCTCTTCTTGCCAAAATTTGAATTTTTCCGCCAAAAAATATTTTCCCACCAAAACTTAAATTTTTCGCTATAAAATATTTTTGTATTTATTTACATTGTCTCGTAAAATATCATATGATACTAAAACGGCACATGTCTGTTAGTATCATATGATAATCCTCTATACGCAAACTCTGTTTGTTCGACTCAGTGGATATTTTCAAAATTTCTCATATTCCAATTTCCCAAAATCCCAATTTCCAAAATCGCGAACGAAAACGGGTGCACCGAACATCGCAGTTTTCCGGAGAAGGCAGAATACCAATTTCGGTGGTAATATCCGAATTTCCTTAAATCTCAGGTTTCCGGGTAAGATCCGATTTTCCCAAAAGTCCAATGACTTAAAAACCCGAGCGAAAATGGTTGTGCCCGCAACCGCAATGTCCCGGCAGTCGTGTTTCTGGAACCCAATCAGCATGTGTTCGCCGATTACTGTTAGACAAAACGTAGTTTTATGCAACATGATTTTTCGTTCTCTTGGTGTAGTTGAATGATACGGGAACAAGATCTCACTATGAAAAAGAATACATAGCTAGAAGGTACGTATGTGTAGTTTTAATGTTGTGTTTATGGGTATTAGACAAACAAATCAAAATGAGAGGGCAGCACAGCAATAGAGCAGTTGGTAAGAAAAACACAGATTCAGATTCGGCAAAATTTGGCGGCTCGGAGCCAAATAATTTTAAACAAAAATTTTGAATTTGTTTATTTGCAGAAAAAGTCAAATGAACAATCCAACACTGAAAGCACAAACTGAGAAATTAGGTAAATTGCATTACAACATTTAACATTCGATATGTGAAGGTCTGCTTGGGCACGTTAAATAAGTTTTGTGGGCCGGCCCAATTTACTACGGTGTTTTTAGAGTTTTAATAGAGAACTTTAGTTTACCACATTTGACGGCAATGAAATTCAACAATGAACATCCTTAAAATGGAAAACGTTGAGGCAAATTTGATTTAAAGAATGTCGATGAGGTGGAATCAGTGCCCTTTTGAACAATACAGAGTATACCATCTTAACGGTTTATACTTTTATACATTTTTAACGTGCACGAAAAAGTTATTTGAGAATTGTCAGTCTAGGTTGGAACCGGGACTTTAGACCTTTCAACTAAGCAGCTGGAAAAGCGGGCTAGAGCGGGGATCGAACTCTCAGCCCATGGATCCTTAAGCGAGCACTCTACCACTGCGCCACGTAGCCCGCCTGTCCAACTACCATTTTCGTCGACTATATTTGTCGACCGTATGCTGCCAGCCAGCATACATACAGTGCACTGCACTATATTGCATGTGCACATAACGGACAAGCATGTCTCACATGCTTACATGCCCTTATTTTCAACAAGGTCGTCCCTTGACCGTCCATCCTAATTTCGACTGCATACCGTGTTCATAGCGCGGCAGTTTACCATTGCGCTCACGGCGTGGCCCCCATGTCAGTCTAGGTTGGAACCGGGACTTTAGACCTTTCAACTAAGCAGCTGGAAAAGCGGGCTAGAGCGGGGATCGAACTCTCAGCCTATGGATCCTTAAGCGAGCACTCTACCACTGCACCACGTAGCCCGCCTGTCCAACTACCATTTTCGTCGACTATATTTGTCGACCGTATGCTGTCAGCCAGCATACATACAGTGCACTGCACTATATTGCATGTGCACATAACGGACAAGCATGTCTCACATGCTTACAAGAATCACTAAGCAATGCGAAATTCTTACGTTTTTGAATGCGTTGGGTTGGTTAAGTCTCAGAATTGAGGGCGAGCATGAAATTATTGCTGTTCGCGAAAGAAGTGTATTTGCTAGAATTAGAAATGTTATTGGTTTTGCAGATTGAAAAGCAGTGTTCTAATTGAATTAAGTTTGCATACTGTCTGAAATGCAAGCTTCACATTCGGCAAAGTAGCAGTGGATTTGGTCTATTTGTACGCGTGATGCAACTAATTACTAATTCGGCTTCGTTTTGCCTTCACTGATACCAAATCCGGAACACATTAAAATCCTTGATAAATTGATTTACTTAGATCTTCTAGCTAACTTGACAAAATCGAAACAGTAATCATCTTAAACTGCATTCGTATTTTGTAATAATATCGTTTTCAGTGTATTTACAATACATTATTATTGCTCGTAAGGATTACGTGTATATATAATACATTAGTGTATCCTTAAGGAAGCGTTCGGCAAAAGGAATGGACAACCCTTTCGGTTAGTTGAAATCACACTTTTGCCAATGAACTTTAAAATGCCATAGCATATGTCGTTTTGTGCCATAAACTGTAGGTATTATGCACCGTCCAACGTCTATATTTATTTAATGCAGAAGTTGTAAGACATGGAGAAAAGGCTTTATGCTAGGCATACAAACATAAAAATTCGGCTGCTGAGTGTAGAGAATCGTGAATCAGTGGTTTAGCACGTTTGACCAAGAAGTTGTTGGCCATCGGATCCAAATCTCTTAGAACACCCTCCATTGTCAGCTGCAAGCATATATATTAAAATTGTCGTACCTTAGCCTAGGGAATATATTTTTGTGCTAAGCGCGACTTAATGTCTAAAGTTTTGTAGCTGTATGTTAAATTGTTTTCAAATGCTGTATATACTTTTTGAATTGAAAGCGGGGTTGGAATGACAACCGAAAGAATTTATCGTTTCGAAATTGATCAAAGTTGTTGTTTGCAGGGTTTTGGCCAAAGCATTCAAGTAATTTTGGGCCATGGGTCACTGACCAGTTTGGATCTGACTTTGTCAATGGCACATCGCGCATTCACGGGCACACACCGTACTGGTCTTCGAATTCTGATCTTAATAAGGTACGTACGATATGTTTGTTGTGTAATTAGAACATTTTGAAATTGTGGCTTGTCATGACTGGAGCTTGTGTATATCTTGATTCATGATGTTGAGATATTTTATTTTGTCAAAATAGATGTTTATTTGCTAAACAACTATATTTTGTGTAGACGGATGATACATTGAGGCGAATCAAGGTTTTTTCTTTGATATACTGTAACGTAAAAATGAATGGAAATACAATACGAAGACTCTTGCAAAACATAATTGTAGCATATTATAGCAATTGGTGCAAAATTAGCGTGGATAAGTGTGACATTTCGCTAGCGCAATCTCGAGTGGGGGGTCTCTTTCGGAGGTCTCCCCTGCTTCAACCAATGGGATTTGCCTGGTGGTTGGTCTTTCAAGAAATGCCCCGGCTAGGGGGACAAAAATTGCGATTTTTTTGGAAAACTTAATTTTTTGAGCAAAATGTTTGCTTAATAAAATGATTTAGAGTTTAAGGTCTTACTCAAACGAAAAAGTATATAACTGATAAGCATTGCCACTGGTATATTTGAACAGTAATTTGCACATTCATTGTTGCATTGGCACCGCTCATCCGTCCCACAATTTTCAAATGAAATTGCGAACACGGGTGATTTTTTGAGTGGGGGGCTGAACCTATGTGAATTTGCCGAGTGGAGGGGGACTTTGGTCTTGGGGTGGGGGTCCACCAACCGCTCCCTCCACAGGAGAAACGCCAATAACTTTCATTTATGTTGAAATATGCAGTTAAATATTCGGTTCCGTCTGTGGTTCCGGTATTTTTTTGGTAGCCTGTTAAAGGCTGATTTCTATATACTGTTGAAGCAACGAGACACAACAGAACAAGAAGCGTTGTCGTCACGATTATCTCGAATCAATAAAACGGCTGATCTTTTTGCCGACAATCACCTAAAACAGCAGCACACGACCACTGCAAACGTCGGATTGCATTCTGGAACTGTGACTGATGCCGTTCCGCAAACTAGCGCGTCTGTTGACCAGTCGCTTTCGATAGTACCTTCTCGACGAAACAATCAGTTATTGCCAGGTTGGTTTCTAATTCTATGATCAGTTCAACTTTGAGTTGAACTGATGATATATAGCGAAAATGATCTGACGCTATACGTATAGCAAAAATTTTCTGCCAAAATCTGAATACTGTTCCTGTTCTGTTCGTAGCACGTGCAAGTTGATGCGTGCCAATTTGATGAATAAAAAATATTATGAAGTTTTATAAAAATATGGCAATAAAATATAAGCAAAATCAACCGCCATTTTGTTCGTATTATGGAATAAACGCAAACAGTAAGTTAGTCGATGGGCATCAGCCGTATTTCTGCTAAGGAAAAGATCGTTCTTCGCTTTAATTTCTGTAGGAAATTGTCTCGTATAGTTCGCAAAAGTATGTAAATTGCGTTTGTCTGTTGTAATTAAACGTATTTACCACAGTGAATGCTATTGGAAAAACTGCAGCAGAAATTGCAGAATCATACAATGGCTGGGTTTCCGAAATCTTACTTAAGTATTCACCTAAGTTGTCCTTAAATAATTACTTAAGAAATACTTAACTTTTTAAGTACGTAAGCATAGCTTAAGTAAATACTTAAGTAAGATTTTAGAAACCCTGTCATTGTGTCTGGAATCTCAATTAGACTAAAGTTAATATGCCTGAACTCGTAATCTGGAATGCACCAAATTTACTCATTGACTTAAGTATTTACTTAACTTAAGTACGGTTTTAGAAACGATAGATTTTTAAGTTATTGCTTGGCGCATATTTGAATACCAGTCGTAGTGGGACTATATTTACTGAGCGAAGCTCGAACATACGTAAGCAATTAAGGTAATGTGCAAATTTATCGGTTTTGGAGGTTTGTTAACAATTTATTCAGATTCCTCGAACCCAAAACCCTTCAGTCACCCTAATAATTATTGAAATAATTTAAAAAGTCCTAATTTTGTTTGTCAATTAAGCTAATATGCAAATTAGATATTATCTAACTATTCAATTATCGATTTTGAGGTTTTGTAGACAATTTATTCTGATTCCTCGTACCCAAAAACCCCTTCTTGCTGAAATTAGATTGCTTGTAACCCTAATAATTAGTGAAATATTGTAAAAACGCCTATTTTAGGCTTATTAACTATGCTAATATGCAAATTATCTATTAGCTAACTACTCAATTATCGGTTCTGGAGGTTTGTAAACAGTATACAGATTCCTCGCACCCAAAACCCTTTAATGCTGAAATTAGATTGCTTGTAATTGTAATAATTATTGAAATAATGTAGAAAGTCATTATTTAGGCTTAAATAATTATGCAAATTAGCCTGTAGGTAATAAACAGCTTAAAATTTTAAAATACCAATACGAGGTTAACACCCCAGGGTGATAGGCTTTCGAACAAAAAAAGTTTATCAAAGTCGGTTCGGCCGTTCCTGAGATTCTCTTTGGACGGACAGACGGACATCCTGCTTTCGTCCTTACAGTACAAAGCATAAAACGCTTCGCGGCTTCGCTCAACGAAGTTGTACTTAAGTGGGGTTTCAGAAACCTAGCAATTGGCTGGGAACTACAACCATTCAGGATTCGCTGGGTTTTTCTTATTTTAACTATGGAGAATGCAATAATTATTTGCTATTGATTTCTTTATAGAATTAAAGTCGTCAATCAAGATCAGTACGGATGTTTCAAGTATTGAAGCGAACGTCACATGGACGCGACCCGATTTGCTAAGTAAGTTATGAAATCTTCGTTTATTATTTTTAATATTATTATGTACTTCGTCGCATTTCAATTACTGCATTCAGATGGCGCACACATCGGATTTATTGTTTAGAATCGACACGTTTTTAATGTGGTAGAACCGTGAGTAATCATTGATGTCCATATAACTTCGTTTTTCACTCGCAGGAGGTTTCGAGGATATATTGTATATATTTGTTTTCATTATGTTTCGTTACTTACAGATACACAGTATTATTATTTGGTGTCGATTAGTGGACATAAGAAAGTTGAAATTGAGTTTCCTTTCTACAAGACCAGTTGTAAAATGAAGGTGAGTTAAGGAACACATCGGTGAGCTACAAAACGTTGCTTAACGTTATAAAATTACTATTGTGATTGCAAATGATGTAGTTTTTCTATTCTGAAAACATTCCGTAGCAAAATACATCGAATCAAAATGCACTGGAAAAATTGTTTAAAAATTGCAGAAAATTAAACGAATTACCGTTTTCGAGTATGGCTACCTGTTTTCTTGGTATACTGAACTTGTTATTACATCTTATGTAATTTTTAACTGCTTCACTTCAGTAGAAACTATTTTAATGGTATCCATGGCAACTTTGTCCTGTGACATTGTACAGGGTGCGTTGCAATAATCGGCTTGGGCAAAAATCCATGTCCGATTTTGGTGTTCAACATTGCCGGATATTTATAACTGAAAAGTACTAGATAAAAAATTCAGACGGTTATATTGAATTAAGTTAACCATGAAAGTACTAAATTCTTGTCAATGTTATGAAAATGTGTTGTGTGTTATCAATTTGACAGGTCGAACCAGGCACTTGGTACGAAGTAACGGTGTCTGCAATGTGCTCAAAGACGAAAAAATTGCTAACCCGAAGCTCGACCAAATTCAAGTCTAGTAAGTTTGTGTGACTCAATGTAAATGGTTCTTCATTAGTGTAATATCTAAGCACTGGTCTAGTTTAGTTTATAAAACCGCTACTTAGCTCAGCTTACCGAAATTATATTGTGTTATTTGTATCACATTAGGGGATATGTAGGCGACAAGGTGCAACCGGAATTCCGGTTACAGCATTTTTTCACATTTCAGTTCCGGTAAATTTTAACCGGAATTAAAACATCCGGTATTAAATTTTGGTCAGTGGAAATTAAGATATTTTACTAAAAAATGACGATAAAAATTAAATAGATATCATTAGTATAGTATGCAAACTTGTCAATCACCGAAAATAAACCGTCGCAGATATGTTTCGCTTCCGTGGATTATGAAAATCTAAAATACAGCTGATAAAGTGAATACCTATCTCCAACTAGGGATATTTTACCATAATATACGTAGCAAAATAGAAAATTAAAATAGATTTTTCGGTGGCATGTATTTATTGTCCATTTCGGTGTCCGGTAATTATTCAGGTTCCGGTAAATTGTATTTCCGGTTGCACCCTGTAGGCGGAACTATACAATTTTTCAAAATGAAGGTTAGGATGACGCTATATTGTTTAAAAATTTTAATGTCTTCCGGCGTCTGCCGTTACTGTCCGTTATCGTGCGGTATCGTACGTGAATTACTCGTTTGCGACACCGTACGATGCTGGACAGCGACGGACGGCGCTGCACGATAAGTGTAGCGCCACCTTAACAGTAGCGTATGAAATATTTGGCGTTTTCGAATGGGTAGATTAGACTGTTTCGTACGCATACTTCGTTGTTTATAAAGCTTGTTGGAGTTTTGGCATCATCGTATTTTTATTTTAGTACTAAATCGTAGTGAAATGCTAGAGCTTTATCATCGTGCAGAAGGGTTTGTGAAACCGGATAAAGAAACGTTCAAAGTCTTCTATCGCAATAAACCGCCGTTTTACTGGGAACAAGTCGAACGTGACAACCGCATTATGTATAAATATATGAAAGACGCAAACGGGCAGCCAGGTTCTCCGATTAATGGTACGTTGACCTTGCTGTTTGAAATTATGCCAATTGTAAGGAAAAAAGTACTGTTTTCAGATCAGATAAGGCTTTGTTGCTTTGACCAATATTCAGGAATTTTGGTGCGATACTATCTGAACTGGCTGATAACCAATTACTTGTGACTTATTAGTTTCAAATTTTGTCGAGTACTTACGTGTATGTTAGATAAATTTAGCTGATACCTTTGAACCATTGGTCAGTTTCTTGGTTATTGGGTTATAATGCTGGCGTATTGGCTTCTATTCAGTTGCTTTTACCACAGCTTGCAGCGTTCGCAATATGCCTTTTTAGAAAAAACTATTGTGTAACAGGTAGGTGACATGTGACTTAACGCCTCAAGTAGTGCATGTGTGTTAAGTTTTAAAAAGAAACTGTTATCTGTTATGAATTTGAATGTACGTATTCCGGTTTATGAATTTGAATTTACGTATTTTGATTCATGAATTTTTCTTTTTAGTGCAGCTGCTGCAAAAATTTTTGTAACATTTTGGACAAATTTTATTAATTCAGATTCCTATGTACTGTTTTGACTGGTTAATTAATAGCTGAAATTTGTCTTATTTTTAGCCGATTTCTTGCTTGAATTTTAAATTCGGATTAGTTATGTACAGTTTCCAGTTTTTTTGCTTCCTGATGTACGATATTATCTGTGTATGTTTATTTTTAATGACGTTTAAGGTTTATATGCTTAGTGTTATTTAATATAGTAATTTAAATTTTTAGGATTATATTTACAGCATGAGATTAGTGTTATTTCTATTACTCTGTCCCATAAGAAAACTTCCTAGACATACATACATACATACCTAGGCATATGTAGTTGCCATCTGGGGTTTCAAATCATTTGCTTTCTATTGATGTTTTGTCTGTGCTGGGCAACAATTGGCGTTTGGGACGACTTGGTTGTCAGCTGGAACAAATGAGGTGACGCGACATAAAAAAATGCAAGCAAGACCACTACGTTCTGCGAACTGTTTTTTCATTGCTATATCATGCCAAATAAAATTTATGTTTTGTGTTTTTTTATGTAAGCTTGATGCTAATAACAGTTTAATACCCACAAGTGGCCTAAAATTGTTAAGCGACCTTCAAAATTTAAGAGCAGAATAAATTTTAGTATTTTTACGAAATCAAAATTATTCTTTATGTAATTTTTTATGTAGCCAAGACATTTGGAACATACTACTTATATAAATTGGCATTAAATTTTCACCCCACTTGCGTAAACAGTCAACATTAATGGGTGTCAAATATGTATGAACGTTTAGTAATAATACGTTATGTGTTATTTGATTTTTAGTTGAACGATATTCTTCATTTAAAGATGGTCCAGGATCCTTGATGTTTGTGGTACCATTTGGTTATTTTGGGCATCGTCATTCATCATGCAATCCTGTTTTTCCAGTGGTTTCACAGTTTCTTAAGCTTGGAAATTTCGCTGTTAGCACGGATTGGTCGTAGTAATTGTGTGTCCATTCATCGTATGTGTTAGGTTAGTACAATAGTCTCATGATGCGATATTTTGAGAACAACGTTGCTCTCATTATCGGTCGATTTCAGTCAATTTTGCTGTGTTGGAACTCCGGATCGCTGTGCTTCCGTGTTTGTTTTCATTGGTTGTGTGCTTGGTGGCGAATTCTTATACCTCATGTCAGTTTCTTTATAGAACATAATGTACCATATGTTTTGGGCTTAGTCGTAAGAAGTTAAAGAAATCCAGGTCAGATATATGTGCAACGCTAAGAAATTAAGGCAGAAAATATGGATTGCCTAGTTCCAATCCCCTTCTGCGTATGGAGGTATTGTGTGGCGATGGATTGCGTTTCGCGTCGTCCAGTTTTCCTTCTCCATTGCAGGTACGTCTCGACGAACCAAATAATTGGTGGTAAGTTGTGGCAGATTGATGGATGTTTAATGACATATATTGTCATTCGTTCAGGTATTGGATGCTCGTTAGTTGTAGGCGCTATGTATTGGTGACCTAAACGTATGTAAATTCCATACTCTTCATACACGTCGCATGGAATTGTTCAATGTATGTCTGTCTGTCAGAGTCTTTCTACACGTTGTGGTTGTGAAGTTATGGCTAGGCTGCATATAAACAACGGATTATAACCAGGCTTACAATTGCGAGGAACGGTATACTTGAGGGAAGCTGCAATCGTATATCCTGCATTATTTGCACATTGCGTTTTATTGTGTGTTCTGAAAATTGTTTCACGGTTTGTTTCTGCTTTTTTCTTGAACGAAGTGAGTCGGAGCCTTGTGCAGCGTTTATGTGTTGCCGTCCGCGAGTCGAATGGTGCATCTAAATCCGTCCCATACCATCTCAGGAACCAGTGGACCGATTCTGATAAACTTTTTTTGTCTTAAGCTTATATATATATCAGGGTGCAACCGGAATTACAATTTACCGGAACCGGAATTTGAAAATTTTACGGAACCGGAAAGTGAAAAATGCATTTCACCAAAAATTTCATTTTAATCTTATTTTTTGCTCTATTATTTGTGAAATAACCGTAGTCGAACATAGGTATTTATTTTATTTGTTGTATTTTAGATTTTCATCATCGACTGAAGTGAAATCCACCATCAATGGCTTATATTCGGAGTACAAGTGGCTTTCAAAAGACATTCCTAAAAATTAACAAAGTTAAGAAAACGGCCAAATTATAATACCGGAATTTTTAAATCCGGTAAAAATTTACCGGAACCGGAAGGTGAAAAAATGCCGGAACCGGAATTCCGGTTGCACCCTGATATTTATGTTTATATATATTTATATATACATATATATATATATATATATATATATATATATATATATAATATATATATATATAGAATTAGTTCTGGTGTGGTAAAGGTGTCTGCAAAGTAATCGCATAAATGAGCTTTTGAACGGAAGACAAGGCTGTGTTTTGAATAAATAATTGCTTTCGCAACACAGCTGGCAAGGCAAGTGAAATCAAAGTTTGTTATATATTTGAGCTTGTGTGATATCGGATCCATAATGCACGATTGATGCGAAACAAAAATACGACGTTTTGTTCATGTCCTAGTTGAATATGTGTAAATAACGTTACGCCTAACGCCGATGCGTATCATGATTGAACGTACACTATAAATTCAAGTTTTTTAATTGAAATCCTGTATATTCAAATGCCAGTATATTCAAATGCCGCTAGATCTGTTGCACCTATGTAAATATTATTTAATCACACCAAACAGATATATATTGGTTTGGAATTGAGTTGAACACGAACCAGTGACGTATATAGATATATACGTATATGACAACTATTTAATTTTGTGAGCTTAAATTGACCAATGGTATGTCTTAGAGAGTTAAACCTTAACCCGCAGTGTTTGCCTTCCGTTGTCTTACAGATGTGTACTTGAACGAAATTGTGTGCTGCTAGCCATCGCTTGTCGTATCAGCGGTTTTGTGTCGCTGTATCGTAACGAAAGTTGAACTGAACTCAAATATGTCTACAGTATACCTGATGTTTAATGGTACGACGCACTACCTCCTAAGCCGTTTAGGGTGCCTGCGAATACCAGGTTCCGTCGAAACGTAGCCGTTTTCTCAAGTATGCTCGTTTGCTGGATTTTGCTCGCTGTAAAATATAACAGAATTGCAGATAACCGATGTTGTACTGTTGATTTTCGAATTAAGCAGTTGTACCGACATTGTTTAGTAGTACACAGCGGAGTAAAATGTGGAAAAGTGATTTGTCAAACAGTGATCTATTTGATTGGCAAACTAATTATATTTACGTATTTCACGCAACGTTTATGGTTTTAATTTCCGTTGATGCAATGCAACTGTTGAAACCCAATGTGGCACTGAAATAAGTCATTGCACCGTTTCCGAATCCGAATTTAATTCACGATCCTAACCTTGACTTTGAAAAATCTATTCATACTGATAGGAGCAGTTACTGGAAATATAGATTCAGGTCTAAAAGTGCAAATGCTTAAACGTTTCCCAAAAAAATTAAGTCTGTTTAAATCTCAATGCCAAAATGCCGAACAATAGTAGTTGTCGGACGTTGTTGTATTCCGATCGTTCAAAAGTTGTTGCTACCCTGTTGAAAATCACCAACGAGATATTAGTGTTTCTTTCTCTGATATTTGTCATGGTTGTTGTTTGGTTCCGCCTTATGCGTCGACGTAGAACATCATATTGACAGTTTGTCTTTACAGATGCACGTGCCACAATTCTGACAGATACGACGAGCGATGGCTGTTTCCGAAACTGCAGCAGTCTGCATTCTCGGCCAAAGACACCGTTTTTTATATCCCATGCCCAACTGCTTTTTTCCCTGTGTTGCTCAGGAATTTTTCACCACTGTCACATGGAAAGTTTCCCGTAGATTTGTCTGGACTGGATACAGTGCGATGCTAATTATGATTTCAAAGAGCAATTCAATTGAACTGAAGTTATTGTTGTTACCGAGTCACGGACTAAACTTTAATAATATTATGCCCCCCCAGTCGGTTGAAATTTGAGTTATTAACACTTTCAGACGAAATCGAAGGCCTGTTCTTTTCGGCTCGGCTTGAAAAAGGCCGCGGTGGACTGCCACAGTACTCGCTGTACGGCACACACCGGTTTGTGATCGACGCAGCGCGCATATTTCACGAAGACACACGACTGTATTTCGCCGATTTCTATTGTACTTATCAACCACACTACGTCACCGTCGTGATTACCCTGCGCGGATCGGAGGCGGACCGCTTTTGTGACGAACATTTGGTTGAACTGAACAAATACGATAACATTTTTCTGTCGATGTCACATGACCCACGAGATGATCCGTCAACCCTGGTACGCTACGAAATCAACCGTAAGGTATGGGTCGAAATTTACTACACCGATAATATTGATACCCGGTGCGGACTGTTTACGGATCCAGTACGCGCGATTGGGAAGGGATCGTCAACACCTGGCGGGTTGCCGAATAATAAACAGTGTACGATATGTAATTTGTATCCGATAACGACTGGCTCAAGATCGCCGGCTGATACTAAAGCGAGCAACAACAACAACAACAAGGATATCGTCGATGCGACTCGCGGTAAAAACGATTTGACTGGTCGCAGTGGTCGCGCGTCCAGTAGCGAAGATCATAAATCGCGTGAGCGTCGAAACGACGGCGTCAGCGGTGGCGGCGCGCAAGAACAGCGGCGTCGCAGACGATCGCGATCTCGGTCGCCGCCGTCGCTGTTGGTACGTCGTCACAGTGATCGCCGCCATGGATCGGCTGATCGCAACAGCGGCAACGCAGGAGATGACGATGGTCGTCGCCGCCGTCGCGGTAGTCACGACGGCGGTGATTCGCCAAAACGAATCGCAGCTGGTCGTCGGCAACAATTGGGCACCGATGAACGGAAAAAAATTGGAACTGGTGACGTTGTTGGTGTGGCAAGTTTACTGGAGTCAACAACGAACACAGCAGCACCAACAGCGAGTAGTGATGATGAGTTTGCGCGGTTGCTGAATAGTATAGCGAACGAGGTTGGTTCGTCGAGTACGAAATACGCTGGCGGAAACGGTCCGTTTCCGAAAGGTCTTGGCGGAGCAGGGCCACCAGCGGATTTGAGTGCTCAGTGGCGCTCTGAAACAGCCACGAAACCGCCGGCAGAGACGGGAAGGAATTTTGGTGATTCCGGAGCCGATCCGTTTTGGAGCGATCAAGGTAGTTTTAGGTTGGATACTATCAGCGGGTCTGTGGCGGCGAGCAAATCGAATTTCTTGCCTCGTGACAATAACGCGGTCCATTTGATGGCAAAAGAATTACTAAAGACGTTCGAAACCCAACCGACTACCTCGGCGAACGCTTCCTGTTCCAGCTATGCTCAGTGCCTGAGTTCAAGTACGTATCGCCAGTCTGATGAACCCATCAGTCGCAGTCAGGCTGGATATTTGTCAAATTTTTCTCAGTCATCGACTGCCGCCGAGTTTATGCCAATTTCCAACGAGCAACAAACGTCAGGGTTTATGTCGGGAAGACTAAGCGAGCAGACGACGACGGTTGGCGATGTGTTGTCAGATATAGATTCAAGTGTCCGTCGGGCTGGATCTGACTGGCCGTTTGGCAGTGGACCGACGCTATTGGAAACAATTGGCGGCGTGCCACCTCCCGGAACTAATTTGTCATCTGTTTTCATTAGCGCCCACAACGCTAACGCCACGACTGTCTTTCAACAGTTAACAACTGGTGGTCACAGTAGCGGTGGCGTTTATGAGCCGTCGTCAGTGCCCACTACTGGCGACGGCCGGTCAATGGCTGCTGCGTTTATGACGTCACGTGCCGCCGATCCAAATATGATGCAACAAGCATCTTCTGTGTCAGGGTACGCAACAGAGGTACCAACTTATGGCGCCCCACCACGACCGGAAGAATACGCTCCGACAGTGGATATGTTCACTGACGGAACTGATAGCCGGATACCAGTATCGAAGTCGTATCGCGAGATGGAAACGGGAGTTTTGTCGAATGATAGTCTTGTGGACACTGGACATAGTGGACAAAAGAGGTTTGCGTATGCGAAGTCTTATGGTGCCCCACCGCGCGCTGAAGAGTATGCGCCTGGGGCAGATATGTTCGTTAACGACGCTGGTAGCCGTGTATTAGTATCAAAACCGGAGCGGCAAATAGAAACGGTAGTTTTGTCCGATAGTGATGATGAAAATGGTGGGAATGCAGGTTTTGGTGGGCAAAGGCAGTCTGGGTATGGCAACCCGGGTTCGTCAAGACAAGACTCACCGTCAGCTCAAGACACCGATTTAATGACGTTGTTGAGCAGATTGGTTGATGCTAGTAATGAAATTCGGTCCGGACGTTAATGATCCCTGCTCAATAGATTAACGATGTCTGGTCAGTGGTTCTCGTTACAGACTATAGTTTGGAAGGAAGTTTCAAATCGTCGTGTCGAATTTTACAACAAACTGAAAGATTTGGCTCTGTGTACGAAAGACAGAATGAACTTTATTTTGTGCTCGACGTGGCGTTATGGTGCAACTGTAGAGTAATCTGTATTATGGAAGATTATTTGATGTGTATTTTTAAGCCATCATAACTAAATAAAAATGTATTCAGTTGACATATGAAATTTCCATTACGTATTCAAAATCATCAAGGACAAAATTTAAGTCATGAACTAAAATACAACTATCATAATTTGGATCGCACCCCCACCAGAGATGTGCAGTCGTGGTCTCGGCAAGTCTCAGTATTTAGCTGGTGTCAGTCTCGTGTTTTTGAGTTTTGGTAGATTTCAAACCGAGACTAAGGGAAAAACAAGTTTGCGTTTTTATGCTCAGCATTCACAATTATAAACGGATGTCAATTGCATTTATTGATTTTTAGATGTGAATTTTTTTGTGTTATAAATTATCCGGCAATTCTGAGCATACTTTATTCATGGTAACGGTTGGCCGAGACAAAGAAGGCTCAGTATCGGTAGTTGGGTCTCGCTTTTTGACCTGGACCGCACATCCATACGTATGTACCCTTACATCTGAAGACATCAACAAAACCAAATATATACATGTGTATACATTGTATTTAGATATGTTTATAAAAATTTCAGAATACTTTACGTTTAGGCATAAATGTGCATTGCAATTGGAAGATATTATGAAGTCCTAACACAAGTGAAACAGTAGCAGTTTGGGCTTCCCTGGCTCGACAATATTTGGACTGTTCGTACCTTAACAGCTGCCAGTTTAGACTAATATATAGGTGTTTGAGGCACGACATATATACCTGTCTTAGCATAGAATTGGAAGATATTATGAAGTCCTAACACAAGTGAAACAGTAGCAGTTTGGGCTTCCCTGGCTCGACAATATTTGGACTGTTCGTACCTTAACAGCTGCCAGTTTAGACTAATATATAGGTGTTTGAGGCACGACATATATACCTGTCTTAGCATAGAATTGGAAGATATTATGAAGTCCTAACACAAGTGAAACAGTAGCAGTTTGGGCTTCCCTGGCTCGACAATATTTGGACTGTTCGTACCTTAACAGCTGCCAGTTTAGACTAATATATAGGTGTTTGAGGCACGACATATATACCTGTCTTAGCATAGAATTGGAAGATATTATGAAGTCCTAACACAAGTGAAACAGTAGCAGTTTGGGCTTCCCTGGCTCGACAATATTTGGACTGTTCGTACCTTAACAGCTGCCAGTTTAGACTAATATATAGGTGTTTGAGGCACGACATATATACCTGTCTTAGCATAGAATTGGAAGATATTATGAAGTCCTAACACAAGTGAAACAGTAGCAGTTTGGGCTTCCCTGGCTCGACAATATTTGGACTGTTCGTACCTTAACAGCTGCCAGTTTAGACTAATATATAGGTGTTTGAGGCACGACATATATACCTGTCTTAGCATAGAATTGGAAGATATTATGAAGTCCTAACACAAGTGAAACAGTAGCAGTTTGGGCTTCGCTGGCTCGACAATATTTGGACTGTTTGGAACTTAACAGCTACCAGTTTCGACAAAACATAGGTGTTTGGGGCACGACATATATACCTTGTCCAATTTTAAATTTGAAATTGTTGACCATTATGGCTACAGCTGTAAGTAGTTGGTTTACATAATAAATTTTTCACAATAGAATTTTAAAAGAAAAGCAAGTAAGGTTGCAGGTGTGAACACTGAGTTCAGTGAAGTGATTACAAAATAGGTTTCAAAAACTACTGAGGGCGAAGGGGCACCTATCACAACCATTCTCGCTTCCCCTGGCAGGAATTGTTTTCACTGAATTAATTGAATTCTGTGTTACGAAACTTTTACTTGTCTCTACTGCTAACAACAGTTCCTGGTTGTGCGTCTGGATTTCGTGAAACGTAGATTAATCATTTTCAAATACGAGCTGCAGTAAGTTTGAGACTTGGGTGGGGTAAGGAATTGTAGACTGAAACCCTTTCACTTAAGATTTTAGTTGATCGTTTACTTAGTCATGTTTTCGATGATATATGAAATTTGTAACTGAAATGTAAAATACATTACGTATGTAAATGTTATGTTTAGCGTGATGGTCTTTAACACAGGTCTGTTAGTTTACTGTGGTGACCGAATAAAAAGGGGGGACTGATATTTATTTGGCATCTCCAGAGGGAACCCCCATGTTATTCGGCTACGGACTGTTATTTATTTTTAACCCGCCCTCCACCGCCCTTCGTTACTGATATATATCCAGTATAGCAACTATCCAATTAAACGTTTATTTGTCTTGTATTAACAGCTTAGTGATAAGCAAGGTTATAATTAGGAATGTACTTTCAAAACTAAAGTTTTAACCTTTCGAACTCAACGTTATTTGGTCCTGGAGTCATTTATGCACTACAATTAGAGATAATTGACATTTATGGTCCCTTATTAGGGATACGGACTTCAATTGATTGGGGCACAAAATGGGAACCCCTCTTATTCGGGTCACTACAGTATATGCTTATCGGAGTTTTGCTTTCTGTGCCTAATACAGCAGGTCTGTTTACTAGTATATATGGTATTTCTTTGTATTTTAACATACGTAGGTTATCGGCGGTACAGGAACGTGTCCAAAACTGATTGGGCAACATAAGTTGAACTAATTCGATTCATCATCAAAGAATGTATATGATATCTGATTCGGTTATTATTTGTATTGATTTTGAAAAATACCGTCTCTGTTTAGATTTTGGCCCTGGTATGTTATTTTATATTGCGGCAGCTCAGTGGAAACAGGTGGTAACCGCATCAGGGGTGCACGTCTTTCTATCTTCCAGTGCCATGTTTATGCATCAGTCATAGTTACGTAAGTGGATTGAATTTTAAAATTAAAGCTTTAATTTCATGCTTGTTTGAATGCGTGCTTGTCATTAGCTGGTAATAGACGACGGTATTGCCGTTTTGGAATACGGTCATCAGGTTCGCTTGCAAGGTTTCACGACCTGGAACGATTGGATATAAGGCGTAGCCACCGTACCAATTTAGCTATCGCTATTATAGTTAGCCACCGCATCAATTGTCATAATGTCTTGTGCTAGTCACGGCAGCAACGGCGCCTGATTGGTTTACAGGTTACTCTTGGTAAATCAAAACGTTTCCCATAAGTTCACTTAAAAAGTGATTGTTGGTGTTGTGATGGCTAGTTTTATATTAGCGATATGGCGAAAATGGTGTGCTGGCTACGACTGTATACTGTAGCCGCAACAGTGCAACAGTAACCATTGAAGTAACGGTAAATGATTTATGAAAATTTTGCAATTTACAGTGTTCGCCGTAGTAAATAGCAGGTACTTAGCGCGATCTAAATCGGTAACTTTTGCCAAACTGCCAATAGCTTGTCTAAGGTGAATGATGATGGTGATGAAAGTTCCAATGGAATGTCTATAAAAATTGGATTCCAGTTCCAATTAAAATTTAGTTCCTATTGCAACCTTGACGGCTATATATAATGGTATTGGCGGCGGATTTATCTTACATACGCATTAAAATACACTTGGTTGTGTTTTGTTTGTTGATATATATGTTAAACGTATATGTATGTTCCTATATATGTTTATATGATAATGTTTCACTGTTTCAGGTGTAAATTGCAGCGTGCGCTAACACTTATTTTTCTGTAAACCACGTTTCATAAACTGAATTAGCAACTGGCACTGGTGGACCCAAAAAATTCGAAGGATCAAATTATAAATATACCTATATTTAATTTGCGGAAAAAAATTTCAACTTATTTACTTTTGAGGTAAATATGTGACGTTTCGCTTTCATCTCTGCGCTTTGTCACCAGTTTTTCAAGCCTGACAGGTAAGGAACAGAAAAACATAGTGTGTTGGCTTTTTTCAACTGATAACGAAATTTGGTGCTTGATCGTGGGTTTTCGGTCAGTATTAAAGCAAGATTGGTTTAATACCTAATAGGATATCAAAGCAGATAAGTTTCTAATTGATTTTAAAATGTGTGTTCTGTACTGCATGTTGTAATATCGTAAAAAATACTGTGGTATGACGGGTAGGGCATTCAGCCGTGAAGATAATTTTAATAAATTTGAATGCCCAAGCCGGTGCGAAGTTATGATTGAAATTCTGCTTGATAATAGAGTCGGTTAGGTTTGTTTTAGCTGTCATCGAAAATTTGATTTTGTATCCTTAACGCAGTGTTTGTGAGAATGTTAAATTATAAAAATTCCGGTGGTTTTAGGTCATAATTTGACATATAAATCAACTATCAATATCATTCTAGTTGTGTTCATCTTCATCCGTTGCTTTTTGCTCCAAAGTGTATATACATTTTAGCATGCCTTGCATGTTTTTTGCTTGTTTTCATTCGATAGAATGAAGTAAAATGCTTATTATGTTCAATGATTTCTGAGTTGAAAGAGGAGTGTGAACGCTGCATACGATTTTCTGGTAGTTTTTCCAACCAAAAAATAGTCGAAAAAGTTTGCTTTGTACATGGGCCTAACTGATACGTGCTTATAGCACGGTATAAGCGGAGGTCTGCTTTCGGTTCAGGCAGAAAATCTACCTGTGGCTCCGACAGAAAATGGACTTGGCTCCCGTAATGTGAAACTTTTTAACACCGAATTTCACCTCCCCTCGGGCTCTGGTATTTTTCACCTCTAGTTGCACCCTGGTGTCCAGGGTACAACCGGAAGTCTGCCTCCGGCTCCAGCAGAAAATCGGCATCCGGCTTCGGTAGAACTTTTGCCGGAAGTTCCGGCAATTTCGGTAGTAAAATTTTGCAAAATTTATCTGTTTAGCGCGTATCCTATTACTTTTCTCAGAATTTTCAGGAAAGAATTTCCGAAATTTCGCCATGAAATTAGCGTAAAACGAAACAACTTAACAACATATTGACGATATTGGCTAAAATTAACTAACCATTATTTTTACTACCTAATTTCGCCTCACCTCCGGGTCCGGCAAGTTTCGTTGACCTCCGGTTCGGGCATTTTTCACACGTTGCATCCTGCTGGTGCGTAATGAAGACGGGGAGGGCGCAGACACGCTTTCCATTTTATCTATGTTTTTGGCTATGCATATGTAAACAGGAGTCCCAGGGTGCAACCGGAGGTGAAAAATACCTGAGCCGGAGGTCAACGAAAAATGGGACGACGTTTATTGTAACATAGCCAATTAGGTTATAAAAGATTTGGATTCAATAAAACTAACAAAAATCTCCAGTTAAAATTTTGGTCAAACTGATAGATTTTCAAAAAATTTTGTTAACGAAATTGCCGAAACGGAGCTGTAGGCCGATTTTCTGCCGCAGCCGATAGAATACTTCTGCCTGTACTAAAGTATATACAACTGGAGTTACAGTTGTGGTAATGTTCTTGTTTGTATCTTGGGAGCAGCACATGTAGAATTTCTGCTGAAGGTTCCTGCAATTTCAGAAGCAAAATTTTCCACAGTTTACAAAAATTGTACCGACCGGTGCGTTTGGTTTTTACTTTTGGTTCAATCCAGTGGCATACCGAGAAATTTTGATTGGGGTCAGGCTCGTGTCCGGTTTTATATTGTCTTACTCCAGTACAGAACTTCAGTTTGAAGCCTTTGCGGGAGACAGAGGCACTTACAGTCGAAACAGAGTGAGCTAAGGCTCGAAGCCAAAATTAGACTGAGCTGTGTCGAATACGCGAGCGAAGTGAGCGAGAAGCTATATATTGTTTTTGTAGGTAAATCCCTCTGTAACAGTCTCCAAACAGATTATTCATAAAGCGCAAGGTCTAAACCACCAAACAGAACCTTTCCTGGTTTAGAGTTTATGTAATTGTGAACCTTCGCACATTTTTATTACCATCTTTTTCGAGCTACGTAAGAAATTTTTGTATCTGATGTAAGTAAGTTATGACGCTATACTTATTCCGATTGGAGTGGGAGGCCGGCCCCCCTGTCACTACGCTCCTGATAGTCTTTACAAGGTAATTGCCGTTGACAACTCTCGGATGTATCAACACTTCATTTTTACGAATGAGCATACCCGTAACGTTTACGTGAAACCTCTCGGCTACGCCTTTGATTGCCACCACGGTTGGATTATATATATTTAAATTCGGGACTTTTGTTTTACCGGGGGAGGAACGCTTCGTGTGTGGATTATGATTGAAGATAAATGTAATAGATTACTTTTGTTGGGAAAAATGCACTTAGGTGCACAGCCTTAACCAGGATTTCATTTCCAGAGGTTATAAAAATCACAATTTTGACATCGGCAGATATATTCTACAGCCTGTAAATGGTTTTTTCGTGTCCTTTCCGATATTTGGGTGATAATCCCCTCTATCACCCTTGTATACACACATGTTTAGGTTAATTTTCTTCAAGAAATACACATGTGGGAACCAGATATCCAATTGCTATGAAGCAACATAAATATTAAACAATCATTTTTATTGACCCGTTAAATAAAAACAAATAAATATCAAGCACGCATTCATTCATTACTGTTTAACGTCGCTGTAGCTGGTTTACGCAAATACCTTTGAGACTAGCAGAATAACCCCCGCGGAAGCTGGTACGACTTTAAGATATACATGGGGCCATTTTTAGTCATCAAATTGTTTACTCCATATGGGGTGGCCTCTCCCAAGTGGTGGCGTAATCTGTCCCTCGCCCTAAACCACCCCATATAACACCAAAGTTTCCCACTAGTTTCTTCCATCAAAGCTGTAAAGTACCATATTGTGAACCAGTGGCGTACCGGGAAATTTGGATTGGGAGGCCACGTCATGCTAGGCCCCTGTTTTGGGTTTCCGCCTGAAAATGAATTTTATAACCCTTTAGCAGTGACCCATCCAATTTTTTGGCGGCATATATGAGATTGGTCATGCTTTCATACTCGGCTCTGAGACCAATTTTAGAGTTCTCTTTTAGGTCTCCTAGATTTTTAGCAGGCTGGGTAACTGGGCTAGAGCCAATTATTCGTTATGTGAACACGATTTGAAGAAAATATCGCGAGCGAACCGAAAAGGTACACGCTAATACCTTTAATTCAGGTACAAAACTTTATTATGGAGCCGCCTTTTTGGGCATATTTTTGTCTTGGAGTTAAAACATAATGTGTGAAAGCTCGTTGCCAGGATTAGGGTGAGTTTCGAAGAATTCGCGAGCGAAGCGAGTGGAAAGCTATACATTGGTTCAGTGTTAAATCCCTCTGTAACATTTTTAAAACGTTTCTTTATTCATGAACTGCTTGGTCTAAACCATCAAGCCGGAACCTCTCCCGGTCAAGAACTTGTGTAAACTGTTCAGCTCAACAAATGTCACAAAACATGCCGCTGCCAACAACAGCTCGCATCTGACTAGTTTGTACAAAAGCCGATGACTTATTGAATACAGTAGATTACGTAGTACACGCGTATGTACAACTACAACTGTCCATTGACCACGAACACATCAATAGCCGGATGCGCTAGACACACTATGAGAAAATTCCCACCCATAATCGCTAAATTACAACTGTCCATTTAGCAAGACCATACAACTGCCAGATGCGCCAAACAGAGCGTGAGAAAATTCCCACGCATACTCGTCGCTCACGCACCATTTTTCATCAACACTTTGGTCACAAAATCGACAATAGCCCTCGCCGGTTGGTCTGGATCTGTTTCACAAAACACATGGCATGTGTTGTCCGACTGGCCAACGGTTTTCCGGGCGACAAATCCGAATATCGTTACCGCAAGCTCATGAACGCGACCACGTCCACTTCCGCTAATTCCTCCGAGACCGAATCTGTCTTCTTGTGTTCGAATTGCCCATCTAAAAACACACCCAGAGCGCTGAGCAGTGTTTTATCGTCTCCACGTAGTTTAATTATGCAGTTGTGTTCTAGCGCGTCTGGCTATAATCATCGAAAATATTGATGATTACTGACGATAACCTCGCATAAATCCATATATTTACACCGAAGCCCCTTAATCAAATGCTACTGAAACGGTGATTCCTATCCGTGCATTGATTTGTTTACGTTTCGTTTTTCCATTCTCATACAGCAGTTGTTTTCTGCTGACCGGATATAGCATTAAAACGGCACTAAATTTCTGCTGACCGGATATAGCATTAAAACGGCACTAAAGTAACCAAACTCACTTTCGGTCTTCAGGATCGACATCGCAATGGCGTATGGCTGCAGTGGCGTAATGATTCCGGAAAAATCGTTTCCGGGTTTGGTCTGTCAGTGTAATACCGGTGGCGGACACTTTGAAATGAACATTTAGCGGTTGCAGCGAACCGATGCTCGCCAGCCGAAGTGCTTCGTCGACCGTTTTACGAATTGCCTGAGGTCCAGTCAGAGATTCAGTGTCACTTGAATGTAGCATAATCACGTTGCACGCTAAAAATAACAAAATAACGATAGGCTAAAGTGGTGTCTTGTATGAATGTACTTGTGGCCCATGTAAAGATCAGAAACGGAACGTTTTTTTGCAGGACTGGAATAGAGCAAACTTAACCATAGGTTAAGCTTATTCTTACGTTTATGTTTTGGCTTTGGCTTAGGAATATGCTTATACTATTGTTACGGCTCTATTCCATACATTAGCCATACTTGCTTACAATAATATAGCAAATATTACTTATGATAATGCTAACTAAGTCAACAATGATCTAGAACCTAATATCTTACTAGGGCCATGTGCCAAAGCAACGTATATAAATACCACGAAAAACAACGGTTGATTATTGTAATTAAACTGGTGTGTATAACAATCACGATAATGAATTTAGAAATGGTGCATGTACCCTGCTTATAACTCTTTAAAGAACACATGAATGTCCCTCCTGAAAAAGTTGCAGCCCCCCTAGCAAGGTCAGCTGGCTACGGGCCTCTGAAGTTATGCAATTTGGGTAGGACATTTAGAGACACTTGCCGTGTCAATTTACCACAGTGTGAAAGACATATTACGCAAGCTACATGAAATTATCAAAATTATTACAGTCTACTTCAAGTATTTCAAATTATCATCAATACTCTCTTCTATTTTCTTATAGACTTTCAGTCAAACTCTATTCGGAACTAATAGTTGTATTTGAATGGGTTTTTTACAGCGGTACTCAAATATGACCAAAATTAAAATCTTGCGGCGTTGCATTACCTGCGCCTCGTTCTAACAACGCTGCGACTGAGCTAAGTTTATCGTAGGCGTCGGAAACGGACCCATTTTCTAAAAATACCAGCCATGATAATAAAGTGTCAGGTAAGAGTAAATTAAAATTATATATCTTGCAATAAAACTTATTGCCTTAATTAATTTAATTGAAGTCCGAAGTGATCGTTTATCGAACACTTCGAATCAAAGTTAACCGCACATAAACGTAAACTTAAGCTAAAGCGTTTCGCAGGTCTGTCGATCAATGCGAATATTAAGAAGACAAGCAAAATCATGAGGCAATAAAATTGGTTCGCGGTGAAGCATCCCACCAAGCTTCCGTGGGTATCAAACCAAATCACCAAATCCTCACCGCCGTCAATCCAAACTCAAACCAGGTACCAATCGTCATAGGTTTACATTTGCTCTAATTATCTGCAGACGTAAAATACTACACGACGTGCTTTTCAATTAAAAACACCTTCGACTGAAAAACATCAGATCAAAATACATAATCTCACATTAAAACATGACGCGAAAGACTTCATTCATTCAACGGCCGATGTTACTTTAAGGGGCGTATAGGATTCTGGTGGGTCTATAAAATCGTAGGTTTAGACTCTGAAGTACATTTTTTGCTTAGGTTTAGGCTTAGGCATAGGAATTCATTTTTGCAACGCTTAGGCTTAGGCTTAGGAGTTCATTTTTGCAACGCTTAGGCTTAAGCTTACGCTTTGAAAAACGCTTTTGCAACGCTTAGGCTTAGGCTTAGGAATTCATTTTTGCAACGCTTAGGCTTAGGCTTAGGAATTCATTTTTGCAACGCTTAGGCTTAGGCTTAGGAATTCATTTTTGCAAGTTTAGACTTAAGCTTAACTTTGAAATACACTTTTGCAACGCTTAGGCTTAGGCATAGGAATTCATTTTTGCAACGCTTAGGCTTAGGCTTAGGCTTTAAAATACGCTTTTGCAACGCTTAGGCTTAGGCTTAGGCTTTAAAATACGCTTTTGCAACGCTTAGGCTGAGGCTTAGGAATTCATTTTTGCAATGCTTAGGCTTAGGCTTAGGAATTCATTTCTGCAACGCTTAGGCTTACGCTTAGGAATTCATTTTTGCAACGCTTAGGCTTAGGCTTATTCTTAGGAATTCATTTTTGCAACGCTTAGGCTTACGCTTAGGAATTCATTTTTGCAACGCTTAGGCTTACGCTTAGGAATTCATTTTTGCAACGCTTAGGCTTACGCTTAGGAATTCATTTTTGCAATGTTTAGGCTTAAGCTTTGGCTTAGGAATTCGTTTTTGCAACGCTTAGGCTTACGCTTAGGAATTCATTTTTGCAATGTTTAGGCTTAAGCTTTGGCTTAGGAATTCGTTTTTGCAACGCTTAGGCTTACGCTTAGGAATTCATTTTTGCAACGCTGAGGCTTAGGCTTAAGCTTTGGAATACGCTTTAATCTACTGTTACGCCTCTTAAAGTAACATTGGCTCGTTCAACTAATATTAATACTCACCGTACTCGACCATTAGAAGCTTACAAGGCAACGCGAGCGGCGTAATGGAATGCTGGTATACCAGAGCTGCTAAACTGCCTAAAACAAAAACTGTAAATAATGTTAAAATACGAACTCACAAACTAAAATTATTTCAGTGTTAACTAAAACATTTTTTATTCATAGACACAATGGCCAATAAAGGAGTGTAACAGTCGATTAAGCGTATTCCTAAGCCTAATCATACGCCTAAGCCTAAGCGTTGCAAAAACGTGTTCCTAAGCCTAAGCCTAAGCGTTGCAAAAATGTGTTCCTAAGCCTAAGCTTAAGCCTAAGCGTTGCTAAAATGTGTTCCTAAGACTAAGCCTAAGCGTTGCAAAAATGTATTCCTAAGCCTAGGCCTAAGTAAAAAATACAATCTAGACTCTAAACCTACTGTTTTATAGACCCACCAAAAACCTGGACGCCCCTTAAAGTAACATGGGCCGACACAACTGGTTGACCTTCATCAATTTGACTCTATTATAACTGCTACAGTTATCAGTTTAGTGATGGCGTACAACGAAGTATGCTGCAATCAACTGCGTTACATAAACGTTGGAATTCCATAAAAAATCTGAGCATTTGATTATACGGTTTAAAACTACATAATAATTAGCACAAACTAGCGATGAGCAAAACGACAACGGGTCTTTTCGGTTATCCCCTCCCCCAGCGCGCGTTTGCCCAAAAGTGGTCGGATTTTGAAAATTTTGGCATATTTGAGCTTCTCTTGGCCTCCCCTGATCATTCCACGGCCAAATTTGTATTTTTGAAATATTCTATTTTTTAAAGTCCCAAGGTCCTACGATTGGAATCTGAAGAATTTTTTGTGAAAAAGTTTAACAATTCATATCTATGAAGAAAATGTAGATAAGAACATACTTTTACACAAAAAGCTATATTATTTCCTCATGGGTTTCACACTACTCATTTAGCAAATATGTTTTTCAACCGCTGCCTCATTTTTTCTTGCACATCTTTAAAGAAAGAAAGAAAGAAAGAAAGAAAGAAAGAAAGAAAGAAAGAAAGTCATTTCTCTGACGGGAGAAGTGAATGAAATAATGTGCCCCTAAAATATCATGTTCCGCTAAATAAGTTCTTGTCCAACTTTCCTCAAACGCATCCGTGGCCCGTTGGATATGGGCAAAAGAAACGGCGATTTTCAACTCACCAAACTCAGGCTCGTTGTTACAGCCTTTGAGTTTGACACCCTTTGGAGTTGATTCGATCAGAAAATGCCGCACAAGTTCGCTGCCGTCATCTGAAGAACAAAACACACTTTGAACACTGCACTATTACTCAAGATATAATGAAAATACGTTCACATTCGCGGCCTTCTGAAAACGACCCACTGCGTCGTCAGTGGTTAAAAAAATTTTCTCGCTTGCTGTGTTCATTAACATCTTTTACGAGCTTGAAGCTTAAGATATAATGAAAAACAGTCGCTTTTATAGCACGACCGTAGTCACTCACCTTGCTAGGGGGGGCTATTTTTCTGAAGGGTCATACATACACGGGTTTTCGATGACTTGCAAGCAACGCTGAAAATTTTCTGGCGTAGGCTAAATTCTTCCAGGAATGCTGAGCCCCCAGGCTTGCGTCTGGCTACGGGTCCGTTTTATAGGTTTGAGAAAAAATAAACCATCACATTAGAGAAGTAAAAAATTTCGTTCGCTACCTTGATTTGTTAGAATCCTTAACTGATGTTTATATCCTTCAGCAACCAAATCCTAGCTACGCCCCTTATAAGCATAAACGGCATTAAATCACAAAAGACTTATTACCTGTAGTGATACGTACTCCTGGCGGAGGATGAGCAACTTTGAGCGCAAGACCGTACGCACCGGGATACGAATTGCTATCACGAATGATAAAACTTCCGGGAGGCTTATCCGACAGTATCAAAATCGCTAAAATCAAACTGTCATATTTTTGAAAAAAAATAATTTTTAGAGATACTGGAAAATTTTCAGTTCTAAATACAAAACAATGAGTCTATTCAAGTTAATTTTAGCGCATGTTATGGTGACCGGAGTGAGTGCAAGTAGTGGAATGAACTCTGGAACTGGTCATCAGATAGCGACAAAACTAACTCGAATTGACTCATTTTTCAAGCCACGTTGAACTCCATTAATAACTAAATCGTTCAGTTCAACTTGTGAAACTGTAATTTACAAATTTTGAAGATTTCAGATGAAAAGTTTTCGGTAACATGAAAAGCCTTAGGTTTGCTCTATACTTTACGCCTGTAAATCTTTTTGATCTCAAAATGTCGCGTACCGTTTTCTCGAGAAATCGTTGGCCTGTACCAGTACCGGGATGTATCTTTGGTGAACACCGGATGATGATGCAATTCATTCATTGGCTCTGAAATGTTTACGACGCCCGACAACTTATCATCCAACAGTATCCTAATGCCTATTAATAAATCCAAGCGCGCTTTTCAAGTGGGCATTATTTAATTTTTCCAGCACAATTTCAGTTGTCAAAAAAGCATTTCGGGGGGTGGATGTAGGCTGACAAGTCCGCCTCCTCCTGGCGTAAAGTTAAATTTTAAACATATTCGAGATCTAGCTCAGTTTCGTATTGGTTTACTAGACTGATTTACGCTTTAGGATACCACCAAACAATCGTATATCCACACAAAAATACACACACATATATAAGTATTTCTAATAAATTTTCTTTTCTTACATTTCCTATTTACCGCCAAGTTGCCAAAAGTAAGTTGAAACTTGGCATTATTGTGGACCCTAATCAAAGGCTTGGGTTTACACATAACGACATACAACGGTTTCAACTGCATTCTAACAACGTCGGCATTTCACAGATAAAATTTATCGCATCATTTTCCCTATAGCGTTATGACGTCTATATAATGGTCCAAACTTTTCATCCGACCACAAAAACTCTGGCCCATGTTACTTTAAGGTGCGTTCAGGTTTCTGGTGGGTCTATAAAAGTGAACGATTAGATTCTATATTACATTTTTTGCTAAGGCTTAGGCTTAGGCTTAGACTTAGGAATCCGTTTTTGCAACGCTTAGGCTTAGTCTTAGGCTTATTAATATGCTTAATCTACTGTTACGCCCATTAAAGTAACAACATTGGCCAAAACTCTATTGCCCGCGATCTTTAAATAACAGTAATATACGCTGTCCTTCAATTGTGACTTTAATAGCTTTTTGTGGAGGTTTTTAACTTTGAAACTGATTTAGTTTAACTTGGATATATCATAAATATGTGCCGGTCAATAGCTGGCTCTATTCTATTTACAAAATCGGTTTCTGGCCATACAATGGAATGTACAGCAAACAAACGTTTCCGTGTACCGACAACTCAAGAGGTCCCTTAAGAATACACTAACACCGTAATTATACTGTGGACATTTCTGCCACATTATCCTTCTACTCTTCTCTTCCAAAATCAGCTTTAATAATTTTAAACGTATCCTATATTCATATCGTATGAATTAGTAGAATTTGAACGTTTTCAATTGGCCCGAGAAAAACAATTTTTCGATTTTTCTCGTCTTAACCGTGATTCTGAAGTCGTTTTATCCAAACTCTACTGTGGTTACAGCACAGAGCAAGACGGAGAACCGACGGCACTGTGTTTGACCCCTAGTAGTTTAAAGTTCGGTTGAAATGAACCCGTTAAGTAGTATACTTGATGTTATACTCTTATGCTGCTAAATACATTTCAATCATTTAATAAAAATTTCACCTAAGCCAACATCTTCAAAGCCTTAACTAGAAACATTTTAATCACTGTACTCAAACGCAGAGGAACAATCAGCACTCGTTAAAATACCTAGCTTACTCTTTATTTACACTCCAGGATGCAACCGGTCATGGATTCACCACATACCGGATACAGAATTTTTTAACGGAACAGTACCCGACTATTAACGCCCGCTATAGGATCTCAATTTGTACACTGGTTGAAGTAGTTGATTCGAGCGTAAAAGTATTATAAATTCTTCACCTGTTATGTTATATTCTAGATCAACAATTTTAATTACAGTAACTTAGAAATTTGTGTCGAAAAAATTTACGCCATAGGCACTAACATGTCCGCGTCGTGATAATACAAGACCAAAAATGAAACATAAAACAAGAAAGGCAGTTTTCAACATTTTTAGGTATAAACTGTTGAAATAAACCAGATGGCCCAATTGTCAATATCCTGATTCCGGCCCATGTTACTTTAAGGGGCGTCCAAGTTTCTGGTAGGTCCACAAAAGAATAGGTTTAGATTCTACGTTACATTTTTTTGCTTATGCTTAGGAACACATTTTTTCAACGCTTAGGCTTAGGCTTAGGAACACATTTTTGCAACGCTTAGGCTTAGGCTTAGGAATGCGCTTAATCTAGTGTTACGCACGCCCCTTAAACTCACACTGGCCCTGATTCCGGTTCAGCCTTGCAGTATAAAACGTTTAATAAATCATGACCGCTTTGAACTAACCTATAATAACACGAATTTTCGCACGCAGCACACTAATGTAGTAGTAAGACAGGCTGATTTATAGCGCAAACAATACAAATAATATGTTCACAAAATTGTTATCAGTTCATTCGAAATAACGCTTAATATTAGGCAATTTTTGAAATGAAAAATTTTTGCGTCGCGCAACACAAACAAGCTTATGATTTTCTATATATATTCTTCGTATTTGTTGGTAATAAAAAAACTAATTGCTAAGTATTTATAGTCAAAAATAATTCAAATATGTAAAAATTTACAACTGGGTCCTTCATTCATAAAAAGTTTATAAATGGCACTGGTAGGCACAAAGTGTATGGTTTCGCCCAGAGTTCGAATCCGATATACGGTCTACAATATGAGCAACATTTGGACAAATTTGTTTTTCTACTAAAACGCAACTCGCAAACATGCTTTTATAACAGTGCTTTATTAATGCTGTGAATATACATACTCTAAAAGTTAACCGAAAATTTATGCAACCACTCAACTATTAGTGCAACGAATCAGGGTTCCAACCAGAACTTAATTTTGTTGAAATCGGAATCGGAATTGAATTTGCTCGTCGGAACCAGAATCGGAACTGGAATCGGAAATTTTAGATTGAAGTGTGTTATGATTTCGTTAATTTTTAGTCGTAAAACCAAATAGATTTTATTTCACAGTTTACACAGGATTTTCTTAGTGTAAGTTTTCAATGGCAAAGTATAATTCTCGAAATCAGGTGTTGTTTTGCAATTCATTTTCGGTCTTTTTAATTTCCTTAAATTAAGATGGAATATAACTTTTAAATATGAAATAATTTTGATGGAAAAAACACACGTCACCGAAAATACCTTCATTCCGGCATCGGAATCACACACCGTCGGAATCGTAATCGGAGTGCAAATTATGTCGGAATTTCAGCCGGAATCGGAATTGCGTTGCAACTCTGCAACGAATGTTTCAGAAACACAATGTTCAACTCTGAACATTAGGTAGACTGCACCGAAATAGGGGAAGCAAGTGGTGCATTTACCCCAGAGGTGCTCTTGGATTGCTCGGGTAGGTGTGTGTACTCAACCCCATACTTCTAAATTAAATATCGAACGAAATAGAATGTGCTACCAGTTACATCCAGAGTTGTACGCGACACGCGAGTAAACGCAAGTTAGGAATACAATCAGAGGTCTGCGTTTGACTCAGGGAAAAAATTAAGTTTGGCGTTTTCTAGCAATTTAACAAGAGGTTAGGCAATTTCATTGACTAGTGACATTTTTCATATTTTGTAAGTTGTGTTGTGCAGTAGGTTCGTTTATATATATAACTTTCGAGCAATTTTTTATACGACCAATTGTTTGTTTTCTTTTGCCGCTGGGCAGTTTCCGCTACTCCGTCAGTAGTCAACCAATACTGCGAAACAACCGAAAGAAAACGCGAAGCGCAGGCGGCAACATGGTTTTGATACTTTGTGGTTCAAAAATACTCAAAAACTTATTAAAACATTCTGACACAGTTGAAAAACTGAAATGACAACGGCAACGCATGCAAATCAATTATATGTCTGGTTTTATAGTTATCCTCAGGCCGGCGTTAGAACAGTCGGCCCCTTCACTCAAACAGGACCGATGGGGCCCCCAATAAAATATTTTCCAGCTCCATAATTTCGTGGTCCGCGAAAAAATTAGTTTGCAAAGATGGGGCTCCCTCAACAATCGACCTCCACAAATCGGAGTTTAGCGGGGCGCTTTTGTAGGCACTGTTTACCCTATAATAATTGATTCTGTGGAGATTAATTTAACCACTTCTCACATTGAGTTGCCTGTAGGCGACTCAGCGCAGTGTATATACGTTAAATAGTATATAACGCACCGTGTTTAACAATTGCAACACGTATGCATAGTACTAAATCACCACAAGACGTGAGAGCCCCTTCGGGCTGGAGCGTCAAGCTCCTATAGCTGAGTGGTGATGGTATACGCCTCTCACTCCAGTCACTGGAGTTCGAATGCTAGCATAAAAGTAGGTGTCAGGAGAAATAGAAAATATTCATGTGAGAAAGAGTTAATCTGAATAACCGTAAACAACAATTGGTCTCCAATAGACACTTCAGTAAGTACGCATCGCCATATAAGCATTCGTACGAAAGCAACAAAATCACCCAGCTTGAATATATGAAAACTTTTTCAGCACAATTGATGCAATAATGCAATTGAGTACTTGTTTACTTTCCCTCCACCCTCGGTCAAAAGTTGCCCCGCAACACTGTTGTTATATGTCTGGAGCTGAGGTTAAACATTTTAAAAATGATATTAAACCCAAGGCTAAACCTAAGCATAAGCAGCCTAAACCTAAACCTAAGCTATTCCAGCAATGCGTTACAACCTACAATTTATAATTATTTTACTGTAATCAGATCGGCGTGCAATATATACGCAATACAATAATGCTATTGTAATTGACTGCTGACTGCAATCGAGACGACGACAAAACGAATTTACGAAATGTATATAAATATTGCAAAACATACAAGTAACATAAAAAACAAACAAAGCAACAAAAACAACAACAACATAATTGAGTAATTGACTTGTTTTGAGCAACAAAAAAAACAACAACTGAAGTCACTTTTTCACGGCGTCGTTTATTGCAAAGTTGTAAAAATACATCCATTACAACAACGCAAATGAATCAAATTGCAAGTGAAACGTAAATCTCAGGTGGTTTCGATGATGCATCATCTATTTTTTCTGAGCGAAGCCTGTGCGCTCCAACAACCAGGAATTGCCACTATGGCAAGAAGATTCATAAAAAAAGACAACGAGAAAATTATTGGAATTCTTACGATGCGGTAAAACAACTTTTGGTTCCGTTTGATTGAAGCGCCCCAGTCCACGAACGCTGTTGCGGCCCTGAGTCTTGGTTTTCAAATTATATACTTCGCCTTTACGTACAGACAGTAGGCTTCTTGTCTTTGAAAAGGCAATGACGGTTGTAACCCTGTCAGAATTTTGTAACCACAAAACTCTGCTCAAAATGGTTTATCATATCGAACCAGAAATTAGTAGGGTCCAAAATTTAGGAAGCCGCCGTTGCTGGTGCTTTAGCACCAACCGCCTGCTGCATACATCTACGCTTCGTTGCATACATTTTATCTTACATCTTTTGACCCTGGGTCCACAAGGGTGCAGTGCCGTTATTCTCGGAAACTCAAAATATATACGTATATTTGTGTTTTCCCTGTTTTGAAGAACGGACAAAATCTAGACTACCGGTCAATGAGTTAATATCTAAATTTCTACAGTAAACCAGTCCTTAAAACGCATCCGCTTTTGTTTCCTAGCCGACAATACATCGATTTAACTTACTATCGCACACTGAGCACCGGAAGCATGCCGGATCCAACGCTGAACAACACGGTAACACCATTAAATCTTCCTCGCTATATCCATCTATATTAGTGTTATTAATGAAACCATTCGATTGTTTATAGCTCATAACATTTTAATTTGTTTACTACTCGTTTACATCCTGCATCAAATGACATTCAAATCAACTTATATTCAGTTTCGGTTCAAAAGTGCTCGATATTTGCCGGAAAGATTACGTTGATATCAATTTCGTTTTTTTTTTCCTATCTGTGGTAGCACCGTGGGTCCAATTTTGGTTTATTATCCGGCAAAAAGTCAAACCGACACCAGTTGAGATCAAGAATGGCGTGAAACTGATTTATACAAGCAGTCAATAAGCTTACGTTTTTCATACCGAAGTTAAATGAAAAATAGCTTACCACTATCCGGTATCCGGAAAATTAATATCCGGTAGCACCGTGGTAGTATTAGCACAGTTCTCCAAGAACGAATAAAAAAATCTTACCACTATCCGGTATCCGGAAAATTAATATCCGGTAGCACCGTGGGACTATTAGCACAGTTCTCCAAGAACGAATAAAAAATCTTACCACTATCTCGTATCCGGAAAATTAATATCCGGTAGCACAGGTGGGACTATTAGCACAGTTCTCCAAGAACGAATAAAAAAATTTTTTACCAGCTGTAAACGATAGTAAAACTAACTGAAACGGATACTGAATCACAGTAACAAAATGAATATTTTACATTCCTGCCCATATAATTGAGTTATGCAAATATTCAACGGGTTTTTATAATCTTTAAGAAAATATAGCGTATCCACACAAAATTAAGTCACATTTTGGATGAATTCCGTCATAACGGAAACGGAAACGACAATAGATATCGAACTACTTAAAAATATTTATTTATATACGTATTTATCAGGGTTTCAACAGGAACTAAATTTTGCTGGAACAGGGAACAGGAATTGAATTTCTTTGCACGAACCGGAACAGGAACGGGAATTTGAAAATAATTTTCGTCACCGAATTACTGTTGATCTTTTAAGAAACTTGGCAAAAAATTGTTTGAGTGAATTTTGCAGCTATTTCATCATCAAATTTTGCGAAAACCCATCAGAGACAGTTTATCAACGAAATTGAAGTAATTGCAAAAACACACATGTCAAAATAACAAATTATCAAAGACAAAGTTTCCAATATTTTGAAACGATTGTGAATAATCTGCCACAAAACCGAAAAAAACTCCGGTTCCTGCATCTTTGATTGCAGGAACAGGAACAGGAATTAAATTTTTGCAGTTCCGACCGGAACAGGAATTCCGGTTGAACCATTGGTATATATAAATTAATTCAGACTTGAAGCATATGCCAAGCAAACGCTATTACCTACTGCGAACCAACTATAATAATAATAATACAAACAAACGTTCAATAAACACATTAAACGGTCTGTTAAATT
Source organism: Enoplolaimus lenunculus (assembly GCA_030248215.1). Lineage (NCBI taxonomy): Eukaryota > Metazoa > Nematoda > Enoplea > Enoplida > Thoracostomopsidae > Enoplolaimus > Enoplolaimus lenunculus. The sequence continues at coordinate 319,279 of JASANG010000864.1, read as the reverse complement.
GTGTTGGAACACCATCAAAAAACGGCAAAGCAAAATCAATAATTGGTAGTTATGCATATCGATGCTTAGCAGCAGTCGATTATACGTGTAATGCACTAAACTTGCACACCATGTTGTACAATGAAAACGTACCAGGAAAATTAGGTGTGAAACATGAGGCAAAAACACCAGAACCAGATGTCTAATACATAAGCGGATCCAAAAATTTCTGACGGGGGGAGGCGGGCTGGCAAATGTTATATATAAAACACAAAAATTGTAAAATAGAGACCTTATCATTTTATCACCAAAACAACTGAGGGCGAAAGATTGTAAGGTAGGGGGGACCTTACCATTTTTCATAAAAAATTCTGCGGGAAAACTTGTTTTTAACAAAATATTTTATGAGGGGAAAAATTGTAAGGTAGGGAGGGACCTTACGATTTTAACATAAATAAATTTCTGATCGGGGGCGGGCGCCCACCCCACCCTCCTCTGAATCGCTAGTGGTCCAATAAAGCAAACCATGATTGGAAACCCAGACCTCAAAGTAAGTAGGGGTAAAATCTAATATTTTATTACCAAAGCCAGATTAAGCTACAAATATCAAAGCTGAGCGCCACCCACTGTCAAAACTAGAAAAAGCAGTAATTGACTTCAAAGTTTCCGTGTGTATAGTATCAGTTCTGATATATAACGCTCACATGATTTCAGAGCCAATGACCAAGCTATTAGCATCACAATATCTATATATTTCACGAGTCTTAATCAAACCCTAACTTAAACCATTAGCACCTACATCCAACAAAACCAGCAATGACACCAAAGGCTGTCGAATCAACTACGTTTAAAATCAGAAGCGGATCCTGCAATTTATGCCGGTGGGCTACTCGACATATTATAATAGTGAAAAAACAAGCTAAGCAAGCGAGCGACAAGCAGTACACAACTTTAGTATTTTAGTACTTAACTCTTAACACTCAATTTTGGTTTTGGTCTCCACTGACGGTCATAATCTGAACGCCCCCCGTTACATCAGCCAGTGGTCAAATCAGTTTCTGTTTGCTTTATCATAAAAGTCAGTTGTGAACAAAATAACGCTGAAATCATGCGTTGTCGTCGTTTAATTGCCGATAACAATACAAATAAAGTATACTTTATTTTGTATTGACGCCTTGAGCAAAACAAATAATTCTGCGCGTTTATTATCTCGCTGGCACATAATGCCGTGTGTCAAATTATGCTTCGGTAACTTAATATAACCGAAAGAATTATTGCAATGTTGTGATGACAACTGGCTGGTACGATTGCCTGAAACAAACTCAAACCGGGCCAAAATACTATAATACTGAATAGCAATAATGTGCCGATGACAAAATTTTTTGCCGATGCCAATCTTTATTAAACAAATATGCCGATGCCGATTCGAAATTTAATACACGATGCTTAAAGAACAGATAGAGTACAACATTACATCGTTATAAATGCGAAGACTTATAGCCTAACAAGCATAAAAGAGTATAAATTTATTAGAACGGTTCATTTTATTATTTTTTGAACACAAACGAAACAGAGATAACAGTTACCCTGATCAAACGATACCGATACTAACAAAAAGTGACTATTATTACCGATGCCGATTAATACTGGACAAAAATCGGAACAGTTACTTGTACACGTTGCTCCCCACATCCTTAAAACGTAAGCTTAACCCTAAGCCTAGGATAAGCCAAAATGTTAAAATATCGAAACGTGTGCATGAAACCTTATAAAAGAGCCGACTATGCATTAAAATACGTATTTACAGAAAATCTAGTGTCAAGCTTGACACAATTAATGGTTAAAACTATTTACAATTAATTAAATTAATTATTTATTTTTTACGCGAAAACTGCGTATTTAAAAGTTTCAGGTATGGATAATCGATATTTTTTGTTATTCCACCCTTGAGAACAAACTGATATTTCCATTCTGCCGTTATTTTAAAACAAAATTTGCCTCTCGTATACTCTGTTCCACAATCAAAAGGCTGAGGCAAAGTATATCACGACAATTCGTCGTCCGAGAACTTGTAATCCGAAATTTCATCGACTCGACAATTCGTCGCTCATTATTATGGTTGTTAGGCTTAGGCTTAGGCTTACGATTATGCTTAGATATATTCATAGACTTTAATACAATATTGAGCGACAAGTGTTCGGGCGACAAACTGTCGTAGATTTGAGGCAAACATTTAGAGTTGCGTTATACTTTACTGAACCGGACGCCGGCGGGCGCCACCGCACGGCAGCATTCGGTAATTTTTGTTTTAAAGCACCGCGCGGCGGCATTCGGTAATTTTTGTTTTAAAGCACCGCGCGGCGGCATTCGGTAATTTTTGTTTTAAAGCACCGCGCGGCGGCATTCGGTAATTTTTGTTTTAAAGCACCGCGCGGCGGCATTCGGTAATTTTTGTTTTAAAGCACCGCGCGGCGGCATTCGGTAATTTTTGTTTTAAAGCACCGCGCGGCGGCATTCGGTAATTTTTGTTTTAAAGCACCGCGCGGCGGCATTCGGTAATTTTTGTTTTAAAGCACCGCACGGCGGCATTCGGTAATTTTTGTTTTAAAGCACCGCGCGGCGGCCTGCGGCAAAATTTTTATCGTAAAACACTCCGGTGTCCGGCGGCGTGCGACGAGAATAGCGCAACCCTAAGTCATATCATCATCATCAACTGTAACGACAATGTTCCGTTTTGACTTAAACCTGAAGTCTTTTTATTCACTTTCCCACACATTTATATACCCTTACGCTTAGGCATAGATAAACGTTTACATAAACCTAAGCGTATATAAATGTGGGTCAAAGTGAATTGGAAAAAACCCACGTTTTACCGAAGGTCAAATAAAACGGAACGTCATCCATCATTACAGCTGCTACTACGATGATTTAATGCAGTTACGTAAAATACCAAAAACTTTTGTATTTAAAATAACAAAAAGTTGCCGAAAACAAAAATATTTATAAAAACGCATATTTTATGGCACAAAAAAGCAGATGCCATAAATGCCAGAGACCTTTTGTGTGCAGCGCCAAAAAAACGCTAAAATTGGTACCAAATTAACTTGCCGCGTATTAAAGCGGTGTTATTTTAATTATGTGCACTTAAAGTGTATATAGCGGTAGGTTTAGGTTTACATTACAAATTTTAGTACACAATAAATGGTGGATCCACGATGCTGCAGAATATACATCGCTATACTTTGACTACATTCGATTTTAAAAGTATACATCGCTATACTTTGACTAAATTCAATTTTAAAATATCTATATAATTAAAGCTGCAACACTCCATGCACGTATTTTGGCCAAGTTTCCTGCATACTTTGTTTACAATTGTTTCATAGTATATAGACAGGATTGATCTATAATTAGAAAATTTGCATACACATTTTTATGCATTCGCTTTTGTGCACTTGGGGCGAACTTGAACCGCTAGCATATTTAATGCTCGTGATTCGTCGAAATCCAACAACGAAAAATTCAAAACTTATCAAAAATGTGAAATGATTCGGCCAAGAAAATCGAAACAAAAGTTAAATACCACGATAATTCAGTTAGAACAGCATAATACAAATCGTTCAATATTGCGCAATTACCTAACCTGAGAGCAATAGTACGCTTCAGCCAAAAGTTAAAGTCTAAGCCTAGTCTCAAATTATGCCAAAATCTGAAAATTTCGAAAACTGTGGATCGAAGTTGCCTCGAAAGGAATATTGTTTACAAGAATATCGTTCGACCAACTGAGTCTATCCACCACCGGTACATAAGGCGTCATTATTACATCAGATAAGGTAACTCTACACATTAAAATACTTCATTATTACATATAAATTACCTAATTGTGCGAAATAAGCATACTCGAACTTCAAGCATGTAGCTAACGCATGGGTCTTAGGGGACAAACCCTGTCTATTCATGAACTAAAAACCAATTTGAAATCCTGGCAACGCGATTGGCTGTACAGGACCGTAGCCAGCTCACCTTGCTAGGGGAGGCTAAAAAAATATTCAGGAGGACCACTCAAGGGTCTTAATGACTTGCAAGTAAGGTTGAAAATTTTATACGGGGGGGCAAAAATTTTCCACAACTCGGCTACGGACCCGTGCCTGTAAACCGCGATACTTCCTACCCAAAGCACTGAACATACCAAGCTATAAGGTAAATAAGTTTTTACCACTTTTCTACCTATATTCAGCGGCAGGATAACAGCAAACTTTTTATACCTGTTCGACAAACAAAAGCACCAACGAGCCATATCGTTTAAAAATTCACACCACTTTATACAAGAACCTACCATATGTAAAAGCTTCTGCGAACGAGCGCAGCCAACGAGAAACTATCTTAACCTTCTATCATTCTACAGATTAGCCAAAATTCCTTTAAACAGCCTAAAATCTTCGTATCCCCATAACTTTCAAGGGGTATACTCCCGTATCCCACCTTACATTTTCTCCTGGTGAACTTACAAAAGCTATCTTGTACACCAGATATTGTTTCCAATACAAAGGGCTTGATGCTATTAGTCTATCGAAATTTGAGCTGACCAAATTCATGAATTATGCATAACAAAAAGTGCACTATAGAACGCTCTGTGTTATATGGTATAACCATTTACAAAAACGGCAAACAAAACATTATTTTGACCATTTTTGAGATCGCATATTCTCACATAACGGTATTATATTGAACCTGGTGTTTACAGTCTGTCGGGTACCAGTTCTTTGCAAATTGATGTTCAACTTAAAACGGTCAACAATTAGTTTTAACATTTTCCCAGCAACAAAACTCGTACGTAATTAGTGTGCGAATTATTATCATTGATCGACATTTGCAAAAACTACTGGAAAATCCTACGAAAAATGTATAGTAAATATACCACCGAAATGAGATAGTGAAAATACTAAAATTACACCTCCGGGACCGGAATTCGGGCTGCGTCCTAAGTTAAAAAAGTGAAGAGACAACTTTTAACTGATCCTAAACAACTTGATGACGAGAACTGTCCTTTAAGCTGCTAACTTTAAGACTATAATGAACAGATATGTACATATACAGAAAAACATTTCCCTGATGGCTACGACCAAACCAAGCCTATAGCCAGGTCATCTTGCTATTGGGAGCTAAACATATTTCAGGACGGGCATACAAGTGTTTTCGTTGACATACAAGCAAGGCTGAACATTTTCTAAGTGGGCCAAAAAATTTCCAGGAGGCCTGCGCCCCCTCAGCCTGCCCGTTCCTTAGCTACGGCCAACGACCGAACTATCATCATTCTTGGGTTAAAGACAACTGAACGTTGTCAAATGTATATGTAACATTTTAATAGTTTCTAAACAACCAACAACTTCGCTATCCTTATTAACTTTTCTCAGTCTGTTCCGTAGCTAAAAACAACAGTACAGATCAACTTTCCTAAAAACCTAACGATAATTTTAATTTGCTTCTAAAACTATATTCACTTTACAATAAATACTACGTGTACAGGAATGTAACCAGATTTGCATAAAGCGATCGAGAAACACTTTGGCCTTTGTGTAGGTTTTTCTACAGCCTATAAATGTGCCCTGTTTCGAAGTTTTCCAGAAATTGAAGAATATATTCCTCTACGGCCCTTGTAAACCCCGCTGGTTTGGTAATCTTAACAATCAGTCGATATATTGTTTTAACTTTGAAAAAAGCACTAAAACAACTCTTGATTGATGGAATTATTTATTCGTTAGCATGGAACATAAAATATAAACCAGTTACGATGGTAGGAAATTTTCGACAATGGCTTACGTGCGTCCTGTTATGAAAAATTTGAATGACAGATTCATTATGTTTATTGCAAAAGTTCCTACATCGCTCCACAAAAATCACAACACCGAGTTTGATCTCTAAACCTCCGCTGGCTACGCCCTTGCTACGAGTAGTTTAAACGAAACAAAAATCAAAAATCACTCTAAAATCTATCTGTTATGAAAAATTTTAACTGCAAATTCATTTTGTTTACTGGAAAAGTTCCTACATCGCTCCACAAAAATCACAACACCGAGTTTGGCTTCTAAACCTCCGCTGGCTACGCTCTTGCTTCGAGTAGTTTAAACGAAACAAAATTCGGTTTAAAAAAATAGGTCGCGCCTGTTGTGACCATCCTTCATTGTAAATTACAAAATTCATATGCAAAAAAAACATAAAAAAATTACTCTCAAATCTATACCAAACTAGAAATCCTTGTTTTGTTAATAAACTTAGATTATCTCAGCTAATCAAATCTTGCGGTTTTTAAAACATATTAACAATGGTCTGGTTTTTAGGATTGTATTATCAACAAACGCATGGTTTCTTATGCATTGCTGACATAACGTACACAGATTCGCGAATGAATGAAGAAAAAAACTAAAGCTTAAAATATTTTCTAATATTCTGTATTTCAATTTTACAGTTATGTAATTTTTGCCAAGTAATCATGTATTTATTTATTTAGCATATAATGGCTTTATCAGATTTAGTCATCGGCTAAACTATTTACTTAACTAAAGTACGCTTTTAAAAACGACAAAATGGTTAAGTAATTACTTAGCACGTACTTAAGTACCAAGTGAAGTGATACTTAAGAAACGTTTCAGAAACCCAGACAATGACCAGTATGACCTGATTGTGTCATTCTCTCTCTTTGACTCGGAAATAAATTTCAAAAATTAAGTCTATACTTAGTTCAAGCCTAAAATTAAAATATCAAAATTCTGATTCCAATTGATTGTAGAATCGGAATCGGAACACGTTTTCACTCGAAGTTCTAAACGCAATCGGAATTCCGATTCTAAAAACGAGTTTTGATTCCGATTCCGATCGCACAATCAATCGGTATCGGAATTTGGAAATTTTAATTGTAATCCTACTTGTTGGAATACGTTGTATAAAAATTCTGCATCATTTGTCTATTAAACTGCTTTCAATGGGTTAACTAACTTATCAATAATTGATTGTTGTTTAGCTTTACAGAACCTGAAATCGTCACCAATTTGTTCGCGCGACATTTTTGAAAATTGTTGCCAGCCAATAACAGACACCCTAAATCAATATTATATTTTTCAATATAATCCGTACAGGCACAAATTTCTAGTTCCGATTCCGATTCGATTACACTTCCGGTATATACTGTACTGTTCCGATTCCGATTCCAATCCCAAACCAAGAATGAGTCAAAACGAACCAATAACCAGGATTAAGCATTTCCTAACTATTCATGTCTGTCCATATTGTATCACTTACTTATAAAACAACTAAAATGCTTTTAGACAAATTAACAGTTACCTGTAAAATATTAATCGAGCCACAGAGTAACATTTGAGACTTATAACTCCAACGAATAGCTTTCGTAGACGGCTCAAAGAAAACAATTTTCATTTAAATTTACCTGACTTCTCTACTTCTGATATCCGGGTCAAATGTCTTTTGAGTGGTTGCGGTAGAAAAACGCTTTTAATAGCATAGTTCGCGAACGAGAAGTTAATAGTTTTGTTGAAAACTTTTATGTTAATTTTACAAATTTTACATATTCAATTTTGATTAAATAACAATTTCCAAAAATGTTTTTAATATTGAAGTTAAGTCACCGAACAAAACACCGAAATAGAGACAGGAGAGTATTTTTGAAACCAACAAATATCTTCAGCGGATTTTTGAAACCAAGAAATACCATAAATTGCTTAGACGAGGTCGCTCGATGATTCATTTTAGCGACCGCTTCTGACGCGTAGTAGTTCGTGACCCAAAACATCGGGACGAGAGATGAATACCAGCTATTATTTCTTACATTTTTAACAACCGTTCCTTCATTTACGCATGATAAGTCCGTACACATGGCCGACGTTATTATAGTCTGGCCATCAAACAGGTCCGACGGGCCTACAATAAAACGTTGCACAGCTCTGCCCATCCCCGGAAACAGATTTTAAGTTTGCCAAGATGGGGGCACTCCAGGGTCGCCCCCTCTAAATGGGGGTAGGCTTTGGAGGTGCTTCCGCCAGCACTGTTCATGCCTAAAAATACGAAACTTATAAAATTAAATTTTTAAATTGAAATATACAACAACTAATCGGATCAAATTTCTGTTTTTGTGCCGAAAACGAAAAATGACCGCATTAAACAAGAAAATACGCTAGCGTTCGTTTTTCTTTACTTAGACACATTTCCGGGAGTTCCACATGTTTGCAAAGCATTAAATTACAAAAACGCTTGTTTTTGATACAAAAATTGGTTATAAAATTGCTTTTAATTATAATAAACCAAAAATATTTTGTTCGGCTCAGATATGTGGTTTTCGCGAGATATATTTACGTACGTATTATTGCACTTGGGCTTGAAGGCGAAGAAAAGCTTTATTTTCCTTTGCCAGATCGTCAAACTTATGAAAACATTCGGTGTTTAAGAAGCCTTATTAATTGTTAAAAATACCAGCATATTCCTATTCCGTTTAGAATTCCGATTCTAAACGAGTTCCGATACCGATTTCGATTGCGCAATCAATCGGAATCAGAATTTTCAAATTTTAGTCGTAATCCTACTTGTTGGGATACGTTGCATAAAAATTCTCTATCATTTATCTATTAAATTGCTGTGGTTGAGTTAACTTATCAATAATTGATTGTTGTTTAGCTTTAAGAACGAGAAATCATCGCAAATTTGTTCATGCGACGTTTTTGAAAAATTTTGCCAGCCAACAGACATCCTAAATCAATATTATGTTTGCCAATGCAAAATATCCGAACAATTACAGAATTTCTAGTTCTGATTGTCTATTTCGATTACAATTCAGCAAAACCAGCAAAATCTGGGCAGGTAGGTAGACTAATCCCAAGGTATGGAATCAGTTGTTCAGTAACGGAAGAGATACGTGCGCCATCACCGTCCCCACGTACAGTGCTAAAACTTATGCGATACAAATGATTCATCTGAATTTCACATTGTGTTTCCTAGTCGAATAAGTGACAATTATTCGAGGTTGCAAAATCGATTCAATATTTAATATTTTTCCACCTCTGACGCAACAAATTTCATAGTTCACACAATTCGCCGCATAACCGTAAATATTCGTCCTCTTGCGTCCTTGTATACCGTAACAGGAACACGATCCGGAAATGAATTTTTGCCACAATTCCAGCGGAACCTCGACGCCTTCCCTAAGTCTTCTTAAACTTAGCTACTGCACCATTAATTTCAATCATCAAACTTCAGCTAAAGCCAACTAAGTGTTACAACCGCGACGCCCTAAGCGAGCCCCATTCATTTTCAAAACATATGACCGCCGTTAGAATAGACCAAGTTCGACTTCCGGGCCACGGTTCAAATGGTAAGAAGTGTGTGCTGAAGTTATCTCAAGCGGCGTATGTAGCACACTTTTTTCTGAACACAGACCGTCAAGTTTTTCGTAGGGAAAAAATGTTGCCTCAACATGAAACTGTCAGAAATTTGAGAAAAAAAACCCTTTAATATCATTGAGTGAGTTTAAGTAACGTGTAATTGATTTTTGAAAATAGAATAATGCACGTCATGTAAATAAGCTATGTATCTCGGTTAAATATTTTTATTGTCAACAGAGCTGTGGATGGAGTTTAAATACGGGTCTGACGCAGTCAGCTTTGTTATGCAGCCGGCAGATAAGCAGGGGTGTAAGGGATGGAAAGATGGGAATATACCTTAACAGCACCAAAATGTCTCTCTAGACACACAATAAAGAACTTTTAATCGCATTATAGAATAAGTTTCTAAAATGTTGTTGTAGGGGTCAAAATTTTATTTTACTTTATAATACAAAGTCTTTCAGAAAAAAATAGACTTGTTCTAATCTGATGCACCCTTAAACCTGGACGCCCTCTATTCTTTAAAAACTATTAAATTTTTCTTTGAACCGGAACACTTTAATCGATACCGTTATACGAAAACGGTAATTGATATCTGAGTCCGTATTCTCAAACGTATGTAGAGCACCAATCACCAGTTGATAATAGGTCTTGTAGTATTCGGACCAGTGAATGGTTAGGCTCAAACGTCAGCCCATTTTTTCGCGTTTGACTTATACTACTTCTGTGGCAATTTTGATATCTAAAGTTGCATAAAGTTGGTCAGTTTCAAAAGCTATCGATAGCTGGTGTTATTAGCGCTATACACATTTGAGAATACGGTCACCGACTTCAACGCGTTTAACTAAAATAAGTGCGTACTGCGTATAAATGCGACCCCGAATTGCAATGAGTTAAACTTTAAAACTTAAAAATCTGGTGGACCCAAAAGCAAACACTTTTGTTTACTTACCTCCATTCATTAGGCTGAACAAAGCCAAATCGTCCATCAGTGTAAACGTGGCACGGTTCGGCGTTGCCTACAAACAATCAACAAACTCTCCGAAAAATTAGCAGTAAACAAGCAAAACCACAATAATTGTAGAATTTTATATTTTAGTATTAGACAATAAATAGATACAGAGCGCTTTAGTACAAAGTTAAGTAATATCTGAAAGAACAGTCAAGTATACTATATTAAGTTAACGCTTTTTCCCCGTTATGGTATCAATTAATGCCCCCTTTAGATTTATAGAGGAACTTTAATTGATCCCGTTAAATTACTTATAAGCGTTTATATGCAAGATATCAAAAATACAGTTGGGTTGCTCAGTTTTACCGGTGACAAACTAGCCCAATTGCTAAAAGCAATGGTGATGGAAGCTGTTGGTAGGATGGAACCGGAATTCCGGTTCATCAATTTTTGACCTTCCGGTTCCGGTAAACTTTTAGCGGAATTAAAAATTCCGGTGTTAAATTTTGATCCGCGGAAACTATGATATTTTAGCAAAAAAATGACGATAAAAAATTAAGTAACTTAATTCGTATACGTATTATAGTATATAAACTTTGATAATCGCCAAAAATAAACCATCGAACGTAGATTGCGCTTCCGTGGATTATGAAAATCTAAAATGATAAAGTGAATACCTATCTTCAACTAGTATTATTTCACGAATACATAATATTGCAAAAAAGAAAACTAAAATTAATTTTTGGTGGCATGACTTTTTCATCTTCCGGTTCCGTTTCCAGTAATTTTTTCAAATTCAGGATTGCGGTTTCGGTAAATTTTAATTCCGGTTGCACCCTGGCTGTGCAAACTAAATTTTTTTCGCCGACAAAGAAGTTATAGATCTGTGAAACATTTATTTGGGGGGCCCTCGGACCTGTTTATACGGGGGTCACTATCTTAACACCTGCTCTGATTCCAGTATATGTGCACACGTATGACAATCTATGCTTTACATACCATTACCGTGCACATATATGTCGGTTTTTTGTCGGATATTACCCCGGGCCCGAATATCCGGTCGTCATTCCCTGCAAGTGAGTTATATCACAAAACTTTGAAGCAATGACCCACTTTAATACCGAAATGCTACTATATTTGTCTCGGCTAAATCAATCACTAGACTACTAATAAATTTCAACCCTAATTTCTATAAAAATACTGATAGACATTTAGGCAACTACGTTGACATTTGTACAAAGGATTGCACTGTGTTCAATTGCACAATGACAGCGATTGGAAACGTAATACAGCTGTTGCTGCAGTATTGAAATATATCATTTAAATTTTAATATTCAACTGATATTTGAAATTCAACCGCCAGTTACAATACAAATACTAATATTGAATAGTGACCAGTGGATGCTATATGTAATCTGTATGAGATGGGAACCATAAATACAGTACTGCGACCAGGAATTGTGAGTACGACACCTGGTTGTTTACTTGACTTGGCCAACAAAGAGTCCTCCCTGCACACATAGTGACTGGATTATTACAATGAGCTGAAGTTTTAGGCTTAGGAAACTGAACAGTAGTATGAGGAAACTTTTGCCTTCTTTCAAATTAACACTAGTGTGTGCGTGGCAGGGTTCTACCGGAATTGGGCCCATGTATAGAACAGGGCCGGAAGTTATCCGGCGGGAATGCAATACACTAAGCTTAAGCTTTAGACTATTTTTTTGCTTAGGCTTAGGTATAATCTCATTCTTAAGCTTAGGCTTAGGAATATGCTTCTACTACTATTCCGGCCCTGTTCTATACATTGACCTGGAATTGCTAACGAAAACGTACAGCTATCGATGAACATCATATTTTATTTTCCGTTACAGCCAATTAGAAGTAATTCGGTGGTGCAAAATATCTACAATTCCTATTCCAATCCCGGTTCCATTGACAAATTAATTCCTGCTGTTGCTTTCCGTGAAACGCACTTCCTGTTACTGTTAAAACCCTGGCTAAGAAGTAAATATGTACCGTTAGCACACGCGGTGAGAAGATTTCTACAAAGGCAAGAAACTTTTCAACATTTAATTCTGGTAAACTGTCCAAAGAGTTTTCGGCCAGTAGGGAGGCGGTGATCCCATTATCACACCCAGTGGTTTCAGATAAAAAAATGTACCCGATATGAAAACTTATGTAAGTGGGTTACCAGACCCTCCGCTAATTCCCTTTCCTTCTTTCGTAGATACCACTTTGTATTCGACACGTTAAGTATGCGAACTACTTAAAATGAGAGATGTACCGATACCAAAATTTTTCCCGATACCGATTCTTATTTAGACATTTTGTCGATGCCAATTCAAAGTTTAGTACACCATGCTTAGTAGACAGATAGGATACTACATTACATCATTATATGAAGACTTAAACCCTAAACATCATAAACGATTAAAGTTTTATAAGAACGATTCATTTCAATTAACTCTTTCAAACACAAACGCAAAATAGATAACAGTTTTCCTGACCAGACACATATGCACCCAGAAATGAAACTGATAGCATTCCAACTGACTGTTATGTGCAAAAAGTATCGGCAAAGAATGGCAATTTTTTTGCAGTGCCGATACCGATACTTACGAAAAACGACGATTATTACCGATGCCGATAAATCGGCACGTCCCTACTTAAAACACATTGTATTCGAAACCCAATTTGGCACAACTAATCATAAACCGTTACGGTTCACACCGTCGCCTGAATTCTAAAATATGCTGCTATTTACAAGCTAAAAATCATACTTCACATACAGCGGTAGGTTCAGAAACTTCTAGCAAAGGGGGTTGCGCAAGATATAATAATGGAGAAAACCTCTCTAGAGCCAAACGAGCCAGAAGTTTAACGCCATTTTAGTGCTAAACCTTAAATACAAAATCCCTTGGATCCGCCAGTGTTCACATAGATCAATCATGGTGTAGGGAACACCATTGAATCAGTCAATGCCGTATGATTAAGCCAGACGTTTAAATTGTTGTCACCAATTTTAAAACCAAAAAATAAGCAAAAAATTTTAAAAATCTGGTGTTTGCTAACGTAAATATTTATGCTTCACATTATTTGAATGATACTTTACATAACGTATATATACGTTAAGCACTGCTGCAATTGCTGGTACAAAGTGGCACCGCAACCATTAAAGACCTCGATCTAATGCTATTATATCAAAGCACTTACCACCCCCCAGTTACAATAGCTTGTGCCGAATCAAATATGAAAAGATATAACGGGGGTGGAAAATTTATTTTAGCGAAAAATGTTGTGACGAGTCCTAGAAGCATTAGGAATAAACGCTATGCAAAACAGGGCTATAACAGCAGTATAAGCGTACTCCTAAACCCTAGCTTAACCCTAAACTTAAGAATAAGCTTATACCTAAGCCTAAACCCTAAACGTAAGAATGAGCTTATACCTAAGCCTAAGCAAGAAAATAGTCAAAAGCTTTCGCTGACAATACTGCAGTCATGCTGAAAAACGTTCCGACCCTGGTCTTTACATGGATCAGATATGGAGACGCTTGGTGAACTGAATCGACGGCGATTAAAATTACGAAATAAAGCATCCGTTAAGACTTAATCACTGATTTTAGATCAGTTGAACTTTGAGATATGAAGTATTTAGAACGATCGAAAACATTTAAAGTAAAAATATTAAGTACACATACGTATTATAAGTATGCCTTCTGGCTGTAAAATATACCAAAAGCAAAGGGACTCAGTATTATTTTGATCCGCGTCACTTCCACTGATTTTTTGCACCGCAACAAGCAAACAAATTCTATTTCGGATACTTGACCGCTTGTAAACTTAGCATTTTGGCATTACGCTTTCATGTTGACATGATAAAAAAGTTAATACGCGATATGAATAGCTTGAATACAATTCCAGAACAATGCATTTTCGGCAAGGTGCAACCGGAAATATACTTTACCGGAACCTGAACCGAAATTGACAAAAAATGCTGGAAGAACAAGACATTTTAGGCAGGTTGCAACAGGACTTACAATTTACCGGAACCACAACCGAAATCGAAGAAAAAATATCCCGAACCGAAAGGTGAAAAATGCCGGAACCGGAACTCCAGTTGCAGTCTGATTTTAGGATTTAAAATTGACACAAAAAATATGATGTTCACCATGTCTGCTCCTGAGCTGACACTGCCGTTGTGCAAAGACATCGCCAATGTTCAATCTTAAGTTAAAAAAACATTCCATCACAAACTGCAAAAGATTGGTTTGACTGACAAAATGCCAATAAGAACCACAAAATGGTTGAAATACACAGATTTAATGTTTCATCCGATACCCCCGTTGCACACATACCGATAAACGCAAAAACTCTGGCTTCTTATACAAAAACGTCATCGCGGTGAAAGCTTAAACGACGAGAGTTAAGCTGCAAAAATTATTTAGCGGCCCCTGCCAGGGGGGGGGGCGTAGCCAAAATTCCTTTTCAGTAGGATGGTACCTCATATATACAAGTAGTATTATTGTGAGCAAACGAACAAATTTTTCGACTCTACTCTGGCATCCAGCAGGTTATTTTGAAAACTGGTAGAACAACTTATTCTCGTCTCTCCAGTAATTTGGGGATTGATGGAAGTTATCCCATATTATCCCCCTGTACACGACTCTGACGATATAAAGCGGTGTTTCAGGCAATAACCCCATAGGTTTCTGACAGGGCAGTCTTAATGCGTATGAGTGACAAATGAAACAAATGGTTATATAAATAATATTGACCAATAATGCACGATATCGTATTATGAAACCAGAGTTGAAAATTTCACATTTTATAGCGTTGCAATTGCCTTGTGGTACGATATTATCAAATAAAAGTTGAACTTTTTCAATTATATCTTAAAAACTAAAATAAGCGAATAAATCACAAGTGGCAGCTAACTAAAATTTTAATCAAATCAGGGCCGCCGCTGGAGTACCTGAGGTCCCGAAACCCAGCAAACGAGACCCCCTGATGATGTCAAAATCTTATTAATATAGCTCAAAATCCGGCAAAATATAAATTTCTGTAAATTTAACGACGGTTGCTATAGACTAATTTTTGACCATACAGAAAGATATTGCAAGCAAAGCGAGCGAGAGGTCAAACGCAATAATATTGAATCTCAATACAAATTTAAAGTTTTTGAGCGTCAATTTTCGAAACATCTAAAAAACCATGTCTAAGAAACGTGGAGGCAAAAACCAATGGTAGGAAGGATAATGAAACCTCGAGAGCGTAGCGAGCTCGAAGGTGCTCAGTCTATTTGAATTGAATCTCAACTCAATACAAAGTAAAGTTCTCAACGGTCCGGAGGAGCGGTTTGATCTTTAGACCTTGTAGGTAAACGGTTAAATTTGCAATGCAGTTAACATTGCAGTAGCGCTGAACGCGAAATTTTTTAAAATGTATTTTAAGTATTTTTAGTTTAAGCTAAGCTTAATGAACTCTTAGATACACATAATTTCTGCGATAATTTTGTTTCTTTAACCCAAAATAAGTTTACTTAAACTCGTGTTGAGCTTAAAAATATGTTAGTTTAAGTAAAACTTAAAATGCTACTTTAGTAAGTCCGTCTAGCTATTTGAGTTTTACTTAAACTAATATTCAAGTTCAGTTAAGCTATAATTTAAGTTTAAGTTTTTAGAGAGTACCAGGGCGGAGGTACGGAATCTGGACTCCTCCTAGAAATTTAACAAAATGTCTCCGCCTAGTACCAGAATAAACACAGCTCCGTTCAGAGCTAAATAAGTGGCGTGCAGAATTTATAAAATAAAGATCAACCTTCGGTTGTATGCTAAAACAACTGATGATAACTCGGCACCGAAGCTGTCACGAAGTTCTGTGAAAATGTTTTGAGATAAATGTTGGCCGAACGATAAAAATATGTGCAATCAAATCAAAATTTATGTGCATATCATAAGGCAGGCCATACCCAAGCGGAAAGTACCGGGATAGATACGGATCCCCTGCATCAAATTCTGATCATTTTATACATTACTAAACAATTGTTATTTTCTGAACCTAATGCCACCATCAGATTCAGAGAGCTGCGGAGAGGGGGGGGGGCGTACGCCTCCCGCCAGAAATTTTTTTGTGTTTAAATGGTAAGGTCCTACCTTACAATTTTTCCCCTCAGAAACTTTTTTGTAAAAACACATTTTCCCCGCAGATTTTTTGTGATAAAATGGTAAGGTTCCTTCCTACCTTACAATTTTTGCATTTCATAACATTTGCGAGTCCGCCCCTCCCCGTTAAAAATTTTTGAATCCACCTCTGCCTAAAGCGTGCAACTTCATGTCCATATCTAACTCATAACATTACACCAACCTGTTGCTCCAGTGCTGTATATTTTCCCGCACAAGCTTAATCTAATTCAAACGCTGAATTATACCAAAATCGGTCAACGTTACTTTTGCGGCCGTAACAGTAGATTAAGCGTATTCCTAAGCCTAAGTCTAAGCAAAAAATGTAGTCTAGAATGTAAGCCTGCACTTTTACAGACCGACCAGAAACCGGGACGGCCCTCTGAAAAATTCCAAACCACCGAGAGAAACCCTACACAAAAAGCTAAATACATACATATTTAGTATCGTCTACAACTCGTGGTTTGTTTCACAACAAGCCCCCATTAAGCCACTCTGTCTGAACCTTCGACACATTCGCTTCAAAACGTTATATTACACTTATTTATTCCATAATTACAAAATAGCCGATGAGAAAAGATGAAAATTTTACGAGTTCAATTTTGGCCAAAATCAGCCTTCAAGAATTAAATATTTAAGTCTTCGTCATAAACAAAACAGCAATCGTTCAAACCGAACCACAGCCAATAAGTTCGCAATCAACTGTGAACATTTTATAAACATACGAACGCAGTAAACAAACTGAAATGGTAAACAAAATTTTATTGTATCACAAATTGTTTCAACATTAAACTTCATTACTGAGAGGATATTCCCATCATACCAAGCTTGAAGACACCAAATGTGGTAACGGAATGTTTTCCGTTGTAAAACACATTATTTACTTCAACATTAAACTTCATTACTGAGAGGATATTCCCATCATACCAAGCTTGAAGACACCAAATTCGGCAACGAAATTTTTTCTGGTCTGCGTTGTAAAACACACTATTTACAAATGGAAGCAAAATTAGCTATTTTGCGTTAATGTGCTTGCCAGTCGGCGTTTGCTCAAAAATAGTCAAATTTTGAAAATTCTGGCGTATTTGAACTTCTTACGACCTCTTCAAACCACTCTGGGAAGGCGCCAAATCAGTTATTCAACCATAACTCGTTAACAAGACGTTTGACTACGTAACATTTAACACCGCCATTCGACTCAACAACTCTTGACAAAAAATTATTTTGAGGGACCTTAAAAAATAGAATTGTTCAAAAAGCAATTTCTGTAGTGAAATGAACATGAAAGACCATGAGAAGCTCGAGTGTGTAACAATCTTAAAATTCGATCGTTTTTGGACATACACTGGCTAAGGCTAAATATAAGGCAAATCCCAAGCCTAAACCAAAGACTCAGTTTCGAAGTCTCGAAGCCCCCAGCCCCAACTATCATTCTTTCAGTAGGCCGGCCAATATTCTAAAGATGGCGCATTATCTCAAGAAGTAAATGAGTAGGCCAATAAATGGGTCAAACCACTACGTTTTTAATCGAGTACTCACATGGTATTCCAGCTATTATAGCAGCTATAATTAACCACACGCACACCCATGATACAGCACTGGCCAATGGTCACAATTCAAAACCAAACATTAAGTAGTGTGATTTATGAGAATTGAATTAAATATGCAACTGTATCAGGATATTAAGACTGCTGTCGTGATAAAACGTTTGATACCACGTTGCTGGTTCACAAGTTTGCACTACTTCACAGACCGTGTCTGGTTGAAGAACAAGGTGTAATTGACGGACGGCTTCCAGCTGCGGACGAAAATCAACCTTGGGTTCGCTGGAGTATTTGCCAGAAATTTCGGTAATTTGGCTAGCGATATTCTTCGTAGTTTCGCTTAGTTAAACAAATAACATCTTCAAGATGCAAACGGATAGCAGATATAACTGAAACGAGTATAATCGAAATAACGTAAACGGATAGCTAAGGTAAGCGTAACCCAAGGTGTAAACGGATAGTAAAAATAACGGAAACGGATAGTGATCAAAATAGGATATTGAAGTATAAAAGTTTCAATAATGTTTTTATTTTCCTGCCAATACAATTGATGCAGGGTTCATGTTATAAGCAGGGCAGCCCGGAACACCTTTTGTCTCAAGTTGATTCGACGACAATATAAAGTTTTGCGACCTAAATAGCGGGTATATCACATGATATTTCAAAAATTTATTAAATATCATATGATACTATGCAGGACAACTTAATTTGTACTCAGAAATAAAAAAGCAAAAAGGTTCTATTCATGTTGCATTGAATGATTTCGAACGCTGAATTAGCTTGTACGTTTCTGTTTCTGGCGACAGTTTTCTTAAAATATATTAAAAGTACAAGTATATAATTCAAATTTCAAACTTTAGTATCATACAACATTCAGGACAAGCAATCTAATATCACAACTTCGAAGGCATTTTCAAACATATCATATGATACTGAAAGGCTGTATTTCGAATATGACACGATACTGCAGTACGAACAGTAGATGCCCCATCAGGATAGCACACAATTCAAATTTTTGAATTTGATAGTGATCGATAAGCAGACAAAATGTTACCAGTTAGTTTAATAGGGACAGAATACGTTCCCCGCTGCCCCAGTTATAACGTGAACCCCGCATGAGGCGTGCAAAGATACACCGTACTTTATAAAATTTTAAAGAAAAAATGACTGATGCATCGAAATTTTGGCCCGTTACTTTTAGGGCCGTCCCGATTTGTGGTTTGTCTGTAAAAGAGTACGCTTACATTCCAGATATTTCTGGCTAAGGCTTAGTAATACGCTTAACCAACTGTTACCGCCCTAAAAGTAACATTGGCCGATTCTTTAAGATTGTGGATAAATTCCGTAACTGTTCCATTTCGATTAATTCCATCATATCTGCAACAAAAATTGCGATATATATATATACGTTATTTATAACTATAATGCTGAACGTAAAAACAACAGAATTCCCGTTATTTCTATAGCGGAAACAGACACCGATTTTTGCCGGAAACGCAGATCCGGTTACACCCTACCGTAACCGCATTTGAGTTCTTATTAGAGACCTTTAGTGCATTACCATAAGAGACCAAAGCAGAATGGCCTAGACTGCTCAGATATGTAACAGACACTCAAACAACAAGCATAAACTTTATTAAATCCACATAGATTAACCGGCATGACAAAGAACAAAAATGCTTCGGTCCAAGTAAAACTGTGCAGAGCCGGAGCAGCCACCCTCCCCGGAATATGGGAGGCTATCTAGCCTACTCCGATGAAAAAGTATACCACCGAATTTGCCGGAATCTCCCGCATAAATAATACACGAGCATGAGGCGGATGTGAAATAAAAAGTAAATACTGTTTTGACCCGAATAAGAGGGGGGACTGATATTTATTTGGCCTCTCCAGAGGGTACCCCCCTTGTTATTCGGTTACGGACTGTTATTTATTTTTAACCCACTCTCCGCCGCCCTTCGTTACTGATATATCCGGTAATGCAACTACCATTGAATTAAATGTTTGTTTGCGTTGTGTCAATAGCTTAAGCGATAATGCAAGGTTATACGTTGGAATGTACTTTCAAAACTTAAGTACGCTTTAAAGTTTCGAGGTCAAATTATTTGGAGCTGGAGTCATATATGCGCTAGAATTCGAGATAATTGACATTTACGGACTCTAATTAAGGTTTAAGGACTCTATCCGCTTACGGACTCTTATTAGGGATACGGACTATAATTGATCGGGACTCAAATGGGAACCCCTCTTATTACCCCCCGCTTATTCGGGTCAATACAGTAACAGTCTGTAACCAATAACAGGGAAGAAACTACTCTCTGGAAAGGCAAAATAAATAAATATCAATCCCCCTTTGGCACTACACTAAAGTAACCAAAAGAGCGAACTTCTGTCATGCTATAATTCTGTCCATTTTATTTTGTTTTTTCAAAATGCTTTGAAAACTGACTATTTGTTAAATATTTAACTAATTACATATGTGATCAGTAAGAATCATTATCAACAATTATTAAGATCAAACATACTGTAAAATGTATAAAAGAAACCAGTTAACTTAACACGTAATACAGCCATTACGAGTTAGGACTAGGCAAATCATAAAGCTCACATAGTTACAAGCAACGGATATCATAACTTGCTTTCGAGCAAACTAATTAAGAATTGTACAGCAAATGCAAATATTTAGCTTCCTATCAACAATATAAATTTCGTAACTATTGAAAAAAGATACACAACACAATTCGCTGCGATTCCAAAATTGCCTAAACAAGTTATATTTGTAACATAAGCACCACACCATATTGAGCAAAATCACTTTGCAAGCTCCAATAAATACACTAAGCATAACAATGTAAAAGGCACCAAGTTATCACAGGTTAAGTGAAAAAGTATAAAATAATGTACTAGCTATTGATAATAAAGACACTTTCAAAGCTTTTTTAAGAACCTCAAGTTCATATTTTCCGGAATTTCGATCCCTTCGAGTGCTGCCTAAAAGAGTAATAAAGTTGCCAGTCACAAAGCACACTGCCTTGGCTGTCTAAATGTTTTTGCATTGATTGCCTACAATATTGTGTTCGCTTCAGTAAGTTTTCCTAACAACATTAACTTGCACTACACAGAACACTCGTTAGATGGTTTAATAATCAGACTTTGACATAGTGATTTATTTAACAGTGAATTTTCTAGTTCGTAAAACAAATGGTTTTACATTAATACGGCATAATTTTTAAAAATAATTTATATCAAACCTGGCCAAAACCATCACCAAGAACACACAGTGTCTTTGCTTGCAACTCACAAAAAATGTACTTTCCAAATGGACTACTTGCGAAACAGTAAACTTCCCCCGTTTGCCATAATAAAAGCAACCTCAAGGTAGATCTCAAAAAACAACTGGATCGTGACAAACTCGGCTCAGGACAATTTAAACGGTGGTTGAACTAAATCAAAGCAACGACAGCTTGACTTACTTGAGTTGCAACGAACGGAATTGTCAACGGAGTGATCTCAGCCTTGCTCAACGGTGACTCGCCCGGTGTGTCAGTTTCATTTCGCATCATTTTTAACCGATATTCAACTTTGCGTATCAGCTGAGGCGAAATGCGTTCTTCAGCCATTTCACCCGAATACATTGCGAGAATTTTGATGATCTGAAAAACATAAAACTCAAATATAGCAGTCGTAGAGAGTGGTACCACACTTCTTGAACGAAGCTCGACCTACACGCACCGCAAGGCCCGACACTTTTGCTTTTCGCACAACCGAAAACAATAGGTTATTGCGAAAGGTGCTTAAATGCTGACTCCCGAATTAACAAAACTAAGAACCAAACAGAGCCAAAAATATGCAAGTTTTCCGTAGTTTACTTGCACTTTTAAGTATACCAAATGTGCAAAGACCTTGCCATTCCATGCCCAAAACCGCTTGAATTATAACACTTAAGCGTACAAAATATTCTATATTAGTCCCGTTCCGATAAATGCCATCGCTAACACTATAATATGGCAATTAGATTAGAGGATTAAAACAAAATATCAGTACAATATTTGCATAAAATTGTCTAAACACTAATTATTGTACCACACAACACCAATGACATGTTGTCATCTCACCTGACTAGTTTTCAAATGCGACGCCGTTTCACAAATACCCTGTATTGTTACTTCAGAGTCTTTGATTTTGTTGACAATGAGTAAATTTGACACTTCGCGTAACGGTTGAATGTGCTCCAGTACCGGTTTGCCGAAATTGTGCTCACGACACCATTCTTCTACAGCGTTTACGTTGAATCTGAACATGATTCATACATGGGTGTTTGTCGCTGGGGGACAGCTGGGTTCAACAACTCATCCCCTTTGAAATTTACGCCCATAGGGAACCATTACAATCGGTGACACAAGAAACTCTTAAGTTCGAAATTTCTATAGAACGTAGTCACCTATGTTCAAAATGCTTGTTACACTCCGGGTTAACAATTTTAATCCAACCAGTGCCATTAGTTACTACTCCATCGAATGGTATTTATAACTGCCGCCACAGTTCCCCACTACAGTGTCTTCTGAAAAAAACGTATTTGCTTGCAACATTTTCACAAAACACATCTATACACATCAGACTCGCCCGTTTCAAAACTAATAATTACTGTCTTGGAAATAAAAAATTTAAGTAATTTCAGAAACTTAGCGAACAGATATGCTCCTTCAATCTCAAGCATACTTGATTTCCATTCCTTTTGACCAGTTGCAAAAATCCTTCCGAACGACAATGTTATTGATTGGATGTATTGAAATCCAGTCCAGTACTTGACCAAATATCTGTTCCGTGATTGGCCAGTCCATTCCGTTCGTTGTGACTACGTGATGCAAATGAGTGAGCTATAGTGAAAATCCAATCGTCGAAAGCTTAATCCTCATTTTGATGACACACATATTATTATCATCATCATCATCACTTTTAGTACGGCTCAGAGCAGAACCGGATATTCAACTCAGGCTCCGGCAAACAATCGACATCCGGCTCCGGTACTCTACATTGCTGTATATTTCTTGTTAAAAAGTAAACCATAATTCGACTATTTCTAAGGCCAAAAAAGCAACGTTTCACAGTGAATTTTGTTTGAATGAAATGATACAAATAAATATTCACGAAGACCAGTTAATACTAAGACAACTGAAAAAACCACAATTATAACATACGGGGCTCCGGCTCAGGTATTTTTGATATTCAATTGACCTTGGTAGGGCTATTTTAAACCACTATTAATATAGATAGTGTTAACAAATTTTTCAATCTGTTCGTAGTATTCGTACAGATGTTACAAACTAAAAATGCTACGGACTATTTATAAAAATAACGTAGACGTTGTAACTTTCAATTCCGAAATCCTTCATTTAGACATCTTTTAACAAAAACAACAATATTATACGCTGTACCAAATAAACTAAATTTAACACTAGCGTCTAAACCTTATTCCTGGTTAAATATACACCAACATTCATATCCAGCACAGCGCGGATGGATTATAAGTAATATCTACACTTAAAAGAAGTTGCATATAACTTCATCATGAAAAATTTCAACAACATACATGTTCTAATAGTGACGCCAACGCATGAACAGGCTGCTGAGGTTCAACTGCCGTTGAAAACAAACTGAAACGGCGCGCAGGAGCAGGTTTTGTACCGGGCCCACGGATTTCTTCATGCTCCAGGATAGCAGGAACTAAATGGAAATTTCAAAACAAAATAATTTTCTAAGAAGCTAGAAATTAAGCTGTTGACAAGCCTGTTTAGGGGACGAAACATTGATTCAGACAAGGTGAAACCGGCATTCAGATTCTTGTAAAGAAATCCGGAACAGTTTGTTTTCCATTATAGTCAGTTAGCAGTAATTTGGTGCTGCAATATATTTAATACAATTCCTGTTTTGGTTCCTGCTCCAACGAAAATATAAAAATTTTCTGTTCCGGTTTCTACTTCCTCTGAAATATGCTTCTTGTTCAAACGCTGCCGGTTCTGGTAGTAAATACTACACTTTTTCAAAGGGTGTCAAATATGTTCGCTGCTAATATTTCCTGTTTGGAAAGTTAAAGTTGAATATCTTCGACGAACTTTAAACTAATGAGTATTAGGGTACAAGGCAAGCAAAATGTAATAATCCCGATATACGTATTTTGGGCTGTGTTAAACTGATTTGTATGCGTGTGGTAGACAAATAGTCAATATGATGTTTGTTGATACAAAGTTCAAAAATAATTTTGTTCCAACGTGTTCTCTCCAGTTTTATGCCATGTTTAGCGTTTACATATGTAAACGAGCTTGTCTCAAAATAAAGTCGCATATTTCATTAAAACTTTTAGCTGATGAAAAGGGAAGCGCGAACGCTATCCCGGACTAAGAAATTAAGCTGTTGACAAGCCCCGATTAGGGGATGACACAGGGTTCAGCCTAACCGCAGTGCAATGGCCAGGCCTCGCCCTGGGGCCGCTGCCTTCATGATCACAGCAAACCCCCAGCCAGGTAAGTTTAATCAAAGCAGTATCGTTCGATTTATATATCGCTGTTTGGACAAAACCTTCACCAGTGTTATTCTTCCCACAACTTAACACACAAAGTCAGCGTATCACATAAAATATAAGCTTCACAAGGTTCATTCTTACACAGAGAATGCACACTGTACAATAAATACTATGTTATTGTGTTTTGTTTGTTGTTCTGAACATAGTGGCGGCGAAGTAAGTGTTGCGCTATACTTGTGGTGCGGCGCCGTCGGTCACCGTCCGTCACCCGTACGGCGCCGTCAGTCACCGCGCGTCATCCGTACCATGCCGTCCGTTGCTACACGGTTTCGTTATGAATTATTTGGCGTACGATACCGCACGTTGACGGACGGCCCCGTACGGATGATGGAATCACCTTACTAATCAAAATAAAGGCGAGCACGTGGTAAACGGGGCGCAGCCGCCGTGTGAACGAACGTTGTCGTTCCTCCATCAAACACATTAATTGAGTACTAGCGAGCGAGCCATATGCCCGAAAAATGAAACAAACCGACGACTTCTGCTACACAATTTAACAATAAAATAACGTTTCTCTTCTCTAAATTTCACAAATTTTCATTTCGATTAGTATGCGTCGAGCGTGCGGTTAAGATTCGTTAAAGGTCCCATACGTATCTGATAATGCCTTTCAAATAAGAATGAAATTATTGCAATTTTTATGCAATTTTCACATTTTCCACAAATTTTTTCTACATTTTTCAGAAGTGACAGACGCTCTACGGCCACTGGCAGTTGAATCTGTAGGCAATGTTTCTCAAGAAAAGCACTGTTGATGTTGAGCGTGAGTATACGCAAATTACTAAAGTCTCGCAGGTAGCTAGCTCAATATGCTAGCGGGGCTAAAACATTTTCAGAAAGGGCATTTAAACATTTCACATGACTTATAACCGAGGTCGAACCCCCCTGGCTAAGGGCCCGATTAAAACGTCACTGCGAACGTCAAAAATAATTTCATATTAATGTACCGTCTACTGAAATATCGCACTAATTGAGCTACAAATACAAAACGCCACAATTCCAATACATAATCGTCATTTCGCTCGTAGCTTAACGTCCCAACTAACAAGTGATGTTTTAGCATGATTTTTATATAATTCAAAAACGAGTAAAGTGGTTTCGCCCTCACCCTACACAATAGCTAATCATTTGTTATTTTCATGTCAGTAACTGCCTTAAAATTCCCTCCCATCTCCTACTAACATTTTTTCTCCGTCCATTTCTATTCTTGCAGTGCGTCTCTAAACCATACGTACCTATTAGACGTTGAATATTTCTATCAACCGTTGTAAGGAATGTACGATACGCTGTGTTAATATACGTTGTTAAATCTTCAATCAAATCTGACACTGAGAAATTGACAAGAAGGTGTTCGTTTTGCTTAGCTGTGTTCTGTTTTCGAAATTCCTGGATAAAATAAACAAGACGAACAATTATTATGAGGGATCCACGCAGTACGTTCTAAATGATTTTGTTCCCTAAATACCAACCAAACCAGAACACAATAAGGACATACAAGTAAACGCAGAGGATCAAGGCTGACCCAAAACCTATGTTAATAATTGCTTTGGTAGGTTGCTTGATTGTTATATACTGCCGTTCATTACCCACATCATAGCCGTGAATTCTGGAATGTCAATGTTGA
Source organism: Enoplolaimus lenunculus (assembly GCA_030248215.1). NCBI lineage: Eukaryota > Metazoa > Nematoda > Enoplea > Enoplida > Thoracostomopsidae > Enoplolaimus > Enoplolaimus lenunculus. The sequence continues at coordinate 293,033 of JASANG010000864.1, read as the reverse complement.
AATATAAAAATGTACGTTATTGTGACAAACAAGTTATACATTAACGAGAAAAACTTGGCACTCCCAAGATCACAAATATACTAAAACTTTTGTACCTGACGTACTCGAACTTTGTATGAACGATCATTTCCAATTCAACATTATTTTGTTCCCACACCTTTCGTTACAAAAAAAATTCTGTCACATGAATACACTATACAGTATTTACTTTTTCAGAACTATACTGCCTCAGTAGCTGCAGCCATTTAATTGCAATTGCCATATACATTGCGCATGCATCAAGGTCGTTTTCATGTTTCTAAAACAGAGCAGAATGAAAAATGAGAAAACAAAGGTTCACTGTTTAAGGCATTTCAGATTTCAGTAAACAACTGAAGTACGTTGTTTGGTTAACAATAAGACGTAAATTATCGATGAATACACAATGGTATTCCCGTCACTATCCTTCAAGTAGCTGTACACCAAGTTCAGCGCCTGGCCAACAACTTTTGTTTAACCTGGCATTATAAAATAAAACGTTTGCGAATGTTGCCAGCGCGAACATTCGGGAGCGATGCGGGATATATGTGGCTTTTGTGCACTTCCCCCAAACGACAAGCTTAACATTTTCCCCAACCACTGGCTTAGGCTTGCAAGACATGCTTAGGATTAGGAAAACACTATTCACGCTTACGCCTAACTCTTTACCTAAACCTTTTCGTAAGCGCATAAACTTGGGCATAGTCTTATGCCTAAGGCTTAACTTTAAATGTGGGTGGAAATGTACAAGAGCCGGATTTGTCAATAACGCTCCCTTAAGCTAAAATTGGCAGTAACACATATCACATTAAAACACAAGGCACTCAAAGTTAACACCGATTCAAAAAATTCCAAGTCACAAGATGTGTTCAGTAAAAACTGAACATAATCGAGACTACCATGTGTACCTTTGCCGAACTCTGTAGTGCCATAAGACCTTTATAGTAAATATCAAGCAAACGTTGTTCGTCATGTACATGATCACAGTACCGCATCACCATGAAAAAGATATACGCAGGTAAACATAACGGATCGAAACTGCGCGCAACAGACGGTTTCAGATCTAAACCAAACAATAGAAAATAACTAATTAATGCATCTAACAAAATTAATTTGCGCCTAAATACTTTCACTGTTATTCCACTGATTGTTATGTGCAAAAATATCGGCAAAGAATCGGCAATTTTTTGCAGTGCCGGTGCCGATACTCACGAAAAGTGCCGATTATCACCGATGCCGATTAATCGGCACATCCCTATATTTAAGATTACAATTTTTCCCATTTATAATAATATACCTTCCGTTGCGCAATCAACTTATCTATCTAAGTGAACGGCAACCGGAGTTTATGTACTAAAGATGACGCAATACTTATTAACATTTTAAAACCAATCACCACCGTCTGGTACCACGCGGTCTCATAAGCTAATTGCAACGCGGAACCGCAAACCAATTTGTAAATAAGTTTACTTGCGGCACCGCCCTAGTGCAGCGAAGGCAAGTATATCCAGACAATAAAAATCAATAATTATAGCTCCCTTACCTCGAACTAGTATATCCATTAGCCGCGGAACGTTCGGTTTATCACATTCCATCAGCCCCAAATATTCAACATTTTTCTGCGTCAGCAACGATTGAATAAATTCCGGTTTTGACGGAGTGACAGGAGCGTGTTCAAGAAGCTCTGCTCAAATAATAAATCGTTTAATACTTTTTGTTTCAATTCACATGTTTGATGAAGCAGGGTTAGCAACTTATGCAGAGAAGAGTGACGATACTCCCCGTTTCCTCATATTAACCATATTTTATATAAGTGAAACCAAATAACGGTACACAAAGGTAAAGGTAACAACAAATTTGAAAGCTCGAGTTTATTTCGTCCAAATATAGTATGCGTACGCTTACTTTGTTGCACATAAAAACATGAAATATGCTCCATAACGAGGTTGCCGGATTAAATTTGACGCTACTGCAGGCAGAACGTCTCGCTATCACTGTCTTAGTCTGCAATACCAACAATACGTAATTCACAAAGTTAAACGTACCATTGCAATCATACGGCGCCATCGATTTGATGCGATCTACGCTTACGTGCTGCCGTAGTTTCTTTACCTGGCGAGCACGGCGGTCAAGTTTACTTCGAAGATCCTATAATATGGAAATCAGCTTTGCCTCATCAGTTCACACATGGGCCTATGACGCCAATCACTGTAACCTTCACTACTGCGAGCATAATTCAAAATAAAAACATTCAATAAAACAAAATCTGCACTCGGAGTCTGCCTACCACGTTCTCTAGTAGAATTCGTTCTACTTCACTCTTCATTGACGGATCCATGGTTTCCCAATCAGGTGCTTGACTACCAGAAACCTGTAACGCAACAAAGCTTTCAACTAGATCTGGACACACGCTGTCATCAAAAAGTCGCTAATTTGTTAATATGACATGTTAAAGTACTCCTCGATAACCTACCAAACACGCCACTGCACACTTCACTTCACATATAGAAACTGCTGTAGCGCCCCTAATATCCGACTGCAGCGTGGTTTCATTTATGAATCCTCCACAACTACTTTGCGTACATCGAACTAGACCAACTCTAACAGAAGGAAACAACACGTCATATTCAACTCATTTTACTAAGCATATGAGTGCGACAATTTCTATTCTCACGTGTTGCAGTTTGCAAAATCACGCGGACCCCATATGGCAAACCCCCTCCCTAATCTAAGAGGGGGTATTGTTGCAGCTTTTGCTGTTTTGTGCAAAAGACTGTTGCAATGTGTATACTCGATTTAGTATTGAAATATGCCTTGAAACCCGTCAAAAAAGTCCATGACGCTACACAAAATTAGCTGCTCAATCGCGTAAGTGTCACACACTTACCTAATAAACTCTTGATTTTAGCTACTAAACTAAGCAAATCATAACAGCATTAAACACACCTGGAACTCATTCTTTTTCGCTGAAGTTTTCCCAGACAGTGTATGCTCGAGATCAATTACTTTCATATCACGATCTTCAATTTGTTGCAACAAAGTGCTAAAATAGAACACAATGAAATTATATTGTTTCAATGATAGACAATCTATCAACAACGGAAACAAATTTCTTTCCGCTACCTATTAGTAAATAATCCAGTAGAATTTCCTATATTTCCCAATGATTAAAACCAAACGCGGCATCAACTAATTGACAGGGTGCAACCGGAATTACAATTTACCGGAACCGAAGCCGGAATTTGAAAATTTTACCGGAACCGGAAAGTGAAAAATGCATTTAACCAAAAATTTAATTTTAATCATATTTTTTGCTCTGTTATTTGTGAAATAACCTTAGTCGAACATAGGCATTTATTTTATTTGTTGTATTTTAGATTTTAATCATCAACTGAAGTGAAATCCACCATCAATGGCCTTTATTCGATGATTGTCAAGATTTATATATACATTTCCAGTAAAATGCTTTTGTCCACAACAATCACTGCATGAACAAGCAATTCAAAAACAATAGAAGTACAAGTGGCTTTCAAAAAAAAATCTTAAAAATTAGCAAAGCTAAAAAAACGGCCAAATTATAACACCGGAATTTTTAAATCCGGTAAAAATTTATCGGAACCGGAAGGTGAAAAAATGCCGGAACCAGAACCGGAATTCCGGTTGCACCCTGCTGATTGATATTTACACTGCTATATAACGAAACAGTTAATGTACCTTAACAAACAGAATCTACAGAAACTGGATTTTTGCTATAAAGAAATTCGAATATACTGGCTAATACGTAAGCAAAATACAAATATCCATGTAACAAGCGTATCCGATCAGAAACACACTACTTACTCTGTCTACATACTTATAATTTATACTTTGATCGTGAATGTACTTACAATATAGTTTGATTCTGACGTGCGTATGCCAATTGGAGTGTATTAAGGTTATTTTTCAACTCTCCGTCCATTCGAATTCCGCGCTGCTCAGTAACCCGAGCTAATAGCGCATGCAAATGTACACTTTCGTCGCGTTTGCGTTCAAGTTCATCTTGCAGTTTCAATAGAACTTCTGAACATTCAAAACGTCAACTCAAATCACGAGTTAGAAGAATAGTTCGTTAATAACAGTTTGTAATTTAACTATCATTACCATGCTCGTTGCCCAGAGACCCAGCCATTAGTGTATAGCATGGGTAGTTAGTGATCCTACCAACCTGTAGAAACCCAAAATATTGTCAAGCTAAAACATTTTCAAAATTAAAACATAAGCCTTTGACTATTTTCGATCAAAAAACAAAAACTTAAAAATAGCACACAAACCTTTTGAATTATCCGCATCCACAGTTGCCTGACTGACCAACTTGCGTAAAACTTTCTTGAGCTTAACATTCTCAATAGAAAGCTCTTCAGACTGAAACAAGAGAAAGTTTATTGTTTTTACTCTTATGACTGAAAATTATTATTAACTTCATAGTGTGCCTCAAAAACATTCTGTGCAGCCTAGATGTATGTAGAATGATTAACACACCGCACGAGTCTTCTAAAAATGCAAGGTGTTTTTCATGTCAGCCACTAATACACAGGAAGAAATTTCACGCACTTATATAAAATTTTTTAGTGTTTTCAAAAAATTTTAAACAAGATTCTGGCAACATCACTGCGGTTTCGAAATAACATCTGATTATCCGGATTCCTTTTAGGCGAGCAATTACCTTTTTCCAACTAGGGTATGAATTTTTAAGTTTTTTCACTTTCGCTTTTAAATTCAGCTGTACAAAAAACTTTTCGACGTGCGGGGGTTGCGGAACGACCTAACCTTTTCCTGTAACCATCATTGTAGCTAGCTATACCTGGCGCTTGGCATGGAAGATGTCCTCTGGTTCTCTGAGCATCAGCAGTTCTTTTTCAGTCATGGATCGTTCCAATCGAACTGAAAGCCGATCTCTCTCACGTTCAAGCGCCAATATGCGACGCCTTAACGCAATCATTTGACTCAAACTCGACTCTCGTATACTGGACGGGCTATCAGATGCAATACTCTGTAAACCATAACGTACTAAAAAGCTACGTTTCTATACATATTAGCGTTTCGCAAATTTTTTTAAGATATTTCTACAACATTGTATTTGTATAAGACACTGCCAATTTTGGAAGATTAGCTCTAATGCCAATAGTTATCAAACAATAATATTGTTTCGGAAAGATTGCACCTAAAACAACCTTGCATATAGCCTTCCTAATTTCATACCTTGCTCATTTCTACAACACCCGAATCACTGTCTTGATTAATTGTGCGATAATCCTGAAAATAAAATTCAAACATATTAAGTAGATTTGAAATAGAAGATCATTGCTAAAAATATTTATCCAACCGAACCCTTCTCTTATAACAAAAACCAGATGGTCTCAAACACTGACCAAAGTTTGCTTAAAAGAACACTTACACCAATTTAATGGCATAATAGCACAACACGCCAATCAAATTAACAACAACACCATGCTCTTCATCCAAACTAATAAAGCCTACGTACATCATACAAATAGCGATAATTGGCTTGATTTGATTCAAGTTCCAGCTCAAGATTGGTCTTTTCTTCATTGACTAAAACAACAAAACAAATACCACTACGATACCCGTTATGCTGCTAAACGTAATTATTCCACGCCGGCAAATGACTGCTTGCAGCATCTATTTCCAGTTATTAATATTAGCTATTCAAACAGCCCAACTTAACGTACATACGTATGAATAAAAACATTACACGGCTATAGCTGATTTTATCACCAACATGCATATATGTTGGCAGGGTGCCAAACGGAACTAAAATACATCGAACTCAGAATGAGAATCGGCACCAAACAAACAAAATGAGAGAAATTCTTACCTCGATATTAGTTTTGAAACACAATTGTAACCGAATTCGAAATTCCGTTTACACCCTGTATGTTGTCCATACCAGTCATAGATGCAATAGCAAGCAAGGGCATAAAGTTCATTGGTCTACATATTCCAGTTCCTACCACCGCGGTTGAAGCTAATAAAATTCTCGTGTTCACAACTTTAAACCCAAAACAGGGATTTTAACCCACAAAAACTTACGCCTTTCAATTTCAACTTTGTATGCTGCAACAGTTTCGTCTATTTGTTGTGAACTTTCATTTGCAGAACGCAATGACTCCAGCTCTGCTTCCATCTATGAATGATATATAAAAAGAATAACAGTACCGTATATCTGTATGAAATACTTTCAAGTACCTGGATCTAAATAGTAGATTAGATATGACTTTCAACGGGTTTCGAAAGATCCGATGCCGTCGAGATCTACAGTAATTTTTAGTATTTTTATATTACAACCGGAACAAATAAGCTGATTGATTGCTGCTCCGAGTCACGAATTTGAGAATCCAATATTAATTCTGTTGTAATTTGAAAACTAAATGTGCGTTTGGAATGTATTGCTGTCAAACGCTTATCGAGCTATAGAAGGTCGTCATATTGATTGGAGTAAAGGGCGCGTTACCGACATGCAAAACACCACAATACGGATCCGTTATTGCGAATTCCAATTAAATAAAGGTCAATAAGAAAATATATTCAATCATTTTAAAACTGAGTAATGGAAACCGGATATTCGGATCATCTGTTTTGTCCAGTGCCCACCATTTATAATAACTACGAAACATACAATAAATGTAAGAAGGAAAACTAAAATTTACATCGCGTCTGTCACACTATGTGCTTAAAGCATTGTCCCAAAACTCACTTTCTTGATTTTCGAATTTTTCTCCAATAAATTATTCTTTTCAATCAAAAGCATTTCGATTGTTGTTTTCATCTAATACAATGAAAGCAAAGCTTTAAATAGCAGATTATAAATAAAGTCTTGAGCTTAAGCTGAATATTTGAAGCTTAAGCTGAATATTTGAAAAATTTAAAACAGAATATTTAAAAAATTACTATAAACATATACCCACTGGAACGAAAGATAGAAGTATATGATTTGGTCTGATTCTCCGTATTACTTAAAATATAAGTTTAAAACATGATATCTTTAAGTCGAAATTATGAATCTCGCATTAGCATTTTCAGCAATAAAACTTATTTTTCACTCAAAAATCTTTTAAAATTTCTGAACTCACTTCCTGCATTTCAGCTTCCAGCTGATGTTTGCTTGTTTGCATCAGCACCAACGATGACTCCATGGTTCGGCATTCACTTCTCGACTGTTCAAGTTGAAATCCGAGTTCAGTAGCCTGTGTTTTGTATTCAGACCGTTCTTTCGCCTAAAATAGAATACTGCAAACTACACAAGCATGCAGAAATAGTCCAATGTTTCAGGCAGCTAAATTTATCAACACAAACTGTGTTCGTTATGTTGTTCAAAACTAAGCAAAAAATCTAACAGTTTTAAACAAAATCTTTCAATTACCAGTGCGTCGCATTTTTGCTGCAATGCAATAATTTTGTTTTCCAAACCCCGATTCAGTTTTCGAACGCCGTCAACTGACCGCGCTTCAACCTGAAACAAAACGTTCCATAATAAATTCGCCGCTATTTCACAGTTCCACATAATCAACAGCGACAAAATTAGTCGAGCAAGGACCACGTGGTTTAACACGTGTGCCAATTTAAAACTGCACAGTCGTTGACCCTAACACTCGTACAAATCTGCGGCTGGCTATCAAAAGATGTTGTGAACTGATCATAAAATCAGTCCAATAGCCGTATTCTCAACTGTGTGTAGCGCCTAACAATAAATAGTTATAGGTCTTAACGTCTATAGAAAAATAAATTCAAGATAGCAATTTTTCGTTAAGTTGGCAAAAAAACGAAACGACAAATCGCAAATATTCTCTTTTCAGCAATAACTTTCTTCTTTCAACGAATTCCTTCCATTAATAAATTTTACGATGCAATCGAATCTATAAATATGCTACACTAGCTACCCATACCTTGAGCTCTCGCAATTTGCGTTTTGCGATCATCCGTCGAACACACGACTGCAACAGCACCACTGCACGCCGTTTGCGCAAGAATATTTGTCGAGCGAGATACGCTCGAAAATAACGTTGTATGATTATTGCTTTGCGATGATATTGTATCTATTAATACAGACGTTTTTCAATAATCTCAGTCTCGAGTTGCGTTGAATTGGTTGGCAAAAACGAAATTCCACAATTATTCAGGTGTTTGTAAAAAATTTATTGGACAGATACTCTAGGATTTGATACCATATTTCAATGAGTTTTGTGTTCGCATTACATTTTCAATTTACCGAAACTAATAATTCAAAATATTTTCAAATGCCCACATCCATCACCGGGTTCAATTTCTCACACAGCAAGTATAGCGCAACCTATATTCTACATACTGAACTGTTTGACATGACAATACTGGCATTCAAATTCAACCTTACCTTCGACATGTAATCACGCACCAGTCGTGCACGACATTGAGCTTGCAGTTGGACAACAAAATCACGTAATGCAACGTATCTCTTACGCTCTCGAAACATTCGATAATACGCTTGTAGTGTAATCGCAGCACGGTGAATACGAACAAAATGCATCCGCCTAAATACACACATTAAAAATAATCCATGAAAACTACAGTTTATCCGTTGGCTTAACAATATTTCTATTAATAAATCCGGAACACCTGCCACATAATTAGGGAACTGTTTCTGTTTTTGTGTACTTAATCATAACGAAAGCAACTTGCGCAGTATCCAGAAATTTTGCGAACAATATGTGGTTTAGCGTTGCAAATATTGCCATCATGTTGACTAAGTCTTTTATGCAACCCATTAGCAAATATAAATCGCAATTACTCAACTTTGAAACCACTATGATTAATTAACCAACAAATAAAAACCAACTAATAAATAGGAAAACTCACCTCCATACCATATATGCTCGCATAGAACGCTGCATAAGCAGCAACGCTTCGCGCATGCGTGCATATCTAACACGTGCAAGCCAACCACGAACTTGTGTTTGAATAACAATTGCACAATCCCGCAGTGTATCACTTCGAATACGTTCCAGGGTCGCAATCTGCCCGGTTCGGAAGAAAATTTTCGTTTTGCCAAACTCGTACATACTTCGATCCTACAACTTATACACTAAGGTTTCAGTTTCAGTGCAAGGCAATGAAACACATTTTGCTAAATTTATATTTATAATTCCTACGATAAATTCCAAATAAAGATAACGCCGTATCTAACTACAATTAAAAGAGTCGTTCAAAACAAAACACTCACCCATTAACAAATAATGCTCAAACACCGAGTTCAATAATAGATTTAAAATTTGAGTTATAAAATTTGAATCTGCAATATTGCAATAAAAATCTGCAACATTGCCAGGAAAAGCTTGAAACTTCAGAAACTTTATTACACCAAATCTCAGTGTTTGTGCTGCATACCTCAAGTGCTTTAGCACAAATTTTTTCCGCAGTCAATCGCAGATCGTTTCTTGCTAACTGTTTCTTTGGAACCAGAACCCAATAGCGATCAACAAAATTACCGTAAGTTGTTCTAAAGTAAAAACTTTTAGCCAATAAAAAATTTCGCTCCGATATCACGGTAATCATCGTCGATATTTGCGCTGTGTCAAAAAATTTCGGTAAGCTGAATTCTGAAATAAGTCATGCATCTTCTGTAATTAACTTATTTTACTTGCTTGCCACTTCCGTTGGAAAACAATAGTCCCCTGCGCAAAATTTACGCAGCCAAAAGCTAGAACACATTGTTAAACAGCAAATACACGTAAAATAGCCTGTCTTTATACTAAGTAAAGCTACGGGCCCAAACTAGTTTGGTCCAACATCAAACCCTGTATACAAACAATTTTCGATTTCTACTCAACCTTAAGGCTTTGCATTTCTATAGTAAGGGCACAAGCTACCCAGAGTTTTCCAATCACTACGTTTGTCCGATTATAGAGGATAACATTGAATATATTTGTAATGAACAATTTTTGTTTGTGAACAAGGTGGTTTTTATGGGTTTACTACAGGATGCGGCAGAACTTAAAGCTATGAGTGATCCTGTCGAGATAAAAAACATGGGGAACGGTTACTCTTTGCGGAGAATTTAGTCTGGAACGATTTCGCTGTGGATTTCTTATTGACAGCAAATTATGCTAAATACACCCAAAATGAAAGGTTGCACAGTTTATTGACTGATACAGGTGGCTCCTTACTTGTGGAAGCAAGTAAGGAACCTTTTTGGGGTTGTGCCTATGGGCCTCAAGATAGCAGAATTATAAATGACCACAACAATTATCCAGGGAAAAATGGTATGGGATGCTTACTCACATATTTACGAGGTATTTTAAGTCGGAAAAGTCGTCGCGATTTGAATTTTGCAGGGAAACGGGCTACTTCGTTAGCGGATTATGGCAAGCATACGGCGAGTCCGGGCCCGCAGAAACGACAAGGTGTGTGTGATTTATCGGTGAATAGAAAACGAGAAAAGAAAGAAAACTTAATAAAATTAAGGGCGATGCATAAAGAAAATGAAATACGCACGGTTTTTTTAGGTGTTAATATTTTATTGTTATGATTTGTGTCTCTATACAAGTGCTATGACGGTTGCTTTGGCAACAATCAATGCGAATGGTTTAAAGAAGCAAAACTGGAAATACGAAATATTACTAAGTAAGATTGTTTCGATGCAAATAATTTGCATACAAGAAACCAGGGTGCAACCGGAATTCCGGTTCCGGCATTTTTTCACCTTCCGGTTCCGGTTCCGGTAAATTTTTACCGGATTTAAAAATTCCGGTATTATAATTTGGCCGTTTTCTTAACTTTGCTAATTTTTAAGAATCTCTCTTGAAAGCCACTTGTACTCCGAATATAAGCCATTGATGGTGGATTTCACTTCAGTCGATGATGAAAATCCAAAATACAACAAATAAAATGAATACCTATGTTCGACTAAGGTTATTTCACAAATAATAGAGCAAAAAATAAGATTAAAATGAAATTTTTGGTGAAATGCATTTTTCACTTTCCGGTTCCGGTTCCGGTAAAATTTTCAAATTCGGGTTCCGGTTCCGGTAAATTGTAATTCCGGTTGCACCCTGCAAGAAACATACTTCAAGAATGATGCCCAAGTGGCAAATTTTAACCAGATTTTTGGGGTGAATTTCAGAATTTTCCATTCGTATAGCACAGAGAAAAGGCGGGACTCTCGCTTTTATTGAATTATATTTTCCCCGTGCAAGTCAACATTTTCGAAGAATTAATTCCAGGAAGAGCCGCCCTTGTAATCCTAGAATTGCAATCATATCAAGTAGTAATTGTTTGAGTATATGCCCCAGGTAACCATGCACTTAGATGGAATTTTTATGAAAAGTAAAGACTTTATTACCAGAAAAAATTTTAAACATGTCAAATACGTGATAGTAGGGGATTTTAATATAGTTGAAGAACCCAAAAAAGATAGGTCAAATACCAATCATTTTCGAGAGTATGGTTTGTCTCAATTCCTATCAATGAAAGAAACCCTATTAGTTGAAGATGCGTTAAGATTTTTACACCCAAAGGAAAAAAAATTTCTACACTTTCACGTCTAAGGTTTATAATACATCGGTCAGGCTAGATAGAACTTACGTTTCGACCGATTGGCTAAAACGGGTGACAACAGGCAGGAAAAAGATAATATCTTTTGCAGACCATGATATTTTTTACATTCGCTTTGATATGGCGGAAGTAAACCGCTTCACGGGACGATCGTACTAGAAATTACGTGATGATCTTTTATTAAATGAGGAGGTAGATAGGACTGTTTCTGACAAATTGAATATTTCTGAAACTTTTGATAACAGTGATGGTATACTAAAAAATGGGAAAACTTTAAAGCAAATTTACGCATAGTGTTACCCTTTCTAGAGATAGAAAAGAATGCACAACTTCTTAATAGGTGGCTTAGCCTGAATAAAAAAATTGGAGCATCTGAGACAAAAAGTGACGTTACAAAATACAGCTATGAATCAACAGTTAGATAATACGGAATTTGAAATTAGCCTCATTAAGAAAGAAAAAGTCTAATATTTTAGTTAAGAGCAGATTTCATAACTTGGCTTCTGATAAAATTTCTTTAATTACTGCTAAGAAAATAAAAGCGAAGTCGATTAGCGAAAAGATAATGCATAGGGTAATTTCAGAAAAAGGGGATATATACAACGAATCACGATATCATAGCTGAAGTTTGTAAACATTACGCTTCCCTCTATAAGGCCGAGAAAATTGATAATAACTTAGCCGAACAATTTTTAAGCCAGACACATCGGAAGTTAAGTTCAACCGAAACCTCTTTTCTTAACTCAGATTTCACCGTTTCTGAAATACAAAAGGCCATTTCTGATTTAAAAACAAATAAATCTCCCGGCTCAAACGGACTAACTGCAGAATTTTACAAGAGGTTCTCAATGCAAATAGCTCCTATTCTTGTTTTCATAAGGGACATTTAACAAAGAGTATGAATGTTGATTATAAAATACTTACATCCATACTGGCTAGAAGGTTAAGATGTCACATGAAGACCAATGTACATCCGGATCAAACGTGCTCCGTTTTGCAACCAGATATAAGAGATGCAATTTTATGTACGATGAGTTTAATTGAGGAGTGTAATATCCACGGCAACGCAGGTATTTTAACCAGTGTACATCATGCGTTTGCGTTTGATTACATTGAATGGGTTTTTTATTTCAGTCTACAAAATGTTGGCTTAGGTGACTTCTTTATTAAGTGGTTGAAATGTATCTATCAAGAGGGTATAGTAACATCAAGCAGTGATAAATGGGTTAATTTCAATCCCAGTGAAAATTACTAGAGGTTTAAGGCAGGGGTGTCCCCTATCCCCAATGCTATATACCATAACCACAGAACCTCTGGCTGATGCAATTTGAAATGATAGCTGAATTAAGGGAATTCTTTTAAAAGAAAGTGAGGTGAAAATTATTAAATATGCTGATGATACTACAATTCCGGTAAAAGAATTTGAAAGTATGGATAGAGCTTTAAGATGTTGTGATAGTTTCATAAAGGCTTCCGGATCTTGATTAAGACCAGAAAAATCTAAAATTCTTCTATTAGGACCAGCTGAAAATTTTCAAATCCCCGTAGTTTATAGGCAATGGATACAAGATACTATAAAATTTTTTGGGTGTTTTTTGGAAAAGAGCAGAATAAGGAGATGCTGCAGAAACCTCAAGCAACAATAACAACTTAAGAAGGTTCGAAAGCACCGTTAGAAATTTCCTTGTATGGTAAAGTTTATTTACTTAATACATACTTTTTGTCTATTTTGTGGCATTATACTTTTATTTGGTGGCCGGAAAGTGATTTTTAAGGAGAATAGAGAGCAATGGACCGATATTTATGGTATCCAAGCAAATTAATCTACTCTCTAAACAAACACTACGGCTCCCAAAAAGATTGGAGGCATAAATTTACCGGATATCAAAGCTCGGATAGAAGGGCAACGAATTTTTACAATTATTAACCGGTGGCGAACTACTGAATCGTTAAGATGGCACGAAAGTTTTGACCACTATCTAGAGGTTATAATGCCGCATATCAATAATATGCAGTGGGTTTTGCAAAACCCGGGCATTCCAGTTTTTGTATACACATTTGTGTATGGCATGCAAATCGTATTAATTCTATCGCATTGATCAGTATCGAGTAAGTGTGTTAGGAAAACATTTATTTTAAAAACAGCAAGTCTTTCCGACATAGTAGAGATAAAAATGGTAAAAGAAAATAAAGACGGATGTAAAAGAATGCAATTGTATTGGAATAAAGAGTTTGGAGTATCAGAGAAGTTTACGATTCAAGTAACAATCCCAGCTTTTAAGACAAAGTTTGTGGACGGTTATTCCAGACATATACATTTTATGGCGGTTCATAAAGGTTTAGCCACAGCCGATAGAGAGTCAAAATATAAAGGAATAAGCGCGGAATGCGTGTTTTGTAGAGACCATGATCACTTTTTAAAAGAAGATATTAAACATGTAATGTTACAATGTATAAGGGCCCAAGATTTGTGGGAGTTTTTGACGCCATGTTTACAAAGATTGACGGGAAAACGGAAATTTTACATCACGATCTAATGTTTGGAATTTCCAAAGGAACTATAAAGGCAGTACACGTTTTCAATCTTATTACTCAGATTGCACAACGGGCAATTGGGCAAACTCGATTAGAATATCTTAAGGGTAGGGAAAAAGCAAAAAAATTACAGACGATACCATATTTTAAGAAACGTGTGATTATAGCTTTGAAAAAAGCTTTCTCAATTTTGTGAGTAAAAGAGTTCGAGGTAATTTTTGGTGGTTATAACGGTGTTGCACTGGTCTCTAGAAAACGAGTTATATTAAATGTATAGAGCAAGGAAAGTGTGATGCAATTATTTGACTATGATATTTTGTGCATAATATTCGTGATGCGGTAAATTCGGTGCAAATAAACAGCTACTACTACCTTGAAGGGTAGCCAGCAGCCGAAACACGTATTGTCTCCAGTACACCACACGCCCTTAATTGCTGTATCGCGCGTTTATCATCGAACAAAAAAGGGCTTTTTGAATCGTTTGGTTTAATGCATCGAACATAATGAGGCGTTGTTGCGTTCAGTACATCCATAAGCGCACGCAATGACTCTTTGAACTGAAAGTTTGATTTCACGACATAATTTCAATGAAACTACAAAATAGTTTGAAAAACTTGTATGCTGTAGTTCTAGTTTCGCAATATCTCCGAACGCTTTAAATTTCAATTAAATCTACTTAACATGAACAATAATGGATGGAATGATCATCCACTTTGAGCATTAACAATTGCTACGATTACAAAAGCTAACAGCGAACCTCCGCCCCGCTCGCTATACTCCACCTTTCCTGCTAACCTTTAACCCAACCGATTTTTTGTTCGCTTGTTGAATCTTCGATTGTTGCAGCGACGACGATGCAGATCCAGCATTTAAGCGTCCAGCAGCAAGAGCACGTGCCCGACCGGCCAGTCCAGCTGCCGTTGTCGGAGCTCCGGAAGCATCCGAATTTTTTACGATTTCAGACAACTCGATGATTTCCTTGAGCATTTCAAGCTAAAACACTTTGTTAAACATAGCAACACATACAACATTTTTAAGATACCCCAAATGCTGGTTAAATTTAAATGTCATCTAATTTCATGCCAAACAACTTGATTTACAGACCTTAAATGAAGGCGTCTAACTTAATGTTCAATATATTAATTTCACATGACGTACGTACATGCACTTATGCATACAAATTTGTAACATATTACATGCTATAAAATCAACAATTGAATAAGGGTTGAGATAAAGATTAATATAATCTCGAGGGCTCCAAATTTCTGCCAGCGGTTAAAAACCTGTTTGTCGTCAAATTCAAATACTAGTAAACAGGGCAAGCATCTCCTAACTTACAGACAGATAAACAGAATAATCCAAAACTATAATACCGACAAAACTATTCACTATGCAATCCAGCTGATCGATAAACCTCCTTTACCAGACCAAACGCAGTCTAAACACTTTCCACTTACCTTTGACTCTCGAATAACGCCAAGCAACGATTCATTTATTAAATCTTTGTTTTTATCCAAAAAACCATCAATCGAATAAATGACATCGCTCGCAAAATGCACGATCACAAATGTCGACCGCCCGGCGATACGAGGGGGAACAAAATGACGCGCTGGGCCCGAGTCACCTGCGCCATAGTGCTCGATTAGTTTGTCGAAAAATGTTCGATCAGTTGAGCGTAGAAACTGAAATAGAGACATTTGAAGAGCTGAGAAAATACAAAAAGATAACAGATTCTATGTCGCATATTGTAATTACAGCCCGATGCGCAAATACATGGGAGACTGAAATGCTGGATGCAGGTTTTTGAAGAGCGGAGGCAGAATCGGAAAGTCGCCAAAAAACACTAAGACGCTATTTCCCTGGCCACCGCACGCAAATATATTATCAATCAGTACCTTATTTTCAAAATCAGACGTGTTCCGTATCACTCAAAAATCAAGCTCAGAAAAACAAATAAGTACATACATATGACAAGCATTAAGAACGCTGTTATAATCTGGGCGGTGTCGTATAGACACAATCTATGTCAGAAGTCGATTAGAATAACTTCAGATGTTTGTGTTTCACGGTCATTTATGCCGCCAGTTCCAGCAAACAACAAAATTCTTAAAATGAAAAAGTTAAAATTCCTTACTTTGCATTCTTCGTCTAACAAATCGAGAATGCCCAGTTTCGCTTCAATTAAATCAATACACGGCTGGTTATCATAAAAATCAATGAATGACCATTTAATATCTTCGCGCATATACTCTTCTTGTTCGAGTTTGAAAACGTGCTGAAATTATATGACATCCTTGCTGAAAAATTAATCTGCAATAGGCAAACAATATACATGCGTCCAGAAAATATTTGTGACCTACTCAAATATATTAACATAGTATTCCACTATCCAGGCGTACCACAGGTGCATTATTCACCCCTGCACGAAACCAATAACTTCAAATTGACTAAAAAGACCTCGCACACGCACAACTTATTTCAACTTAACTATCGTGTGTCACATTTGCATATAATAGTCAACAAATGAAATCAACCCTCGGTACCTGATTAAACTGCTGCTGTAGCTTTTCGTTCGCATAATTGATACAAAATTGCTCAAAACTGTTTACGTCGAATGTTTCGAACCTAAAAAAGCAAACCAAGGGCGTGGCCAGGCGAGATTCAGGTGTCAACCCCCCGTTTCAGTTCTCAACACACGAACCGTCCGTCGAAAATTTTACGGGACGTAATCTCTTCATTATGAAATCCTGACTACGCCCATGCCGAAAACCAGCATATTTTAGCCAAGGTTAGTGCACATTCCTGAAGTTTATATTCGTGTCGCAAACTGTACCTTCTACGCATAGCATTCCATTTTATATCAAAAGTACCCTGTCGGATAACAAAATCCAACAAGGATTCAAAAATCCGCTACCCACTACGTGGAGAGTACGACGGTAAACACTCTCAAAATTGCATTATGTAATAATGTACAAATATTAGCCACACAAGGTTTATTCTGGATTACATCTTCCAAAAATTTCAGAAGCAAAAATGGAAAATAAAAAATCATAACCGAGTTACAAAAACACAGCCCCCAATGCGGAAAAATCCTGCAACCAATATGCCACAAACCGCATGCAAGTTGATCAAACGTGAGCAGTCTAGATTGTTGAGACAAGATAAGGAATATACGTATCGCCCAAGGTTAACAGGGTCCAAAATAACGCTCTGGATTTAGAGCTAGAAAATTCTGCTCGCTTGCGACATTCGCTTGAAAAATCTTTCACAAGATGTTATAACCTTCGGAAAAGAAATCCCGACAGTAGCTACGCCTCTGTTAGTACGTGTACAATGCAGGGTGCAACCGGAATTCCGGTTCCGGCATTTTTTCACCTTCCGGTTCCGGTAAATTTTTACCGGATTTAAAAATTCCGGTGTTACATTTTTCACAATCTAATTTTAGTCTCAGACACGTTATCGCTTTCACCCACAGAGTGTTCGTGTTCATAACATGGTTTATACGAGCGCCCACATTATGCACAATAAACAGAATTTAACTAACGTCAGACCGCAATTACTGTAGAAACAAAAAGAATACTACAGGACATGTTTCAGAATCTTCCTCTGTGCCACGTCTTTTGGCAAAGATTTGAACGACTGCAGCACCCGCGGCCTCGTGCGCAAAAACAAACCAATGAAAGTATTAAAACTGTCAACCAGCGACTACGCCTGAGCAATTCCAGACGTATATACTAGTAGTTGATCGCCAAAGCTTCAACGTACCCGTATATGTCTAAAACTCCGATAAATCGTTCAGTTGTTTCAATAGATTTCAATGACCGATTGACACGATCAACAATCCACATAAATACACACGAGTAAATACGCTTCGCTAGTGCGTCGCGGCCCGAAAACGCCTAAAATTTAAAACATCTTTTTTGTCCGGTTAGTTTCAAAAATAGCAATATTTTTAAATCGCGTAATTCTGCGCACGTTAATCGAAACAAAAAGTTTGCCGTTTCGTTTCCGCACTGGTCTAAGCTTCGGTCATGAGTTTACAAAATATTTGTTTAAATAATAATTTTTTAACTTTTCCTTCTCAACTACAATCTGAAATATAGTTAAATACTCAGTTAGATAATTCTTCAAGAGCGGTACATTTTATTTTAACAACATTAAGGCATTGGCGCTTCGCTAGATTTTTAAGGGCAGCTACACTCTTACGTTTTTGCGGACTGATTTTCCTAAAATACAATAACATTATCGGTCCACCACTGGGAACTTACTTGACTAGCAGTTAAAGGTTTCACAATCGTTCCTGATGGTGTTGTAATAGCACGGTTGAGGACCCATTTTTCTAGTTCACGTTGATCAATTTTCCACAATTTACAAACAAGCTTCAGCGATGGTGTACTTTGTGACTAAAACACCAGGTTAGCAAATCGGCAACATATTAGACATACGCTGTCATATATTATACTGCAATTTAGTACAGCAAAGGACCAGGTTTGAAATTATATTTACACAAACTGAATTATAGAAACTGGATTTGCAACGCCTTTAAATTAGATAGAAAATTGATATCCGCCACTTTTAAACTCTGAAACAATCAAAAATCTGCTAAAATACAATACAATTTGCGAAAACTTATGTCTGAATTATGCACTATAACTTAATTTAATTCCAACTTCCAATGCGTATTATACGCGATACGCCCATGTATAGTTGCAAAACTTATATGCTAAGAATACACACATCAAAGCAACACGAATCATCTCCAGTAGCGACGAATCCAATGTTGCCAAGATGTAAAATTCCAGCCAAAATTTTCCACACAAAATGACGTTCTTCTGGCAAAAATCCTAAAAATATACAATAATCACAAACAGTTATGAACATATATGACATGTATTTCCAATGTGGCTTAGACTTCAAACCTATATCAAACTGAATGTTTTAGGGTAACCATCACTGCCAAATTCAAGTGTGCCGGTTCGTGTTGTGATTGCTGGCTGAAAGCCAATTCTAATTTATTATTGTTAACAAACCACAATATCCTGACAATCATACTAACGTTACAGAACATTTTTACTCACACGTTCGTTACACGTTACTCCCTACCCATGTAATACGTATAACTAAACGCGATTGCGTTTATGCAACAGACCTCATAAAACCAAATTCAAAATCCATGTCTACTTAACTCTACACGTGCTGAAGAATTCGAAAAGTCAACGCACCTAATGAAGTGAACGCTTTGCACGTTTCCCTGAAATCTGCTAAATCGTCAATTCCCTCAACTTCAATACTTTCACCTTGACATGTGTACAAGAATGAGTTTGCGTCTGCTGAAATTACACAAAAATAAAAACTGTAAATTAAAAACTGAATCTGCCCCCGGCCCCCTGAAACTCTTAATGCGACTAACTTATAGCTTGGCAAGAAATTGCAGGGGCAGTACATACACACTTTCGTAACTGCTTGAACGAATATGTATACACAATATTCTAAATTACTTTTGACAAATCATTATTATTATTATTATTGCTGTTGTTACTGTTATTATTATTATTATTATTATTATTATTATACTAAACCAGTCGTAGTGGAACTACATGTATTGAGCGAAGCTCGGACAGTTTTTAATCAGTCAAGTTAAACATGCCATAACCCACTTACTTTCCTATTAAACTATTTTGCAAAATAGCTATTAGCTAACTATTTAATTATCGGTTTTAGAGGTTCATAAATGATTTATTTAGATTGCTCGCACTCCAGTATTGGAATTAGATTGCTTGTTGGCACCCAAAAACCCTTTAGTGCTGAAATTAGATGGCTCGTATTACTAAATTAGTAAAAAATGCAAAAAGTCCTAATTTAAGCTTAACCAATCATACAAATTAGCCTGTTGCTAATAAACGGCTTAAATTTCTAAAACCCCAATGCGATGTTAACACTATCAAAATCGGTTCAATTGAGCGAAACGAAACTTCAATCGAAGCTCGGAGTTTCGCGAAGCGTTTTATGTTTTGTACTTGGGGGTCGAAAGGTGGATGTCGGCCGTCCGTCCGTCTGTCCGGCTGTCCGTCCGAAAAGAATCTCAGGAACGGCTGAACCGATTTTGATAAACTTTTTTTGTTTGAAAGCCAATTATCCAGGGCTGTTAACCTCGCATTGGGGTTTCAACATTTTAAGCTGTTTATTAGCTACAGGCTAATTTGCATAATTAATTAAGCCTAAATTATGACTTTCCACAATATTTCACTAATTATTACAGTTAGAAGCAATCTAATTTTAGCATTAAAGGGTTTTTGGGTGCGAGAAATCTGCGTAGACTGTTTACAAACCTCCAAAACCGATAATTGAGCAGTTAGCTAATACATAATTTGCATATTAGCATAGTTTATAAGCCTAAATTAGGACTTTTTACAATATTTCGCTAATTCTTACGGTTAAAAGCAATATAATTTCAGCACTAAAGGGTTTTTAGGTGAGAGGAATTTGAATAAATAGCTTACAAACATCCAAAACCGATAATTGAACAGTTAGCTAATAGCTATTTTGCATATTAGCTTAATTGGCAAGACAAAACTAGGACTTTTTAAATTATTTCAATAATTACTACGGTTTACTGAAGGTTTTTGGGTGCGAGGAACCTGTATCAATAGTTTACAAACATCCAAAAGCGATAATTGAATAGTTAGCTAATAGTTAATTTGCATATTAGCTTAATTGACAAGACAAAATTAGGACTTTTTAAATTATTCCAAAAATTATAGGGTGGCTGAAGGGTTTTTGGGTGCGAGGAATCTGAACAAATTGCCTACAAACCTTCAGAAACGATAATTGAGTAGTTAGCTAATAACTAATTTGCATATTAGCATAACTGATTATCCTAAATTAGGATTTTGCAATATTTCACTAACTTTAAGGGTTACTGAAGGATCTTTGGGTATGAAGAATTTGGATAAACTGTTCACAAACCTCCAAAACCGATAAATGAATAGTTAGCTAATACCTAATTTGCATATTACCTTAATTGCTTACGTGTGTTCGAGCTTCGCTCAATAAATGTAGTCCCACTACGACTGGTATTATTATTAGCAGTAGTAGCAGTAGCAGTAGTAGTACTAGCAGTAGTAGTATTAAAGTTATATACAGTAACCTTTGCATAAAACAGGCTGCATGTTTTCACGGAAACTTTCATTCAGTGAACTGCAACACAATGTGTAAATGAAAATATTAAAAAGTGAAAACCTATTCCACGTACCCAATATTAGCGAGTGCAATTCTTGAAATTCGCGATGACCTCGAGTCGCCGCTGAACACAACTGATAAAATATGTGGTAATTTCGTTCACCGGAAGCCTAAAAATATAAAAATATTTTGCCAGAATAGTTTATAACAAAACGAAGTTTATTGTTCAAGAAAATAGCTTTAGGTTTGAAGTCCTTTAATGGAGGAAGGTAGGTATGTTTAAACCACATTCTCAGAATCCTGCTCTTCGACTTCAAGTTTAGTAATGTCCTTTAATGGAGGAAGGTAGGTATGTTTAAACCACATTCTTAGAATCCTTCTCTTCGACTTCAAGTTTAGTACCAATGCCAATTTTTGCTCAGTCGTCATCTTGGTCTGATAGCCTCCACGTTTAGTTGCATAGTGGACTTAACACAAAGCAAAAAAAATTACATCTTCAACACCATCGCAAACTGACAGTGTCAAAAATTAAAATTAAACGTAAATAAAAATTACACACCTGGAAAACAACACGAGACTTTTCAAGCAAATACGTTTGCATTTTCGCACCGGTCAACTGCATCAAGTCTGCAAATTCGATTTGAATGAATTTACCAAACCGCGAGCTGTTGTCGTTGCGTATTGTTTTCGCATTTCCAAAAGCCTAAAACCATTTTCCAGTAATTTATTCGTGAGGTACTTTTACGATGACTCGTTCCAGTCTTACAGACAAGTAATACTGGTTGGTTTTTCCACTGAAGCAAAAATTCGTTTTTAACTTCACTTTTTTAACCCTCCGCCCACAAAAGTGGCAATATGTATATGGATACCTAATATACGTATCAGTATATTTTATGTGCGAAAATCAGTGCGAAAGCACAATCTATTTAATTCTTGTGCACAACTTATAATTTTTGCACAAAATTTCATGTCAATAAACATAGTGAATACCTCCATCAGTGGATTTGAGGACAAAACACGATTTTCCACATCACTCTGTACACTTGAGCCTGCGTCTGAGCCAACCGCAGCAAAATACTGCATAACATATTTTGCTGAAACTGTCTTGCCAGCTCCACTCTCACCAGATACAATTATGCTTTGATTGTAGTTTTGACTAAAAAATATTAAAATAAAAATATAACCAGTCGTTGTGGGACTACATTTATTGAGCGAAGCTCGAACACACATAAGCAATTAAGGTAATATGCAAATTAGTTATTAGCTAACTATTACCTATGCGTTCGCCACTGAGAGAGAGGTGGGGGACCATGGTTCTTTGGGTGAAATACGAGGTGTTCACTGATTTTTTTTTCAAAAAACCAAGTGACATTCAAAAAACGCCCACCGCAATGCACATCCGGACCGGCTATAAATCAATCCATTCCAGTAAAACGCAAACTGAAATTAACTATGAAACGCGTCTTTTCTTGTACTATTCTACTTCTGTTTTCACACATTTAACACACATTCTTGCGTTTTTTTGCGCACTCGTATTTCTTTAGCTATCAGGCGTGAGTAGCTGGGAATTCTGTATAAAAACTTAAATTTTTACGGTCGAAAGATTATCCATTTAATTTCGCCGGATGAGAACAAGACCAAAGGATAAAGCCCCCATCCTTAACGGGACACAGCGAATGAACAGCTCCCGTCAATATTTACCTAAAAAGTCCCAACTTTCCAAAGTTGTTCCCGCTTGCATTTACCATAATCGCTTCTGGTTACCACCAAAATGTGAGTTTTGAAAATTTCGTTTTTGCGGTTCAAACTGGGCCGAACGATAAATAATCTTTAAAATTTTCGACAATGAAATTTAAGTTCAAAAATAGTGGAGCAAAAGAACCCCAAATATCTGCCCTTTCAAATGAACATGAAAAATATTTACGGACGGTCATGACATACTGAAATAAGCAAAACTTGCAATCTGGGCTCTTATAAAGTCCCCTGTCGAACTAAAGGCTAAGGCTTAGACCTAGGTTGTTAGACTAAAGCTTAGGCGTAGGCTAAGGCATAGGCTTAGAATTAGGCTGTTTAGTGCACAAGTAAGTCGAAGCTCAAACGTAAATGCGGGTGAAACAGTGCAACAGCAGAAATCCGGACTTTTTGTACAAATACCGGAAATACCGGATGAGAAGAAGACATCCCAAAACACCAAACAGTTACAAAATGCATAGTCCTAACAGTATTAGTGCCGACTTTTTCGGCAGCTTGCCCATCATATTTCGATTCAGCATCAAACCCCAATCTCCGACTCCAGTCAGACCTGAGTGTCAGTGAGCTGTTTATTTCCAATTTACACCTTGCCGTTTAAAAGGTCCCTACCCACACCAACCTGCCACGCCATTATCTACACACATTGCCTCTGCAACGCACCGGTACATACGTATTATTATAATAATGTTTACAGATTTACACACAAAAATCTCAGTCATCTTTGTAATTGTTTTGTTTGCATTGTACAACACTACGTATATATACAATATATATTTGCAAGCGACAAATAAATACAAGCTGACATCTTCCGTTTTAGAAACAATACGTAAGCGCTAAAGCAACACACATATTTTACTGCGGTTTCGCAATAACACACCTTAAACGTTATGCCCAACAAAAATGATACAAGATGCTTAAATTATTAAATCAAAACAAATACAGGTGAATTATATACGTATATCGGATTTTTACAAAAAATCTTTAGGTAATACACAAAACTTAGATTCATTTGGAACGATCCCGTGGACACATAGGGAGGGGGCAACTTTGCCCTCCAAAGAAGTTTTTAATCCATGTATGCGTTTCCTTCCTAGTTCGTCTTCCATTGCCATAAATCTTCTCATATGAAAAACAGTGTTAAAACATACGTACCGGGGTGCAAAGCCGAACTGGATTATATTGGTATTGGAACAGCAAATTTATATCGGAATCGTAATCTGAACTACAAATTTTCTGACTATGCTGATAAATTTGTATTAACAAATGTAATATCGATTTAGGGTGTCTATTGGCTGGCAGCAATTTTCAAAAACGTCATATGCATTATTTTCAAATCAAGATGGTACTTTTGTGTGTTTGGATGTTGAGACCGAAATAATTTTTAAACAACATATCACAGAAATTAGGATTAAAGTTAAAATTTCAAAATTCCGATTCCGGTTGATCTTGTAATCGGAATCGGAATTCGTATTAAATCAGAATTCTAATTGCAGAATTTTTTGCCTATACCGATTCTTCTTTGAAATTTCGGCGGTGGTGAACCGATATCGGTGCCGATTGCGATAAGACTATAAACGGTTGCAATTTTATGAGAGCGGCTCGTTTCAGTTATTTTTTCTGTTTCCTGATGAGCCACACTGATATACGTAAATTAGTGGAACTGATAGCATTGCAACTCACAGCTAAAGTGCAAAAAAGAAAAGTATTGGCAAAGAATCTGCAAGTTTTCAGCATAGATGTCGACGCTTATACACACGAAAAGATTCCATATTACCGATGCCGATTAATCGCCACATCCGTACACACAACAAAACAATAATTAAAAATTTTAGTTCTAGCATAGCGCAAACATTTATCAAAACATTTTACAAGATAATGGGTATAGGCTATTCATTCTTACGCATTGGGCTGCCATTTTTATCGCTCTGGCTACAAAATTTATCTGTGAAATCTCTAGAGAAATGCACAAACTATGTCTGCTTTTTGCAAAAAATCAGCTAATTGCAGCAAATATTAATCGCAATATTTTTGTAAGAAGAAACACAGGACATCGGTTCACAGGAAATAAATTTCCACGCTGAATTGAAGTCTGGCAAAAGTAAAAAGCTGCAGTTAAACAGAACCCCGTTTCTTCAATATAGTTAGAGTCAGAGTGAGAAGTGGGTATGAATTTTTTTACACGACCCGCGGTTTACCCACGCTAACAAGAATATTTTACCCGCGGGTATACCCGTGCAAATAAGATGTACCCACGACCCTTTTACCCGAGCCTGAAGTCAAACCATTATTTTAAATAATGAAATTTTGCGACAAAGCTTCAATGAATTTTCCTAGATACAACATTTCAAACCCAGCTAAATAAAGCACGGACTTAACCTCACCAGAAATAAAACAGACAATAGCATAGATTATCCACCTTCAAACTTAACAGTTTGCCGAGGATAAAAACTGAATTTTTACCCGCGTGGAAAAAATCTTTACCCGACCCGCGTTTTAACACGGGTACCCGCGGGTAATGTCCCACCCCGGTTGGAGCGCAGAAATTCAATATATACAATGCAGTTTTTTGGCCGCCCTCGTAGTCGAATGCAAGAAAATGTCCACCTCGGAACGCAAAAAAGAGATTATATACTGAATCGAGCAAACATTTGCAACTGAAGTCGCTGCGGTACTCTAAAACCTCCCACCAAATGACGAGTATATTTACCCACACCCACATACATATGCCTTCCTACATTCATTATTACAAAAACGGTTTAGTCCACGTGAAATACAACGGTGAATGTTACCAAATAACGTCCAGTATGGGCTTTTTGAGTTAATAATTAGAACAGAAATTTCACTTCTTAAGTAAACACTCGGAATAGAATCCAATTTTAAAGGAAACAGTTGGAATAAATATTCCACTTTAAAAGTACGTAAATAGCTGAAATAAAACTTTCACCTTCGAAAATTCTAGAGCTCTCTCAAACCGACCTGTGTAATATTGTACATGCTTCTTCAGCAACGCCAAAAATATGCGGATCGAGTTCACGTACGTTTTGCCCCCGATATAACGAACAATACACTGAACTGTACATATCAACATCATGATACGGGTTGATTGCAACCAATACGATGCCTGAACAAACTTCAAAGATTAACAGTTCACAGTTTAAAACAAGATCCTTCGCATTTCAGGCTGTTTTGAATATGTAGCGCACAAAGCAGAACGTAAATTATTTCTTTCTCATAACAAATATGTTCAGGACGCCACGATTCGCAGTCGGTCCCTTCGAGATTTGAAACATTCAATAAGACAAGTTACTAAACTCACACACATTTACGACGTTGCCAACTTCGAAAAAGAATCGCCTTGTTCCTACTTTGGCCAAAACTTTCCCACCATAGTCCGTTCGGCAAACTCAACCCAAATTAGAAAAAACTGATGGTACACTTCTAACGATTTACCTTCAAGAAAAAACAATTACATATATAGCATTCTTTACATACGTGTACATACGTATATAGTTAAACTTACCGCAATAAGTATAAATTAACCGTTGGTTTGTAAAACGATACTTCAAATTGTGTAGAACTAAAAACAAGCAGCATATATTATTGTTTGACTTAAAAGTGCTTCTGTCTTGAACAAGCGGCGAAGGCAACGTTTTCGATCAAAGCTGGATGGGTCGTTCAAAACTATTCAACAACTGTGTATACCTTTTAATGTCAAACTAAGCTGCGTCAAATACTCAAAATCAATTTTAAAAACATGTTTCCGCACGATCAGGTTCAGTGGTATACGTTGGGTAAATACGTAAGAAAATTACCTGCTGGCTCGTGCAAATAGCTTAGCGACGTTAAATCATTCTCCCCAATTAAAATATCTGGATTTTTTAATGGTGGAAGATCCTTAGCACTTGAAATCAATACCTGAACAACCTGAAAGAATAATTTACGTGCAAATGCGTCATATAAAAATGCAGTAGTGTAACAAGGCTTCTTGAGCAAACCTGAGGGTGCCTACACTACACTACACTACAAACAAGGCGGCTAAAACCAATACTGATGACTCCTAATTTAATAACAACTGGGAGCTTAACTGTGCTGCCTACTAACTTGCAAGTATTCTACGGATTTCACCGAATTGAGGAGTGAACGGTAATATTAAGAACTATACATATAATGCAATTAACAGTTCCTACCGCTTTGGTTTTTGTGTTTTTCACAGATATGTTGACTTCTGACTGTCTGACGCTTCGCTTCGAAGGTAGCGAGACCGACTCCACAACACCTTCAATCCAAACCGTTTCTTCATCTGACAGCCATACGATCGTGCCCTAGAAAAAATGAAAATAACTCCACAATTTGTTGCGTAATAAATCTAAGAATGAGCAGTTTCCAAATACACTTGCAAGCTACGTTTAACATTGCACAACAGTCGATACCACCATGGAAATAACAAGTGAAAAACACACGAAATATTAGCGCAACAGTGCCCAAACTAACGCGACAAATAAACAATTAGCTTAACGAAGCCTGATTTTGCAATCGGCAATTTTTTCCTGTGCCGATGTCGATACTCACAAAAAGTGTTCATTATTACAGATACCGATGCCAATTAATCGGCACGTTTCGAGATACAATCGCTATTTATTGATCAGTTCACACCACCGTTATGGAGAGTTTCAAGTTTTCATCAAGATTTACGTCAGCAATTCGAGTAAATAAGCACTTCGATAGTCAATTTGCCTACCTTTTTATACGCAGAATATATTATATCTCTGTTGTCGCCTGCTGGCATATTAGTGGTGGCACCAACAAATCTATGTCAATTACACCTGTTTATGTCTATACAACATAAATTAAGTGTCTGAAAAAAACTGGACGGCCCCTTTCCCCAAAGTACAGCGATAATACTTGATTTTTTTTCATAAATTTCTCTGAAAGACATGGCCGAGCTGGAGATCGAACCTATAACCACTCGCCTGTGAGTCAAGCGTGCATATGTGCACGTGAATACGTGTCTTAACATTACATACACTGCGCACATGCACATCTATACCATGTGTACCAATAGTCAAAACGTATTGTGCTATAGAAAGCTGAAAAAGTGGTATTATTACACTCATGTGACCAACAGTCAAATTTAACATCAATTAATCCTTTCAAGAGTGGTAGAGGATGCATGTGCTCACGAAATGTCTGAACAAGTGAAAACCACTTTTACAGGTTACTGGATAACTGCTGGATTATTACATGGATCAAACAATTTCACGTGCTCGTTAGACTTTTGCTTGCACCATTCGCGAACGTCGCAGAAAGTTAACTAATTACTGTAGGCGGAACGAACCGTTGGTCGAGTGTCGGTAAACCATGTAAAACACAGCAGCCCAACCAACAGCAGCTAAAAGCGTACTAGCTATTCTGTAATAGCGGCTATAGCTTAAGAGAGGAAGTTTATTTCGCGAAATAACAAAGGTACAATTTAACTACAACAACAACAACACTACTTCTAATGCATATCAAAAACATTTCTAAACCACAGATTTGGTACTACTTTCTGACAACATCGAACATAAGTTAGCAACTCCAATCAGAAACTTTTTTTGAAAACTGTTGGCTTGGGTTCAGTATAAAAAAATTGTTAAATCCTGACTTTATAAAATGTCATGATTGCACTTTAAAGGCATGTTTCCACATCAAGGCCAATATGCACCACACTGACGGACTTTTGGAAAATAAATCAAGTCTATATCTGACAATTTCAAAGGCAGTTAGCGAATTCAGGTAAAGATGCATATCGTGTTAAGTCTTGACTGCAAATCTGAGGTATCGTTAATCTCATTCAGAGGGAAAAATTTTTGGAAGCAAACATAAATACAGTTTAGACAAACCATAGCGTTGGCTCTGTTTTGATCACCATCTAAAGAGCGGAGCTTGCCCAAATGCTAATAAAATATTGCGTCAAGTTCAGTCATTGTTGCCAGTAGCAATTATTACATATGTTTGATCTCCATGGCGACCAAATCTCGAAAATTAAGTCTGTTAGTGATTTGTCAGTTTTCTTGTACTCCTTGTGTATTGTACCGGCAAGTGTTTTAGAAATTAGTTTTCCTTCTATTCGCTACTCTAGGTACTATTGCTGTATACCCATCTCGCCGCTGATCTCTTGGTTCGTCCTACGGAATAACGTACCGCCCGTGATCTTTACATGGGCTGGAGATTGAATGAAAGACGTGGCTGGCTTCTTTACGTATTTCCAAATCTAAATTTCTAGTATAAGAACTCGGTCGTTAAATTGTATATAGGCCCGTAGCCAACTCTATTGCTAGGGTTGGCTAAAAATTTTAAAGAGAAGCATTCAAGGGTTTTCAATGAATTACAAGCAAGGTTGAAAATTCTCTAGGGGGACCAAAATTTTTCCAGGGGTTGAGTTCTCCTGCCCCCCCCCCCCTTGGCTACGGGCCCGATTCTATAGTATTAGGTCACTAAGCATAAGGTTAGTCTCCCAGCACTTCAGTCTCACAGTGTCCCAGTCTCCCAGTTTACCATAGTGTCCCTGTCTCCCAGTGGCCAGGCCCTTTAACACAGGCCCATATATCATTAAAAACGCTCAATCATTTCTGCCGCTCACCTTCGCTTGTGTTTATCTTTTTGTAAATCGTGTAAAAACGTAGCCTGTGAATAGACCCGTTTACAAGCAAACTTTAGTTGCTAGACTTTTAATAAATATAGTTGGTTTCTCGCTCTCCCTACCATCCCATAAATTCTCACTGCGCTACTGCGCAACTATTCAAACCTAGGGTGTTATCCTTCAGCTTAAGCCCAATCCTAAATACCCAAAGTTAATGCCAAAATTTGAAGATTATACTAAGATACTCCAAACAAGTGTACTGTATTGACACGAAAGGGAAGTAATATGAGCGGGGTTCCCATTTTGAGTACCAATCAATAGGAGCCCGTATCCCTAATAAGAGTCCATAAACGGATGCAGTTCCTAAACCCTAAGAGACCAACAATGTTAATTATCCCTAATTGTAGTGCATAAGTCACTTCAGGCCTAAATTAAGTTGAGTTCGAAATTTTAAAGCATACATAAGTTTTGAAAGTACATACCTTAGTATAACATTGCATTGTCGATCAAACTTTTGATATTATGGCAGTACCGGACATTTATAAGGAACGAAGGGTCGCTGAGTGTGGGTTAAAAATATATAACAGTTCGTAACCGAATAACACGGGGGGTAGCCTCTGGAAATGCCAAATAAACATCAGTCCCCCCTCTTATTCGGTTCACTACAATATAGCCAAGAGCCCTAATCGGAATGCTTTTAACACTACTCTCACCTAGTGCCAGCAGCAAGTACACCAAATTTGCCCAAGGTCCGACCATCCATTTATAACTTATGCCCGTACCTTTCCTTGTTTGACCCCTCTTTGTCAACCGTCGCTGTACAATTTTTTCATTTTATTCGATGAACGGGACAGATAAAAATCTATAAACTACGAAATAATAACACTGTGTGTTAACACTGGAGTTGATAATCTAAAATACAGCTCATTCTACATGACGTATGGGTATTGTAAATTTGTTTGAGATAACTCCATGAACGCTCGTTACAGTATAGTTTTGTTATGTTTTTTGCAATATTTGCATGCGCATGCACTGGCATAGTGACGGATTCCATAACGAAAAGGGTCGCCTATGAGTAGGAACGAATAAAAGCGAGCAAGAAGCCAAACGTAATTTTATGCATTGACTTCTGATGCCTGTCATTTGCAATGGTTGCACGTCGAAATTTTTTCTGTGGTACACTGTAAAAAATGGGGAGTCAAATTGAATCTCGCGGAAATAGGCTTTTCCTGACTGCACAAACTGAGTCAAATTTCACTCCGCCAGAGTCAAATTCGATTCACTGTTCACTGAGCGATTGAGTGAATCGAATTTGACTCTGGCGCAGTCAAATTTGACTCAGTTTGTGTAGTCAGGAAAAGCATATTTCGGAGAGAGTCAATTTGACTCACCGTTTCTTACAGTGTACTAGAATAAAGTAAGCATAAGCTTTAGACTTATTTTTTGCTTGGCTTAGGCAAAGGCTTTGGCTTAGGAATATGCTCATTCTTTCACTTAGGTTTAGGCTTAGGCTTAGGCTTCGGAATATGTTTATAATACTGTTCCGCCCTTGTTATTTACATTGGCCCACGTTACCGACATTTTACGAGGCGCTGGTGTCAACTAAAATAAATCTGTCGCACAACAGCAGATGGCTGAAGTTTGCTAACGTATTACCACTTTATAAAAATTGTAGCATGGTGTACGAAAGTTGTTTACGTCTGAAGCATCAGCTTTTCGACGCTATCCGCCCTGGCCCGTAGCCAGCCCACCTTGCTGGGGGGGGCTAAAAAATTTTCAGGAGTGGCATTTAAAGGTTGTCAATGACTTACAAGCAAGATTGATAAGCGAATTAGTCATTTCTGGTTTATTTCTTAGATTATAACATGAAACATGAACTTGCATTGAGCTGATTGAATTCCGGGTGAGTTGATTAATTTAACTCTGAATGCCTTCAATCAATTCAGAATTCTGAGTTCTGAAAGACCTAACTCAGAATTCACGTTTCTGCATGTATTCAACTAATTCTCAGTTATAAAAACTCACTCTGCTTTAAACTGAAGTTTTTATTTTTAGTTTATACTTACATTTTTAAGCTTTGTAGCAAACTGTATTCTCTGTAGGTCCAGTTTCCGAAAGATCAATTAGTCTTCACTGTAAAAAAAAAATGGTGAGTCAAATTGACTTTTTCTGAAATACCATCTCCGGATGTACACAAACTGAGTCAAATTCGACGCCGCCAGAGTAAAACGTTCTCGAATTTGTCTCTAACGAAGTCGAATTCGACTCAGTTTGTGTAGTCCCGTAAAGCCTATTTCGGAGAGAGTCAATTTGACTCACCATTTTGTGCAGTGTATTTTGTTATTTAAGCGTTGTTTTAAACAATCATACTTAGTCTTTACTGCAACAGTTTGTGCTAAATCCGATAGTCGGTATAGGTATGCGTGACTGTAGTGTAACTGGAGCAAATATTATAAAGCTAAGACGCTGATGTATTCCATAAACCCTCTATGAACGGGCTCATGGTGCTTTTATGGGCGTACGTCGATAAAGTAGAATTTGGATTTTGACTGGTCCGTATGCTCGGTTTAGGCTTATGCTTAGGTTTAGACATTTGATATTGCGCTGAGACTTCTCTGCGCAACTAACTTTTACAAACACTGATACTGACAAAAACGAAACACCTTTTAACTTCCGTAACAGTAAAATAGAAGTATGCCTATACGAGAAGCGGCCCGTGATACTTTAAGGGGCGTCCAGGTTTCTGGTGGGTCTATAAAAGAGTAGGTTTAGATTCTAGATTACATTTTTTGCTTAGGCTTAGGCTTTAGAAACACATTTTTGCAACGATTATGCTTAGGCTTAAAAATACGCTTAATCTACCGTTACGCCCCTAAAAGCAACATTGGCCCGAGAAGCTATAAAGATTTACTGTTCTTATATACTGTAGAAAATGCGGAGTCAAATTGACTCTCTCGGAAACAGGCTTTTCCTGACTACACAAACTGAGTCAAATTTGACTCCGCCAGAGTCAACAGTGAATCGAATTTGACTCTGGCGGAGTCAAATTTGACTCAGTTTGTGTAGTCAGGAAATGTCTGTTTCCGAGAGAGTCAATTTGACACCCCCATTTTTTACAGTGTACTATTCAGAAAATACGTTTTATTTTAGAATTGGTACTGCTACTTCTAGAATTAAATATATTCTCAGCTGTGTTCAGCACCTATCACCAACTAGTAATAAGTCTTCTAACAATCGAACTACAATTGCTACGATACTAAAACTCACACCGTTAGGGTGTCAGTTGAATTCGAGAAATATACCAAATTTTTCAACTCGTTGTAGTTCAAAAGTTATACACAACACAAGCGATCACGAAGTGGTGTGACAGGTGCTACATACATTTGAAAATACGATCTATTAAATACTAACTTATTACGTTATCACCTCATAACTAATAATGTCGATAACAACAGGCAGCGCAGGCTATATCCAAGGGTCATTTGGTGAAGATACAAACGATCCAAGACCTGGTCCATCATTTGATAATCACACGCCAAATAGCGAAACCGGATACGTCATTCGTCCAAATTTTGCTAATAAATTTCGACCGCCTCATATTAAGGTACATTGCTTACTCCGGGTGCAACCGGAGGATAGCAAAAGCCGGATCTGAAATCGAAGTTGAAGGTTGATTTTCTGCCGGAGTAGCGGCCGTAGGCATAACTGTGCTTCTGCCTTTATAAATACTTAATGAATATTTGTTTGCTTGTTTAGTAACTATATTTCAACGACATTCTTGAATATTTTTTGCTTGTTTAGTAACTATATTTCAACGACATTCTTAATTTTAGTTGCAGCTGAAATGTATCCGGTTTACAATTGGTTGTAACTGTTTTTTGTTTTTAATAAACCCACAGCGATCCGCCGAGACCATATGTAATGGAACAAAGGCTAAGGGCACAATTTACAGTAACTGGTATATGACGAACAAAAGCCTTCTAACCAGTTTAACGGGTGATTGGTGCGCGTCTGTAAACGATTCATACAGATATAGAACCAAAGGTGTCGCTAGCCCTTGGCACATGTAAACAATCAGTTCCGCACAAATAGTACAATTTGCATTCAAATTCAAAACATGATTTCTTCCATTTCTGTCTGGAAGCGTCTGATGATACACGGCCCGCCTTTGATCCCCGTTTGGTCGGTTATAATTTGTTGATCCATGTCCATTCTGTTGAAATTAGCAAATTTTAAACGAAACATATCCGGTTGTCTGTGGCGGAGCCACAAAGGGCGGGAAATGTATTGTTACCACCGGCGCTACCGTGGTGAAAATTTTACACACCCAATAGAGTTGTTCATTCGAAACTCACAATGTGTTTTCTAGCCAAATAGGTAAAAAATACAGCGCGCACACAAAAAAAGTATTTCGAAAGTATTTTCTGTGGCAAATCTGAAATTGTTTTTTGATATTAAAGGCAATTTTTCTAAAAATAACTGAAAAACGTTTATTTTCAGACTTTATTTCAAAGCTTTTTAGAAAACTTTTCTGTTATAACAAAAATAATTTTCAAGTGCACCTTGCTAATGATAATTCTTAAATGTATGAAATTTTTTTCTTAAATATCAGAAATATTATTTTGAGTGATAGCTATAACACAAATCGGAAACTTATTGCACCTTTGACGCAATTGGTCAATCTTAATGATTCTCTAGCGCTTGAAAACTGTACCATATCGGACCACAAAAAGTATATCTTCATCAGCGAAAATCCTTTCATTCGCCGCTGTCCGTTTATGCACACGGTGTTTATTATTGTTTTAGCCCATAATCCGTGACGTTCTACAATCCGTATTAACCGACGCAACCTACGACCAAAATCAAGTCCCTGAATGGACTCGGACCATTGCAAGCCAAATTCGAACTGTTCTCAAATCTCGAGATCCTGAACTATCGAGGTATAAGTTCTTGGTTCATGTTGTTATTGGTGAACAACGAGGCGAAGGCGTCAAAATTGCTTGTCGATGCCTGTGGGACTCAGATACGGATGCATACGCCGAAGACGTCTTCATGAATGATTCATTGTTTTGTGTTGCGTTAGTGTTTGGTGTGTTCTACTACTAGACTCACGGCTGCGCTTAGCGCAAGGCC
The DNA here is from genome assembly GCA_030248215.1 of Enoplolaimus lenunculus. Lineage (NCBI taxonomy): Eukaryota > Metazoa > Nematoda > Enoplea > Enoplida > Thoracostomopsidae > Enoplolaimus > Enoplolaimus lenunculus. The sequence goes on along the minus strand of JASANG010000864.1, from coordinate 258,214 downwards.
AGAGCAGTTATGCCCCATACGTCCCATTTTTGGGAGCTCAGCTTAAAGACGGGCCGCAACCCCTAACAAAATTTTAAAATTGGAAAATTCACAATTGAAAAAAAATATTTTGATCATCGCAAGCGGCCGCCACAGCAGAAATTTTTGGGGGCCCATCCAAGTCTTTTCCGGCAGTGGCTTAGCGTCACTGACCCGCACCCAGTTGCAGGGAATCCGGTCTAAAGGGGGCCGGTTGTTGGCAAACAAAATTAATTTTATAAACTGAACTGAATCCAAAATTAAAGTTTTCATTGAGTAGGTTTGAAAACACAATTGCTGCAATTGTCGGTTGCGAAATTTATTCCGTTCTCAATATATGTCTTAAACCGGCTAACATTAGTCTGTCTATATAAATATAAAACAACCCTGTTTTAATATAAGTGGTTAGGCTAATAGGCCAATGTATAGAACAGGACAGTAACAGTAGTATCAGTATATTCGTAAGCCTAAGCCTACGCGTAAGAATACGCTGATACGTTTGTCTAAGCCTAAGTAAAAAATTAGTTTAAAGTTTAAGGGTGCGCTATTGCTGTCACACAGAAAAACGTTTCGCCCCTGATCTTTATGTGGACGTTCGAAGTATATTTTTAGAAACCCGACCAACGCTAGTCAAAGACGTAATTAAACTGTCTAGTATCTGTAATCAGAGGTGTAAGAGGGGTAGGATTTTTACCCACGCTGCGCTTTATCCTTGCAATTTGCATTCTTACCCGCGCAAAATTTTTTACCCGTCATCTGCCTTTACTCCCGCAAAATTCCTTTACATTAGACTTTACCCGTCATAGTTTTTTCTGCGTTCAATACAATTGTGTAATTGTTCAGTGTATTAATTTTACTGGCTAGATTTACGTTTAAAAACTCTTTGTTAGTATCGTTCAAAACAACCATTGAGCAAAAAATATAACACCGAATAATATTGCACATTACACCTATCACTGTTAAAACTATTTTGTTTGTAGACGGGTGATCAGTGAATCAAAACATTCTTGTCTGTACAAAAACATTGTAATTTAAGAGTGTATAACCACGCATGGTTTTGTTGCAATTTGTCATAAAATTTCATTCAGAATACTTGTGAACTATTGTTCCAAGCCAAGGAAAATCAAAATCTCTATAGAAAGGCGAGAATGTCGGCAAATGCAAAGAGAGATATTGTTGCTGCCATTAAAAAACTTTAAACGCTTTCCGATTGAAACAGGACATTTCAAGGATGTGATACTCATTTTTCACTCATACGGTGCGAACAGTTTAAAAATTCAAGTTTTTCTATACATATTCTGGTTTCAATTATTTTACGAAACTTTTAGGCGGATAAAAAAATCACAAATTCTTACCTGCGCTTTGAAATTCACAGGTATACCCCCGTCATAATTACCTTACCCGTCCTGCGTTTACCTGTGGGTAGCATACAGCTCTGTGCTGAAAGTAGCAAGAGCATACACCAAAGGGGAACATATATAAAATCGAACGCACTGATAAGCGTATAAAGTTAATAATATTTAAATTTTAGCAAATAAGCAATTTCACAGTCGACTAAACATAAATTAAATTTTGATTCCTGTACGCCTGCATATGATTTAGTACTACATTGTCGGTCGCGATGTTAAAACCCGTGAAATTAAAATTTGACTTAACCACCACCAACGGTGTTAATAGCTAACGTCGTATTCTCAAATGAGCCCATGTATAGAACAGGGCCGGATCGTTTTCCGTGGGCTATAATAGAGTCAGTTTCAGCTTTAGACCAATTTTTTGCTTAGGCTTAGGCTTAGATTTAGGCTTAGAATAGGCTCATCCTTACGCTTAGGTTTAGGCTTAGGTTTAGGCTTAGGAATATGCTTATACTAGTGTTCCGGCCCTCTTCTATACATGGACCCTCAAATGTATGTAGCACCTACCAGTTGGTGACAGGTTTTATAACTTTCGAACCATAGAAATTTTTACGCTTGAAATTCACAAATTTGTTGCATTCGATTTACTCTACTTCGGTGCAAATTTTAAGATTGCAACATTTCGTTCGTTTGAAAACAAATTACTAATTGGTGATAGATGCTATATGAATGTGAGAATATGGGTCCTAAAATTTCCACTAAAACAGTGTAAAAATGAGAAAATATATTTAATTAATTTAGGTTAAACCTTTGTGATTTAAATTTCAATTACTACGACTGTTATGCTAGCTTTCAGAACCCTTATTCTCGAAACATTTAGCATAACCTAGAAATAAAGCTTTAATGCTGTTAGCTTCAAGCCATTTTTGGAGCTGAATACTACTTTCCGACTATTTTAATTTGGCCAAAAGATGTTGCTGATAAATTCTCACTGCCTACAATTTATTACAAACACTTCAGAAACCGCAATGGAATAGAGTCAAGCATTAACGGAATTTTAATCTATTGCCCAAATTTGCCGGCCGTTTTATATTAACTGCAGGTAGTTACACAGGTGGTAACTTCCAAAATCTATGCTTATTTGCTATACAAACATTTCAAAATATAAACTTTTTTAACAAATAAGCATAGATTAAAATGACGTAATTACCCGGTTAAACCAGAAAATTTAAAAGTCGAGTTACACCGAATTGCATTTGTACGCGATGAAAATTATTTCGAAATGTCAAACCTTTTACTTTATTGAATTTTCAAGACTAAACTGGCTGGAATTTGGGACATTAATAAATAAATAACCTTGTACCTGAAATGGTTAAAACATAAATGTTGCAGATATATTTATTACAAATTACTTTTGCTAATTCATAAAAAACTGAATTGTTCCTTTCAAGCAAGTTGCTTATATTCAAAAATTAATTTTCTGATTTTAAAGAATGTAAACTAGTTGTGCAAAATCAGCACGACAGACCTTTTATTTCAGATATATTTGTTTTAGATTTTAGACAAAGCCTTATTTTTAGCAATATTTGTCTTATATTTCATAAATGTTTCCCTTGATCATTTATGAAATAAAGTGTTAAATTTCAGACTTTGACGTTTGAACATTTCCAGAGCTATATTTTTGAAAAATTTTACAAATAAAAGTCTGAAATTCAAGACATACATGTCTGTAGTCTGCATCAGGACTTAAATTTCTGGCAATATTTCTTGATTCTCAGGCATTTTTGTTTTGTGTGTCTACATTTTCGCCATAGTTTTCGCAATTTTTAGATTTTGGTGTAAAACTTAAGTAGGCTTAGGACTAAATTGCACCAGAAATGTACAACTGTACACAATTTCATAGGTCACTTTTTTTAGCAATCTTTGATATATTAGCTTTTCTTAGTGTGTTAATTACTATAAATTAACAAAGTCTATAATTACTAATTAGTCCCATTATGTCTTATAGTTGTTACTCGTCCTAGACCATTAATGCTCTCAAATAGAGCAATACTTGAACAAAAGAGCGTTAAGTCAAAAAGTAAATATAAAATATGTTGAAAACATGGAAATATAATTTATAATTTGTACAGGAATTACCGGACGCAGTCTAGTACAAGCAATTGTATTTGATTTTGTGATTATAATGGAATTTATGTATATATGCATATACATATATGTATGCATACTCCAAAACCTAAAAGCCTACGCCTAGCTTAGGCTAAAAAATTAGTCTAAAGCTTAAGCTATTGCAGTTCTACCGAAAAACGTTTCGCCGCTGATTTTTACATGGGCCGATTAGGTCAAGCAGAAAAAACGTTAGTGTCGACAATCATAACCAATTTGTTTATAGCAGATGATGTTGAGATACTGCCTTTTTAAACAGTTGCTTAACGGAAAACACCAGCTTGTGAAACTCGTTTGGTATTATTCCAAAAAATATCTCAGCTGTTTTTGAACTGTTTCCAGGGCATTTGTTTATGAAAAATCTACGGAATATCTACTGTATTTCAAACAATACAGAGTATAGCTAATGTCAACAGAAAAAATTTGGCTGTCAGAGACGGCGTTAAGATAGTCGGGCCGCTCCAAACAGGTCCAAAGGGGCCCCCTAATAAAATGGTATACAACTGCATAACTTCGTACGGTTAGCGAATAATTTTTAAACTTGCCAAAGTAAGTTCTTCATGCGTCGAGGCTACCCAATTGGGGGTTTGGGGACACTTCCGCCCGCACTGTTGGCTGTAACCTCAGTATCAGGACGTAAGATTTCGAACTTTTGAGAAACGTTTTGTTGTTCTTTATATTCAGTATAGTATTCTCGGAAGCCATCATGGACTCGCTTTGCTAAAATTTCGCTTTATTTGTAAAGTTCTTTCCACCAATGGCGGATCCACGGGGGGGCACCCCGGCCGTGCCCCCCCCAACAGCATCTCGACAAAAATTATATTGGGACTCAAAATGGGGACCCCCCTTGTATTTCGGTCACTACAGTATGGGTCAAAAATAAGTTTATTATACCTGTGAAATTTTGCCCCCCCCCCATTTTGAGATCCTGGATCCGCCACTGGTTTCCACACTTCCATTGTTTACATTAATCGATATTTTCTAAAGCACTTAACTCCCCAGTAACATATTAATATACAGGTTTAAAGTACCATGCAGATGTATCACTCAAAATCGATATGTAAACAATAAACATTTTAAATATCGGTTTGAAATTTGAAACCAGTTCAATTTAAAGTAGCGATGTGTTCGCAGATTTTAGAGCACTCTTTCAGTGCGCAAACGGTGACAAATGGACAAATTAAGCTTCAAATTTGAGCATTAAAAATATCGTACACTGTAAATTCCAATGAGTTGATTAATCAATTCAGCTAGCGAGTTAAGTTATTTCTGAATAAATATCAGTAAACATTAACTGACTCTGAGTTGAGTCGATTCTCACTCTGGGCCGAGTTGATTAATAAATTATGAATGAGTTGAATTGAAGCAGATTTCTGAGTTCTGATAGTCCTAACTCAGACAAAGTAAATTCAACTCATTCTGAGTTAAAATCAACTCACTGAAATTTACTGTGTACTGGATTTCAGAGCGGTGGCTCAATGATGACTTAAGGGTTAACTGATAACAAGAGTGAATAATGACAAGAGTGTACAACTCAGCTTGCGATCCCGCATGATACAAAATGTACCACCGGCCGTTGCGTTTTTGGCCGATCCCCCACCTCTAAATTAAACTATAAGGCAAGCATGATGGCTCGCACCGGTTGTCCCCGTTGTAAATAAAGGGGGAGTATGGCAAAAACGCAATGCGTGCCGGGTACATTCTTTTCTACACAGAATGTACCCAGTTGCACACTCTTGTTAAACAGCGGTTATCCACTCTTGCTGACTAGTAAATACTGTCAAAACAGTGGTCGACTTTAAAAGCGGTACTGGATATAAATTAATATCAAAAATCACGCGATTTTACTTGCAGGGTTTTCTCACAAGTTAAGTGGCGTTGATAAAAATTTATTATACGTCAAAACGCTATGTTGCCTTTAAGAGGCAATGTATTGAACAGTGCTGTAACATGAAAGCTTATTTCTAAGTTGACGCCTAAGCCAATGGTTATTTTAACTAAACTTCATAACTCAGTATGGGGCAAACTTAGGTATTGGTAAACAGAGGCTTAAAGTTGAACCATAACTGATTTAGCTCATAACGAGCCCGCATCACTACAATTCGGAATAACTGACCTTCATTGACTCAAATTAGGATTTAGGGACGCTATCCGCTTACAGACTCGTATTAGGGATACGGACTCCTATTGATTGGCACTCAAAATGGGGACCCCCTCTTATTACCCCACACTCTCTTATTCGAGTCACTACAGTATTCACAGCACTCGGAAAAACGGGTCCTTCTGACCGTGCAGTTCTGACAAGCCTGGCCTCCCAACAGAAATCAAAACCATCGTTTTGTATTACGATTATACCACAATATCAGGTTAAACTAAAGCTTAAGCCTCAATCACAGCAATTTTATTAATACAGTCTTTGCGTGAGTTGGAATCTTTTTTGTGGGCAAAACGAAACGAGTCCCCTATAAAAAATGCATTTGGTTTCTCGTTCGCTTTGCTTGCAATTTTTTCACTTTTACATAGTATGCGCGGCATTCTTTCAAAATTATCCACATCCGCCACTGCTATTAATGCCAAGCAAACACCTAAACTTTAACACTTTATACTTGGAACCTGTTTCGCAACATGGTTGCAAAACATAATTTTCACACCAATCACACAGAATCAAATTTTACCATTATACAAAAAATACAGTACTCCAACTAAACATATATCCCGTTGTGCTTCCAATTTACCATGAGACTACGTCGAGCCCGTAGCCAAGGGGGGCAGGGTGAACTCATCCCCCCTGAATAAATTTTGGCCCCCTAGAAGATTTTCAATCTTGCTTGTAAGTCATTGAAACCCCCTGAATGCCCCTCCTGAAAATTTTTTGCCCCCCCCCCCCGAGCAAGGTGAGCTGGCTACGCGCCTGGCCTAAAGTACTGTCGCAAGCTTCATGTATTGTTATCGTTGCGGTGTACCTCAACGAAAATTTTAATTCGCAAACGTCCCAACATTGTTATCCTGAAGCATTTTGGTTTCGACTATCTTGTGACCGGTAGATCCATTGAAAATTGTTCCCAACACATTATCACGCAGTCCAAAACCGCCTTCAATTCCGGGCATTTTAGGAGCGAACATTAAATTCGTACAAAATCCGTTTGTGTTATTGTTAATACCGTTAGCTTCAAGCCATTTGTTAAGCTGAACACTATTTTCCCACGCTCTGTGCGCCGCCGTTAACATCATCTGTTCGTTGAGAATATCAGCATTCGACGGTGACGATGACGTCATTTTAGAACCATTATTAAAAACAGCCGTGTTACCGACAGGTGGCCCGACGTTAGACGTACCGCAGCTGTCTACACATACGCCTGGTGCTGTGGAATTAAGCGATGATGCCGTCATTGTTTTATATAACGACATCGCTGGTTTATACGATGACGTCATCGTTTCAGACATTGACGCCATTGGTTTATACTTTGACGTCATTGCTTGAGACGGTGACGTCTTCCTTTGAAGCAGTGCCGTCGCCGGCTGACTTGACGACGTCATCGATAGATGTGATGACGTTACCATTTGAGATGCCGGCGTCACCGCATTGGTAACTGTCGTAGTGTCAATAGGTGACGCACAACTATTGCCATCGCCAGGTGACGTCATAATGACGTCAACTTCGGTATCGCTGTCGTAAGTGACGTCATTATTATGACCAATCGGTGCTGCGCTTTCTGTTATGAACTGGTTCATATAAACAAATTGGCTCGGAAACGACGCACTCGACGGACTGTCACCATCACTGCTGTCTGAATGTACATCTCCGTCTCCGCATTCGCCCCTGATGGTTTGTGTTCCAGACGTTTTGCGTTTTCGGCCTTGTTTCAAGGGCACAGTTGACGATAACTTACTCATTGGGGTTGTACCGTTCACAGTTGAAAAACGAGTGGGGTCACCTATGAACTGACTGAGTGTTTCTAATGACGACTGAGCGCAAGAGCCATGAGGTACATTGGAATTGGTAGGATTTGAAGTTTGTTTGATGTTCGGTACGGAGTTGAGGAAATGCAAAGGGGAGACATGGTCGAGAGCAGTCTTGGTTGGTTGACTTGGGGTGGCTGTTTGATCCTGTGCGTTTCGCGAAGTGCTTGCGAGTCCTTTGGTGCTTGGAGGGGAAGATGGAGTTGGCGATAGCTGAGTTGTGAGAGCTGTGGTGGCTGCTGCTACTGCTGAAGCATTGGCCAGCGATTCTGCGCCGTGGTCTTTTGCGTTTCGCCATTTCATTCGACGGTTTTGAAACCAGATTTTGACCTAAAATGTTATAAAGTTTCACCGGTAAATATACACCCGCAACACCCGGAAATAAGCTAAATCATGCCATCTTTTTCTCTTCTTAGGGATCAGGGCCAACGTAAAGAACAGGGGCGGAACAGTATTGTAAGCTTATTCGTAAGCGTAAGAATGAGCACATTCCTAAGCCTAAGCCTAGGCCTAAGCCTAAGCCAAGCAAAAAGTTAGTCTAAAGCTTAAGCTTACTATATTCTAGTCCCACAGAAAAACGTTCCGCCCATGATCTTTACGTGGGCCGGGATCAGAATGACGTTTTTGTTATTTAAAAATATTTATATTCTAAATTGCCTACTTTAATACTGAAACGACTACAATAATACAAAAGCGAAAGCCAAACACTTTAAACTATCAGGTATGGTGTTTGTGCGTTTTCAGCGATTTTATTTTAGGCTTCAATCCAAACTTGAAATCTACCAAACGTGTCAAATGGGGCGATAAATCACAAAATGTAGACAGGCGAAATAGACCATTTCATAGGTTTGACAAAATAATCGGCCCCTGTTACTTTGAGTGGCGTCCAGGTTTCTGTCGGGTCTACACACAAAAAAGTATTTCTGAATTTATTCAGAAAAGTATTTTCTGTGGCAAATCTGAAAAGTTTTTCTGATATTTAAGATAAGTTTTCTAAAAAAACGTTTATTTTCAGACTTTATTTCAAAGCTTTTTTGAAAACTTTTAAGTTATAACAGAAATACTTTTCAAGTGCGCCATGCTAATTATATTTCTTAAATGTACGAAATATTTTCTTAAATATCAGAAATATTATTTTGAGTGTATACAAGAGTAGGTTTAGATTCTAGATTACCTTTTTTGCTTACGCTTAGGCTTATGCTTAGGAACACACTTTTGCAACGCTTAGGCTTAGGCTTAGGAAAGCGCTTAACCTACTGTTACGATCCTAAAAGTAGCATTGGACAAATAATCTGTTCAATCATAGAATTTTAAAATATTTATCACCATTCACACACACTAAAACCTTTTAAATACAAATAGATAAAGTTTATACATCCTCTTGAAATGAAATCCTGGATACGCCAATGCTCAAAAGACAACACATACCACCTTCGTTGTGCCGACAAATGTAAAGTTCCGGAGCGCAACGTTTTTTATTCGGGACTACACTACAGTAAAGTTAAATTTTCGACTATTTTTAGCATAGACTTAGGCTTAGGCTTATGTATAAGCTCATTTTTATGATTATGTTTAGATTTAGGAATATTGGCCATTATACCCAGCGCTTTACCTGCGAATCTTTAAGCCCAAGTTGATCGGCTAGCTTCTTTCGATCCGGTTTGCTAATATACTTTTGAATCTAGAATAAAATTTATACGTAAATAGCTTCAAGAAAACTCGAATATTGTTTGGACTAAATATAACTCTCAACTGGTTTAATACCTATATAATTACTTAGCTATTATGGAATTAGCCAAGAATTGGAAAAGACCCAGTTTGGCTTATAAGCAGTGCGCTGGCACAGCCCACCTTCTATTCAGACGTACGGCTGTATTTTTTAGCTTGGAATTAAGCTTCGATCAACAGTAACCCAATTTTAAACCTAGCCAAGATTATTTTGCTATTATAAAACATCTTACGCCCATATCATCAAATGAGTGTGTAGTACGACCACCTATCACCAGCTAGCGATGGACCTGGCAAGTTTTGAATAGGTATTTAGCGTGTTTCAAAATTTAGCAATTTTTCAAACTTAACTTGCCTTGTTGCTGTGCAACTTTTGAGTTGCGCAATTACAATAGTTTGTGAGTTTGAAATTCTATCGTTAAGCTTAACAATAAAAATACATAATTTCACCAACTTTAAACCGTTCTTCAAGTCCTTTTCGTTGAAAATCAGAAAACACAGCGCGTCGAAGCATTCCACGCCGTGATTTCACAGGCTGCCCGCCGCTGAGTCGTAATTGAGGGCCTCCGACGGCAGGCCACGGATGATGCGCAGGAAATGGAGCGACGGGACCTGTCGGAAATGGTGGGCCAACTTGTGCCATGGTAGGACGTAACGTGCTGTTTAGAATAGGCGCTGTCGGACGAATTAGATGATTTAGGGCTTGGGTTGGTAGCACAGAGTTAGCTTGGTTTGACACTGAAATTGAGAAATATACAAAACAAGTTTAAGAATTTGTTAGAGTACCTATTGTTAGCTAAAATTCATCAATTCGGTGTCTACGCTAAATAAAACAAGGATTCTGGCTCAAGTTTGATACCCAGGTCTCTCCTTTAAATTTTGGTCGTCAATAATGGTAGAAATTTCGAAGCTTTGCTACCCGTTGCTATCCTAACTACCAAAAACACCAAATTCAACGAAACCACCAATCGCTCGAGCCCATGCTTGTACACTAGTCAAAATCTACAGTAACCCGATTTTACTTTAATAAACTTCATGAGCCACAAAAAACACCAGTCAAAATGTTCCATGTGCAATTCACAACCATGTGTGGGATTGTGGATTTTGTCAGGTTTCGTCCCAACGCTCCTAGTAGATATTTTACAGTGACTGATCTGGCGAGGGTTTACTAAGCCTGAGCATAAGCGTAAGAATGAGGATATTCCTTAGCCTAAGCCTAAGGCAAGCAAAAAATAGTCTTAAAGCTTAAGCTTACTCTATTGCAGTCCCACAGAAAAGCGTTCCGCCCCGGATCTTTACATGGGCTGCAGTTGTTAATGGACTCGGCGTGCTTACACTGGGGTTTCACTAAAGCACATATTGGCTTCGGTAACTTTTGCGGACAAGTCTGTATTCTTGTCTGGAGCGTTGCGAGGCGTAGCCTTGTCTCTGCCAACATATGTACGTAGTTTCTATAAGTATTTTTTGTTTCTCGATTCCCAAGTGAGCCCCCATTCTTTGAGGATCCTAAATCCGCTTCAAATCTTAACACTTAGACAATAAGCACAACGAAATTCTAAATGTACACATCCTAACTTAGACTTGTGTATATTCAGTGGGCTCTACGCCTATTGCAGGTCGTGTGTATAGTCACAATGCAGCATCAGACGTGAGATTCATTAGCTATGTTTGAACCACTTCACATGATTCTGACGTGGGAATATTACAGTAATCATTCGCTCGAATATCTTATGTTACTAGCAGGAGTGGATAGTTCTTTGTATATATACCCACGTCCAAGAAAATATTTAAATACACACACGAAGGTCCGCTTCCACCACCGTAAGGATTAAATACAGCAGCAGCGGCCGCTGCAGCGGCGAATTGAAAAAAATCTGAACCGCAATTGTTGTCAAATTTTGGCATTGTATTTCCAAACATTTGTTTGATTTGGACACATTCGTTCGGATGAATATTGATCATCGGGACGTGATGTAAAGGTTCGATGTCTGAAACATTGAAGTGCTTTTGTAGCTGTAATACTTTTAGAGTCACCAGTGAATAAAGACTAAGCCTAAAAGCCTGAGAGGAAGAAGAAATATATATTCACATATCGGCCAATGTTACTTTAAGTAGCGTAACAGTAGATTAAGCGTATTCCTAAGCCTAAACCTAAGCCTAAGCGTTGCAAAAATGAATTCCTAAGCCTGAGCCTAAGCCTAAGCCTAAGTAAAAAAATGTAAGCTAGAATCTAAACCTACTATTTTATAGACCCACCACAAACCTGGACGCCCCTTAAAGTAACACGGGCCCGCATGTCTGTAACCATTATTTGTTGAACGCATTTTCATAAACCATATCTTATAATGTGAACTGTTTCAAAACGTATTTTACACGAAGTATATGTGAAAGAATGTAAATATATACCCACTCCATTTAGAAAGTTGCAAGAATGCTAATAGTTCACTGAAATCCACAAATTTTTGAAACGCGTAAGCACGTATCAGCGGTTGGTGCAAGATTTGTAGCTTTCGAACGAATGAATTTTCAGTTTCAAAATGACACCCATTTTTTGCATTTCATTAGTTCTGCTTTTATCCCATTCATTCATAGAGTATACTATGAGCAACTAAATACAATAATGTACGAGGAATACACACACTCTGAGCAGTGTTTAACATTTTCAACCTATATGCAGTGTGTAAAATTTCCACAAGACGTGAGAGCCCCCTCGGGGTCGAGCGTCATGCTCCTATAGCTCAGTGGTCATCGTAAACGCCTCCCACCCGTGAGACTGGGGTTCGAATCTCGCCTTAAAATTACATCTAATGTGAAATTGCAAATATTCATGTGAGAAAGGGTTAAGCAAAGGATGACGTACGCAACGACAGCAGTTTGTTTGTTTTAAAACCGATTTTACTAACTTGCGATAAATACCAGGCCTGACCTGAACCATTGAAGAAGTTCCATTGCTTATGTGACTCGCTGTTGCCAGAATGGTCACTGTCCTCTCTTGTATCTCCATCGCTACTGTTGCTTCTTTTACTGCTGTTGCTACTGCTGCTGCTGTTGTTGTTGTTGTTTTTGTTGTTGTTGTTGTTTTTGTTGTTGTTGTTGTTGTTGTTGCTGCTGCTTCTGTTGCTGTTGTTGTTGTTTTTGTTGGTGATGGTGGTGTTGCTGTTGCTGTTGTTGTTGGTGTTGTTGTTGTTGTTGTTTTTGTTGTTTTGGCTGCTACCGTTGTTATCGCTACCTTCGCAATCTTCCCCGGACAAAATTGCGCTTATGCCAAATTTAAGTCGTTTTCCGTTACAATTATCCACCTGAAGTTCGCTTAAATTTGACGCATTCAAAACAATTTCTGAAATGTCTTTACCGATCATGGTTCTGTGTTGATTGTTTCCGTTACATTCAGCTTGGTGTTGTTGTTGTTTGCCCGGAACGCCGTTTGGCTGAGGTAGCAAAGCGCTGAGACCGAACGGAAGTTGGTCTAAAATATAATGCTACATACACTATAGACAAGTTCGAGAATTAAGTAATGTTGATAGGTCTTGTTTCAAGACGCCTTTGCCTTTTAACTGCCCGAAAACAATACGAAATGTTAAAGTTTTGCTTGATACTAACGTAATTAAAAAAGTTTCTTCTATCAGAAATAACTAAAAATGGCAAGCATAAGATTTCAAAGTTTTCTGAACATATCGTTGGACCAAAAAAAGTCAGCCAAAATAGTTTGGCTAGTTTTCTTAGAATCTTGGTTTGATTCGTGCAAGTCTACTGAAATCTGCCTACTGGGAAACAGGGGATTTGAGGCTTAGAGTCTGGGCAACGTTTGCTTAGGCTTAGCCTTAACTTAGTATTAAACAGATCTTTGTGTAAGCTTAGCATTTAGGCTTTAACCCTTGGTTTTGATTGTTTACGGACAAATAGCATAAAAACTCGCCAAAAGGAAAAAGTTGCTGTCGCTGACTCAAGTATGATGATAGCAACAGGCCTGCGTTTGCGGAATTGCCACCAGAAGCAATTAATGCAAGTTGTTGTTGTTGTTGTTGTTGTTGTTGTTGTTGTTGTTGTTGTTGTTGTTGTTGTTGTTGTTGTTGTTGTTGTTGTTGTTGTTGTTGTTGTTGTTGTTGTTGTTGTTGTGGTTGCTGCTGCTGCTGCTGCTGCTTCTGTTGCTTGTGTTGATGTTGTTCCTGTATTTGTTTTTGTTTCATATCAATTTTTTGTCCCACGACAAGTTGTTGTTTTTGGTTGTCTGCTTCACGATACAGCAAATTTTCGAAAAACGCTTGATTTTTCATCACTTTCTTTGTATTGTTCTTCGTATAATTTTGATGACACAGATTTTGTTCTGTATTATATCCGTTGTCGTCGGCTTGATCGTCTTCATTCTTTACTTCGTCTTCCAAATTAGCTGCTGCCGTTTCTGAAATCGATTCGCCAGTAATAATTTTCTGCTGGTCGTATTTCGTTTTGTCAATATTCCAATCGCTATATTCCGACAATTGTCGACTGTTATCCGGTCTGTAGTTGCTTAAATTTTCTATCTCCGTCGCCTCAGTCAATGTTTGTTCATATCCATGATTATCATCAACAGAACTGAGTTGACTTTCGAGAGATGCACATTGGCGTTTTTGTTGTTGTTTTTGTTGTTGTTGTTGTTGTTGTTGTTGTTGTTGTTGTTGTTGTTGTTGTTGTTGTTGCTGTTGTTGCTGTTGTTGTTTATCAATAGAACTGGCTCCAGTATCTACAGGCGTTGAAGTTGTTGATGTTCGGTTGCCTGATTGCGATTCGGAATCGCTAACTGCGCTTCCGATGCCCGCGCTGTTGGTTTGCTCGTCTGGGCTCAGTTGTAAGTACATCTGAGGTTTATATGGCTATAAAAAGTTAAACGTAATAACCTTAAACTACAAATACAAAATAACATTTTAAGCTTCAATTAATATATAACAAAAAATACAAGCTCTGGATTTTATCCTATAGTTTTGTTAGGAGTTTCGGAAACATTTCAATAGGAGGCAAAATCTTCTTGCCGCGAGGCGTCTCCTTCCGACCCCCTCGCGAAGTTCTGGTCCGGGATTGAAACAATGTCATGAGCTTACAAATTTAATATATACTTTAACTGCATCTGAAAATTTTGGCTATCTGTGACTCCGCCCGTGTCAAATTCAAACATTTACATAATGCGCAAGTGTTCAAAAAAGTAGACAATTTTAAAAACTGAAGCAGATATTATTCGATCAGATTTTCTCGCTGTAAAATCTCTCGAAGCTAATATCTAATATTTATATTGAAAAATTTTGAACTTTAATCCATTTGAACTGACAGTTAAGGCGAAACCCGATTATATATAAAGCTACAGCGCTGAAGTTTAGTTTTGCGCATAATATCATAGAACAAAATGTTCTGCAACTGATAACTTTCGCACATTTAAAGATTTATATTGTCGCTGTAATACAAAATGACATTTTAATGCCTATTTATAATCTAAACAAGTTGTTTCTCAATCGTTCCACATAAATCTATCCTCGAAACATCTGTAAATGACAGAGCAGTTTCTATTCGCTTCTCTAATATGTGTTAAATAAGCTTGGAAATGAAATTGTTTTGTCAACACGAACCGCATAAATTTTAATAGCGACAGAATTACATAGCTAATAAGTTTAAAACGATTATTAATTACCTATTTGATAAGGTAGTTAAAAATTGCAAAAAAACAACATAATCCGTTATTAGAATCGATAAAAATAATCGTTTGCGGTACAAGCTGCAAACAAACTGTGGTTTTATGCACTAATGCACCATCCAGGTTATACACACAAAACAAACTATTCATGAAATATTGTCTGACTTATGTTGCTTAAATTTTTCAGAAATATTGGTCTCAAATTTTTCACACGTAAATGTGTTAAATTGAAGACTTTGTTTGATGAACGATTATAAAAAATGTTTCTGAAATATAAGACAAATATGTCTGAAATAAAACACAGAGATTTGCCATAGAAACCGACTCCAAAATTGGGAGTTAAAGCTCAACCCAATACCCTATTTTTACAACCTAAGATACGTCCAAGACGTAAACTTAAGTTTGGGGAACCTGAGCTCAACCCAAAATATTTTTGAAATTCCATTATTTATATACTCTCGCAAGAATATAAACGGAGCAACTTTTTTTACATACATAAAAATCAGAAAATTAATGCTTGAATAAAAGACAACTTTTCTTGAAAGAAAGAAATTTGTGTCTTATAAATTGGCAATAGCAATTTCTTGAATATAAGACATTTATGTTTTAACCACTTAAGAAACGATTTCTGAGCTGTTTAAGGCTATTGATGTCTGATATACAAGACATTAATGTCTTGAAAATTTAAGAAAGTAGGAGTCTTGAAATTTTAAGACAATTTATTTTGTGTGTACTGCGCTCGCCAATGTAAAAAATGTCCATATTAGAAAGTAGCTGTGAAATTACAGTTATTTCTTGCACAAAGAAATTATTTTCATACTATGTTTAGCTAATATGTTGTATTTTTTGCAGACTATTTTAAAGACATTTTCGAAAAATGGCAGGGTATTTTGACAGCGTTTTTCATGGGCAAGAATTCGAATATACCGAAAAATTTGAATTTAACGCTTTACATTAATTGTTCCGACTAAAATTTAAGTTTCCCGCAAACATTTATGTTTTCCCGCCAAAATTGAAATTTCCCGCCAAAATTTGAATTTTCCCGTCAAGATTTGAATTTTCCGCCAAAATTAGAACTTCGTGCCAACATTTAAATTTTCCCGCCACAATTTAAATTTTCTACTCAAAAGTTAAATTTTTCCGCCAACATTTGAAATTTTTCGTCAAAATGTAATTTTCCATGCCAAAATTTGAAAAATTAAAAAACTTTTAAACTCTACAGTTTCTAAACATTGACCGTACAATTTGCACTGTATTTTAAACGGGTGCAGTTTTTTACAAACTATTTTTGCCCGGCCATTTTATTTTGTAGGTCAAAATTTTAAACATAATTTTTAGAGAGTGTTCGTAGTTTAGCTAGGTATAAAAATGGTGGAACATTTTTTGACATTTGCGAGCACAGTATAACCTGGATGGTGCATAAATGAACGGAGCATTGCGGATATATATATTAACACGGGCTTATAACTGTTATATATGCTTTGATGCTGGAAATTTTAATGAAAGCACAAACGTTCCGAACGCTCTCAGTAACTTTTTTTTGCATCTGTTAGGTTAATAAAATGCGTAACAAAATAATACACAATTGCACTACAAAACATAAAGTATATAAGTGAGAAATGATGCAGTAGTAATATCTCGATAAACCTTTTTTACAGCAACCTGTACTGCTCGAACTCCTTAAGCATTTAGGATGTAAAAATACGCAACAGATATGCGGCAACTTTGAAGTTAAATACCGATTTTTTCAAATGGTTTGACGCTGCCCTCGAATATGCGACATACCGCCATTCTCACTGGCGTTAGGTTTGTAAAACGCACAGTAGACCGACAGTAGAATCGTTCAGATTATCGTCGATAATTGATTGAAATTTTAGTCACAAAACTAAAAATTTTAATGTATATAACAGATCTTCAATAGGCTTGGGTATGCTTAAACGTTGACCATTTGATTAAAGTCTTGTTTTACACATCAATCAAATCCTGATTGGCGAAAAAGTTCTTACAGAGCGAAAAAACAAATTTGACTTTGATTTGCTGACTTAAGATTATATTTTTAGTTATTGTTACTTTCAAAAACCTGTCATCGCAGTCCAAATCAGTTTTACGTGTTGGCCTAAACCTTGGCGTACTTAACCATAAGTCTAAATTTAAGCCTAAATCCAATAAATTATCTTTTAGAGCCTAATCTTACCCTATTAATATCCGCGCGAAATCAGAATGCCTCTAAAAATAGCATGTACCATGTTTTTGTTATATGCATAATTGTTGCATTAGGATAAGTCTACTCAAAAATACGATATATATCTAGATGTTGCATAAAATTAAATGTTTAAATTATTGCAATTAATTTCAAAATAAATTTTAAAATAGTGATGTCAGTTTAAATTTGATGAAAATACATAGCTACTAAAATATAAAATCGTCTCGCAAATTCTTTCATTAATCAATTGGTTTTGGTTGTGACATCAAAAAATTTTCAGTCGACCACATGTTTTTGACACGGTTCGAGCGTCAAAAATGACAACATTTTAAAGCGAATATTAAACAAGTTCTTAAATTTTCAAATCAGATTATAAATTTGAGTAATTTTATATTTTTGAACAAATTTTGCCTAAAAGTCTTTAAAAATTTTCAACTTCATTTGTTCGACAGCTTAAACTAACGAGAAATGTTTCATTTCACAAATTTTTAAATTTCATCCTTCACATTAAATTGACGTTTAAATCTCTGATTAACTTCGCTTTGCTTTTCATTGAAAGGTTTGATAAGACGCTTAGACTTCGAGAAAGGTGCTCAAACGCTAGCTGTCATCTCGTGTAACTCTTGTTAGTGATTATGAATGCTATACGTAAGATTTTCAACCCAAGCGGAATAACCGGCTTTGAAGACCAAACCTACGCCATTTCAGCCAGCGGGGAAACGGAGTGGTGATCCGAAATGCTGTTTTTTGCTTAGGCTTAGACTTAGGCTTAGGTTTAGGTATAGGCTCACTTTTACGCTTAGGCTTAGGCTTGGCTTAGGAATATTCCTATACTGCTGTTCCGGACCTGTTCAATACATTGGCCAAGACCAAGAACTAAAAGCATTCATTGAAGCAGTGCAGAAAAGTACATTGTGCGAATAGAATGGCGACAACGAACCATCTGTTAATCACAACTTTAACGGCATAAGACCGGAGAATTCGTGTCCGTACCAGAGCACACCGAGTATATAAATAAATAAATACATAAATAAATAAAGAAATAAATATATAATATATATTTATATATATATGTATATATGTATATGTATATATAATATATATACATATATGCAAAATGTTATTACTAAATCTTCGCATGTTTCATTTGAACGAAACATGTTACAAAACATATTCGTTCTCAAATCAGAAAGCACTCTTCTAAGAGCGTCAAATCTTGCCAATATCCACAAAATCTAATAAAGGCCTAAGGTCATCTCATTCGAACCCTTAAAGTCTAATATACGACCAATTCCTATCAAGAACAATTAAGTGACCTTTTGATAGTAGCGTAACCAGATATTTCCCCGGCTTTAAAGGCAAATTTAGCAAATATAAATTAGAAACTTATAAATTGAGTAGTTTTAAATAAAATTTTTCAACTCATGATCTCAATTAAATTTTTTCATTTTATTTGTTAAAAAAGAAACATTAATTTAGCGAAACCAACGTGAACTCAAACGTTAAACAAAAATTGAAACATTTATTTACCGCAGACACAAATTATTGTGAACATTTTAACTGAATATGATTTCGTCCAGCATAGCACTGCCTTATGGGTCTGATATCGAACATTGAAACGTCAAAATCAATTAAATACCTACTCGACTCAAAAGCGGATTTCGTTGTATTCCCATAATATCAATTTCAAACAAAATATATAACAAAACTATTATTGAAAATAATACATAAGTATAAATGATAATCTTTTATACATTTAAATAGACCGGACATATTGAGAAGATTATCACATAACAAAAAGCACTCGCCAATAACTCGAGTTCTACCGCAAATCCTATAAGTTTCAAAATTCATAATGGGTTTTGGGACAGTGACGGATGTTGGAAATTTCTGACGTTGGGTCGTGCGCGCAATATAGCAAACGAAAAGCTATCGAGCGACACAAGCCAGAAGCCACAAATATTAATTTCACTAATTCTTAACGTAAAAAATTTTCAATTTCACCTCTATTCGGGGGGCGCAGCCGTGGTACCCCTTTGGAGCCGCTAGACGTTGTAGGGGTACAAGCAAACTTGACAATGATAAAATCAAGTAGGTATTAGTATGAGAGTTCGGAAATATTTCGCTAAATTTATTAGTTTGCAATATCAGTGGATGATTATATTTGTGCAAATTAAAATCCCATTTTTCAATTTAATAATAGGACTTTTAAATTTGCATTGGGACATATTGAATTTCAAAGTCTCGATGACAAAATATGAGTTACTGCTGAGTGAAATACGTGAAATCTCAAGATTTACGGATGAGTCGTTTTCCAACGAATGAACTCAAGGGTACTGTAGACTACCTTATTTGATGATTCGCGTTGGTGCCGTGGATGATACGAGATGTATATAATTCTTTTTGTGGGGCCCCATTTCGGGCTCGTAGCCAGAGGGAAGCCAGGAAGCTCAACATCCTGTAAGAATTTTGGCCACCTACAAACATTTCAACCTTGTATTTGTAAGTCATCGAATACCCTTGTTATGTCCCTCCTGAAAAACGTTTTATCACCCCTAGCAGGGTGACTTGGCTACTGGCGTGCCCTAGTTAAAGAGGAGCACTCGGTGGTGGATCCACGGAGGATGTATCTCCCCACTGGCGCTGCCGTACTGAAAATTTGGGCTGATCCAAAGAGTTCACTTGAAGCTTGAAACTTGTTGTCTGGTCAAGTGGGTGAAAAATACACGAGATTATAACCCCAAATTCAAAAATTTTGCACTTTATTGCGCAATCAAATAATCTTTAACATATTGAAAAATTCGCTAAAAATCGCGGTTCAAAACTTGTAAAATTTCGCAAGACAAAATGTATCCACCCTAACATCCTGGATCCGCCACTGAAGGCGACTGGATCGTAAAGGTTTGACAAAACGTATCCTCCCTAAAATCCTGGATCCGCCACTGAGAGCGACTGGATCGTAAAGGTTTGACAAAACGTATCCTCCCTAAAATCCTGGATCCGCCACTGAGAGCGACTGGATTGTAAAGGTTTTACAAAACGTAACCTCCCTAAAATCGTGGATCCGCCACTGAGAGCGACTGGATCGTAAAGGTTTTACAAAACGGATCCTCCCTAAAATCCTGGATCCGCCACTGAGAGCGACTGGATCGTAAAGGTTTTACAAAACGGATCCTCCCTAAAATCCTGGAACCGCCACTGAGAGCGACTGGATCGTAAAGGCTTTACAAAACGGATCCTCCCTAAAATCCTGGATCCGCCACTGAGAGCGACTGGATCGTAAAGGTTTTACAAAACGGATCCTCCCTAAAATCCTGGATCCGCCACTGAGAGCGACTGGGTCGTAAAGGTTTTACAAAACGTAACCTCCCTAAAATCGTGGATCCGCCACTGAGAGCGACGGGATCGTAAAGGTTTTACAAAACGGATCCACCCTAAAGTCCTGGATCCGCCACGGATAGCGACTGGATTGTAAAGGTTTTACAAAACGGATCCTCCCTAAAATCCTGGATTCGCCACTGAGAGCGACTGGATCGTAAAGGTTTTACAAAACGGATCCTCCCTAAAATCCTGGATCCGCCACTGAGAGAGACTGGGTCGTAAAGGTTTTACAAAACGTAACCTCCCTAAAATCGTGGATCCGCCACTGAGAGCGACGGGATCGTAAAGGTTTTACAAAACGGATCCACCCTAAAGTCCTGGATCCGCCACGGATAGCGACTGGGTCGTAAAGGTTTGACAAAACGTATCCTCCCTAAAATCATGGATCCGCCGCGGAGAGCCACTGGATCGTAAAGGTGACTTAAAAAGTGTGTCTTGTGTATTAAAAATTAACCATATAGCAATCTAATTCGCATGTGTCTTTTTATAAACCAAAATATTTCATTTCTAATTTGGATGGCCGGTTAACTCTAATTCTGCAAATACTTGTATAATCAATCAGGTTATACAAAACTTGTCAAAGTACTTCTTTACTCGTTCGTTTAGAAAGTTAGGCAGCGCATGTATCCGGTACCCGGTATTACAGAAATTAGTTCGTGCTAAAGTTAACTGTTGGAAAAGTGAGATGTTGGCCGAGTGAGTCAGAATTGATCCTGTGTCTATAGGGATCCAGACCTTTTTAGTCCAATTAGCAGATTTCTGCTTCCTCGAATTGAACAGTAATGTAAACATGAAATAGCCGAAACTACGCGAGATTTATGTTTTCTAGTATTTTACTTTTAGTTCATAGAACAATTTTTCTGTTATAAGAAGGTTGAAAAATAATTGAAAATATTCTGAGTTTTGTTTTTGGTATGTTTTGGCGACACTTTTCTATCTTTTGCATAAAAGGTGGCCAATGCAAAAAAACAAGTGCGGAACAGTATTACAAGCATATTCCTAGCCTAAGCCTAAGCCTAAGCGTAAAAACGAGCATATTCCTAAGCCTAAGCCTAAGCCTAAGCGTAAGAATGAGCATATTCCTAAGCCTATGCCTAAGCCTAAGCGTAAGAATGAGCATATATATTCCTAAGCCTAAGCTTAAGCCTAAACATAAGCCAACCAACAAAATTAGTCTAAAGCTTAAGCTTATTCTATTCATGTCTCACATGAAAACGTTCCTCCCCTGATGTTTACATGGGCGTGAAAGCTAAACAAATCGTCCAATCAAAACTGAGTTTTTGTAGTTCTTTTAGCAGAAAACAATGGTGCGAACTTCAACGCATGAATGAAACCATACCAGTAAAATTTGTCATACGCGCGTTTACGGCCAGAGCTGTTTGTAAAAATGCAACGTTCAGTTGACCTTTTGGATGCGTTTCTGGTCAACGAAAATTCGCTTGAGTCACCTGTAGGAAATCATGAGTCGGTACGTGCGCTCATGGAGACCTAAAAACGATCCAAAAACATGAAACAAATGTTATCATTTCACTGTTGGTGCTTCAGGGTGTTTACTTCGCGGTAACCATACCGTTGACTTTCAGTCAAACAGTTTGTTTTTAGCATGATTCCTAAGTAAGTAAAACGCAAATGGTGACAATCGTTGAAATCAACCCAGATTCGACCTGAGACTCCAAAAAATTACTCTCGCACCCGTTGAATTCCGTAAAGTAAAACTCGATAAAAAAGGTACAACTTCAAAAATTAAAGTATTCCGAAAATAGACGTTTTCTCTTTTAAAAACAATCATAACGAAACGTTGTCACAGTTTAGTTTTTGACCATCGGCTTAAACTTTTTCACACATTTCAAACTTTAATCCATTTCTCAGTGTCCAGTTGAAATTTGTTTTTACAAGTTTAACGCGAACGATGAGAATTTGAAAAAAGTATATTTCATGGCATCAGTGTTAGAGTTTTTTTGAAGACGTATTTTGAACTTTTCTAGTACGTAAACTAAAGGTCTCGTAGAGTATTGTAAGGTGTAGGTATTATAATTGAGCGTTAATAAATATTTAAATCACCAGAGTAAATATATTATTTTTAATATAGCAAATATAAATAAAGTTTGAAGTAGCATTCAAATTGACGTATATTTTAAGTACTTGTGTACTTAATAAACGAACTTTATAAAAATGAAGCTGGTATTCTATTTACTAGCGGTTTGAAAGGTTTAAAGTGTTAATCTGCAGTCGTATATTGAGGAATTTAAACTTTAACATTTGAAAATACAACTTAGTAAAATCAACTGTAGCTACTATTTTGAGGAAATTATAGTACTTATACAAATACATCTTTAAACGGAACACTTCATCATGTACCTATACACATTGCGGCCCATGTAAAGATCAGGGGCGGGACGGTTTGCCCATGTAAAGATCAGGGGCGGGGAGTTTTGCCCATGTAAAAATCAGGGGCGGGGCGTTTTGCCCTCTAAAGATCAGGAGCGGGACGTTTTGCCCATGTAAAGATCAGGGGCGCGACGTTTTGCCCAAGGAAACATCAGGGCGGGACGTTTTGCCCATGTAAACATCAGGGGCGAAACGTTTTTCTGTGGGACTAGAATAGAGTAGCTTAAGCTTTAGACTAATTTTTTGGCTTGTCTTAAGCTTAGGCTTAAGGCTTAGGCTTAGGAATAAACTCATTCTTACGCTTAGGCTTAAGCTTAGGCTTCTAATACTGGCGTCATGTTTTTAACTTGCCTGCAATTAGTGGCCAAGAAAGCACAAGCGCATGGTTAAAATGATAAATTGATTGCTGCGGTATTTTACTATGCTTCACGTGTTTTAAAAATATATATCTACAACTTAGCGATTTTGGATTAAGTATCTTAAACTGCCATCCGTATTTCTTGCAAAAAAATAATGTGAGAGTTTCACAGAGCTGGAAATATGAAAAAAGCTTTTTACTTGAACACGTAGATTGACGCGTGTATGAGGCAGAAATCGTTATACTCGCATTATATTCATGTTGATATAGAAATTTTGGGAACGAAGAGAGCGTAAAGTCTACAAAAATTAAACACTTTAAAACTTGAAATTTGGGAACGGAACGATTCGTGATGATTATCATATCAGAAGCCCAAATATTAAATAAATCTAATACCTATTAACTATCTGAGGCCAAATGCCTGTTGGGCGGTAATAATTTGATACAAATATTGCACCTTTCAGTCGGAAATCTTGTCAGCTGCTATGTTAGTTTGTTTAGAAAACAATACATGCATATATAAATAAATAAATAAATAAATAAATATATATACCAATATATGACGTATTAAATCCAGTCAATGCTGCCTAATAAGATATAAGTAAAAAATTCTATGATTACTATTTATAAACCCGATTAAACAGATACCATAAACATTTAATTTAACCTGTTTGCAGCAGCATCCAAGTAAATTCTGAACTATGCCACAACTTAAGCTTCAGCATGTCCGCTAGTTATTTGCAGAGCACAAAGTATTCATCGCTTTACCGTTTCATATTGAAATTTAACCCGCAAAATCACTTAGCTAGCAGAATTAATTATAATATTGTTATAAATGGTTCGACTAAGCTTTAGTTGCTTAAAATTAAAACGTTTCTGACTAATTTAGAGACAATCTGGCATTTAGAGTCGAGTGCTAATTGCACAATACTGCGTTTTGTTTGCACACTATACATTTAAATATAAACATTATTTGCAATTGCGTTTCTATCGCCGGTTTCAAGTGCATTAATCGCTTTATCATATTTCACTGTTTGCATTACTCTTGTAATTTACCATAAATGCTCTTGTAATTAATTCATAAATAGGATGCGGTATTAAAGTGTAATTTAGTGTTATACTGGATTATATTTAACATCCGCCAGTATATTAAAGTTACCATCAACACTGTTTACCCTCGAACTATAAATCTAAAAATATTTTAACGCGAACCGATTCAAATTTTATAGACGAATGCTAAACGAAAATTTAAATTTAAGCAAGCAAACAGTTGTTCAATACAAAACATCACGCGATTTTTATTAGGATAACTTGAATGGATATTCCCTGCCAAAAAAGAAACCGCCTTTGTGATCAGACTTTAAGGTCATTTATAGGTTTCCCCTTAGTTAAGGGGACTTCAATTGATTCGAGAGTTTTTATTTTGACATACTAAAAATGCGGCCAATGTTACTTTTAGGGTCATAACAGTAGATTAAGCGTATTCCTAAACCCCAAGTCTAATCCTAGGTGTTGAAATGGGTATTTCTAAGTCTTAAAGCCGAAGCAAAAAATTCAGTCTAAAATGTAAGCCTACTTGTTTACAGACCCTCCAGAAACCTGTGACGGCCCTAAAAGTACATGGACCCAGCTATTTATCATAAAAGCCTTTTTAAGGTGTAGCAAATGATATTGCGCAGAGGTACCATGTCCAGAACTTAAACGCAAAATTCCACAAAAATATGACTAAATTTACTCGGATAATATCAATTAAAGTTTTCTTTTCTTTGGCGGTCTCAATTTATAATCTCGTGTTTAATAGTAATAAAGATAGGAACTTAACTGACCTCTTTTTCCTATATATTTTGCTTTCAAACCAATTTTTACATATTAAAACAAAGAATTGTCAACATTTTTGCAACATTCACAACCAACATCAACATATTTCCAGCAAAATTTCCTGATCGAACGAACGGCAGTGAAAATCTCTTGAATGAAGAGTTAAAACGAAAAGTCAACCGCTGCTTTTTGTATTCGATTCTAATCTACAAAATGTTTATCCAGTGCGAATCTGGTTTGATAGTCAGTCGGCTCAGTAGCATTTTTTGTTTCGGTGAATATACGTCGCAACGCAGATAAGCAATTTTGGTAAAAATAAAAAAATAACCAAAACCTGTTTTGTGTGCAATTGCATATATATCGGCTGAACCGCTGCTCAGAATCGGCTGAAGCGCGGTCCACAATTACGCATGTTAGGGTCGCGCTAAACCTTTGTTGACGACCGGCGCCGTCCGTCACCGTGCATCATCCGTACAACACCGCCCGTTATCGTACGATAATGCATGGTACGAACGGTGACGGACGGCGCCGTACGTGTGACGCACGGTGACGAACGGCGCTGGATGTCGAGTATAGCGCAACCTTAAGGCGGTCCAACTGTAGTATATAAATATTGAAATATACTTAAATTAATTTCAAAATAGGATTAATTGTTTTGAGTACGACATGAGAAAGAATGTAAAATCATATTCGGAGTTGTATCACATGGAAGCGGATGCATGTTGTTTTGTTTCGTTTCATCAATATTTGGAAGTGAAGGTATTCATTTTTATAGGATGCGGAAAAGTTTTATAAATTTACCGTAATCCTTTAAACATGACTGAAAGTTGGTTGCAAATTTGATCACAGCGGGCAATCGTGCTTGCGTTTTCAAATCTGTTTGCCACCTATCACCAGTTGGTTGGGATCACTGTAAATTTCTGTGAGTTGCGTTTAACTCAGAATGAATTGAATCACTCAGTATAAGTTTAGGATTATCAGAACTCAAAATTTTGAGCAGATTAAATTTATTCTGAGTGAATTAACCAACTCACCCGGAGTTACCTTAACTCAGAGGAAGAATATACTCAATTCAGAGTGAGTTAAATGTATACTGATTTCAATTCAGAAATGACCAACTCGCGAGCTGAATTGATTAATCAACTCATTGAAATTAACATAGTATATTATTAGGTCTTGTATTTTACTTCTGCTGTTTCTGCGGTGTTTTGAAAAGCTACAACAAACAGGTATATTACTTTTATATCAAATTAATTTTCTCCGAAATAGGCTCTACGGAACAATACAAGCTGAGTCAAATTCGACTCCGCCAGAATCAAATTCGATTTACTGAGTCGCACGTTTGACTCGGGCGGAGTCGAATTTGACTCAGTTTGTGCAGTCCCGTAGAGCCTATTTCGGAGGCAGTCAATATGACTCATCATTTCTATGCAGTTTAGGAATACGTTTAGGCTAGTATTTCCGCCCCTAAAATGTAACATTTGCCGAATTAAAAATATGTTGATTGCATGGTATCTGTGTGAAAACCGACAAATTTTAAATATTAAACGAGATTTCCGGTTCAAATCTGCATTAGACGTAAATATTAATTAGTTTCTATTCGCTTGATTAGATGAAGATGTGTTAAAATGACGCATAAGGCGATATGCGCTGTATATATAGTTAAATAGACAAGTTTTCATGCATGATTTATTTAAATATGAGTTTCAAATCATTATTACATGCGATTTAAAATTGCCGGTCCATGCTGATGGGGTGAAATATGGCTTTCAAACGTGCATTATGTGATGATAATCTGAGGTCAAGTGTTTGTCTGAAAATCAACTTTTACGACCGCTCTGCATGTAAGCAGTATGACATTTTTAGACCCAGTACAAGCAGGCGTAAGGGTCTTTTCAGCAATCCTATAATTGAACATAGGTTGCGTTGGCGTTCAATGCATTCGCCAGGCCATCGTATACCTTTGAACTTGTAAGATAATGCACCTTGGCAAAAAATTGTCTTCCAGGTGCGCAACAGCTTATATTAAAATAACGATAGGCATGTACATATGGGCACAATCCTATAATGGCAGAACAAAAACCTCGTGAGCGGACTGAGCGAGACGTCCTAATCAGTACTGATAACAGAATGCTTATTCAGAATGCGCTATCAAGGCACAAATTTTGAATAAGTTAAATTGCCTCTTAATCATTGACTAAAGTTTCGTTTCACCTTATGGTAAGTTTCCCCCCTCGGATGAGTTGGCCCATGTATAGAACAGGGCCGGTACAGTATAAGCAAAATTCCTAAGCCTAAGCCTAATGCTGAGCCTAAGCCTAAACCTAATCCTTTGCAATCCAATGTATACAACAGGGTCGGAATAGTAGTATAAGCATATTCCTAAGCCTAAGCCTAAGCGTAAGAATGAGCCTATGCCTAAACCTAAGCCTAAGCTTAAGCATAAAAATAGTCTAAAGGTTACCCTCACTCTGTTACAGCCCCGCCGAAAAACGTGCCAGCCCTGTTCTATACATAGGCCGGTGAGTTCAAGTGATCAATAGGTCAAAGTGTGCAGCGCAACAAACTGCAATATTTATGTTCTAATAGAATTAGTTCATTAATAGCTCAGCTGCGAAACACCAACAAGACTTTATAGAAGAACAAGCTGACGTTCATAAGGATTAATCCGGATCTCAGTAGGATCACTACAAAATTCCTCGAAGCATATGCGAAACGTTAGACGTCTCGGAAAATTATTTGAATGAGTCATACTGACACGATTGTTTTAGAAAGTCTACTCGGGAACTCATATTCTCATATCAGGGGGAGTAGTTTCTGAATTCTATACACACTTTTACTATCCATTTTTCTATTAAATAGAGCGTCTGAGTTTTTTGACAACAGCCGCATAACAGCTAAATTTGCGATAGAAGCCTTCACAAGGGACCACTAACGAAATTGTGTGTACTGTATTGACCCGAATAAAAGGGGGGACTGATATTTATTTGGCCTATCCAGAGGGTACCCCCCTTGTCATTCGGTTACGGACTGTTATTTATTTTTAACACACGCTCCGCCGCCATTCGTTCCTGATATCCGGTACTGCAATTATCCGTTGAATTGAACGTTTATTTGTCTGGTTTCAATAGTTTGAGCGATAATAAAAGGTTATACTTAGGAATGTACTTTCAAAATTTACGTTTTGGTCCTGGAGTCATTTATGCCCTACAGTTGAAATAATTGACATTTATGGACTCTAAATAGGGTTTAGGGACTCTATTTACGGACTCTTGTAGGGATACTGACTCATAATGATTTGAACCCAAAATGGGGACGCCCTTCTTATTACCCCCTCTTATTCGGTCACTGCAGTAGTCAGGAAAAGCCTATTTCGGAAAGAGTCAATTTGACTCACCATTATTTGCAGTGTAGGTTCAGGGGCATTCCGGACAAGCCGTTGCTGAATGCTTCGCTACACACAAAATAAATTGTCTTCACTGCAAAAAACGATGAGTCAAATTATCTCTCTTCGAAATAGGCTCGACAGGACTACATAAACTGAGTCAAATTCGACTCCAAGAGTTAAACGTGCGACTTTGTGAGTCGAATTTGACTCTGCCGGAATTGGATGGACTCAGTTTGTGTAGTTCCGTAGAGCCTAATTAGGAGTGAGTCAATTTGACTTACATTTATTGCATCGTATTCTAGAAATATTGTCTGTAATTTAAGACAATTATTAATACGGACTCCAGACATTTATTTCTTGAATTCCGGACTTATATTTCTCAAAATTTTTAGAAATATGGGTCTGAAATTTTTCACACTTATATAAATGTCTTAAATTTATGACTTTGTTTTATGAACGATTAAGACAAATATTTCTGAAACATAAGACATATTATGTCTGAAATACAAGTGAAACATTTACCGGAAACGCCGACTCCAAAGTGGGACTAAAGCTCAACCAAATACCCTATTTTACAACCTAAGATACGTTCAAGACGCAAACTTAGGTCGGGGAGAGCCTGAGCTTAACCCGAAATATCTTTGAAATTCGATTAGTTATATCAAGAGTGCATGATTCTCTTGAAAAGAGTACGCAGCTGGGCACATTCTGCGTAGAAAAAATGTACCCCACACGCGTTACATTTTTTCCTACCCCGTTGGGGGTTCTAAATTTTCGCTAAACATTATAAATACGTTGCATAAAAGATCGAAGCAATATATTGTGCATTAAAGCTGAAATCGGCTCCCCCCTTAATAAGGTGTGTAAGGCAAAAACGCAACACATGCTGGTACATTTTAAACCTTGCACCGCCCAGCTAATTGCACACTCTCGTTTAAGATCATCCACGTTTGCTTATATACACTTTTAAAAAAATAAACGGAGAAACTTTTTTCATACATAAAATCATAAATAGTTGTTTGAATATGAAACAACTATTTCTCGAAAGTAAGAAATTTGTGCCTATAAATTGGTAATAGACACTTCTGGAATATGTAGAATATATAGACATTGTTGTTTTAACCATTTCAGACACGAATCTCAGAGCCATTTAAAGACTGCTTATGTCTGAAATACAAGTTACTTATTTCTTGGAAATTGATGAAAGCAGGAGTCTTGAAATATTAAGACTTCATTTGTTGTATAGAAATCGACAGTATCTCGATACAAAATTATTCGCTGTTTTATCCTACTAAAATTATTTGGTTCACAGCTGCAGAATCCCATTCGCACGTATCGCGGTTGAAATGACTATCTAATTTTTTCCCATTTATGCTTACGAGAAATGCTTTGAAAATTGACGTTTGAAACACGAAAACCGTTGAAAATGCGTGTTTTATCCTTGAAACACCTTTCCGACTAGCAAAAATTCTATGTTGCCTCATGTAAAAATATCTGGGTTTGGTCAGCGCAAACTACAAGGGAATAGAAATGTTTTGTTCGAGAAAATGCTACATTCGTAAAAAATCCACTAATAAGAACAAGTACATCATCTCATGCAATCAACACTGCAGCCACAAGTTCAGGAATTTTTATACATCGAAATTTCAATACAAAAGTTTTATAGTATTGTTTTAATGATGTTTAATAAAGCTTCTAGCGCAGCAACGTTTAATCGTCTACTACAAAATCTGCCACAAAGCAAGAGCCAATTTATGATTGATCGTTACACCTTGTATACTCAAGGGCTAATGATATTAAAAAGCGAAAGGAAGAAAAATTATGTTTAATAAACCAAGCTCTTATAGTCTGTTTAAAGAAATGTGGACCTCACTTCGTGCTATAATTATTTACTTAGCTAGTATATAAATTATATTTCGTAAAATTACTGCTTAATCGTTCATGAAAAATTTCGTACATATAACTGGGTGAAAATTATTACTGTTCTGCTTGACTTAGCTGAGAACCACATCTCAGTTTTCGTGTATTGTATGCGAATCTAGATTTCATGTCGGCCGAGTTTTGTTACATTGCTGCATTCAGCACTAGTAGTTTGAGAAGCTCTTTAAGTACCACATACATAGTAGTTGGTATATAATCATTTAAGAGTGATATGGTTACAAATTCTTTAGTTATAAAACCTGTTATGATATCTTGCTATGAACGACAACTTTAAATTCCCCTGGCAATACGATTTTCCACCCTTCTTCACGTAGGTTTTTGAAAGTATTAATTGGAAATAAGACATGCTGTAATCCGTTAACTTCGATACTGTCTCAGGGTCAACTCTAAAAACCAGGCAGTACAAGCAGCAATCAAATCAAAATAAGTACTGCTTGAATAGACCGGGCGCAAAACAACGAATGAAAAGCTGTCTATTTTTTTTGTGATAAGTTGGGTAGGCTAGTGTACGAAAGTTTTTAATCCTGAGTGCTCAGCAGCTGAAAATGAGGGACACTCCAAGGAGGTTTCGAACTCGGTCGCCAGATTATCAGTCCAGAGCACAAGCCACTGAGCCACGCCGCCTCACAATCAGCTGCTGAGTTTGTCTGTTTTTATGCCTTATGTGATAAGTTGGGTAGGCTAGGGTACGACAGTTTTGAGTTCTGAGTTGTCAGCAGCTGAAAATAAGGGACCCTACCAGGAGGTTTCGAGCTCGGTCGACAGATTTTCAGTCCAGCGCGCTATCCACTGAGCCACGCCGCCTCACAATCAACTGCTGAGTTTTTCTGTTTATATGCCTTATAAGAACCTCAACATTATGCGCATGATCTTTGTTCTTCCATGTTTTACTGCTGCTGCATATGAAGGCAATACAATGCTGCAGTCATTTTCACTCATCAGCACGAGGTTATTACATGTCTCTATGCATCCATATGTCACACCTTATAAGAACCTCAACATTATACACATGCATGTTGGTTCTTCCATGTTTTTACTGTTGCTGCATATGAAGGCGCTACATATGCAGCAGTGATTTTTACCTATTTTCAGCATCAGCACGAGGTTTTTACTTGTCTCTATGCATCCGCATGTCACATTTTTAATGCAATTTGTTTAGAATCCAGCCGAATCTTTCGACTCGCGAGAAACAGCTTGAATCGTGGTCAAGTTTGATAATCGACTACTGCCAAAAGAACAAAGTGTATTCGTTAGATCTAGTCGAGGCTGGGAACAGTGAACTGTTTCATAATGCAAAAATAAACCGTAAGAACTATACATACTACAATTTTACCCTAAAATGTAATGAAACATTTAGTTTTATCGCATTCTAAATTTGGGCGTGTGATCTTAAAGGTACGAACATGTATGCAGTCGAATTGCTTTAGATAGGATCGTTCGTGCATTTGCGTAATTACTAATTTTATCTGAAGTTTTTAAAACTGATTTCTTATCGTTTTGGGAAGATTTGGTGCGTACATTATGTTTTTGTTGTTTTTTCAGGGAAACTGAATACTGAAGGAATAAATACTGTGTTAGCTCATTTAGATAAAAAAGGTAAAGTTGGACGACGGTTTATGTGGTTCAACTTTTGTGGCACTGTTTAATGCTTAGAAATTTATTCATTTAATTTAAATTTAATATTTTCTTGTCCTATTTCATGAAGCAGGATGTGGCTATCGTGCTTGAAAATTTGTAGAGAGAACAATGTGAAATATTGCCTTACCTTGTCAGGCTATCTTTGAAAACGTGTTCTTGCTTTGTTCTCGTTGGTTGCAAAAATACTGTCTATATTATTAAAACTGAAACGCCGTAGGTTTGACATTTTATGAATACTTCTGTTAAACAGTCTGAAAGCAGGCAAAGTTGAGTATTGCGTATGGGTGCAACAATGCGTCTCCTGATTACGGACGATGGTATAAGTTTTTGGGTAAAAATTAGAAAATAAATTTATTGAATTTATGAAATATGTTAGTTTAATTGAGTGATAGAATGTCTATTTCTAAGATAAGAATTCGTAAAGTTTTTGTATTTTTTCAATAAAATTCCGTAGCAACACTTTAGGTCACATTGAGTGGCTTGATAAACATAACCGTCGGTGCCGCATTATCTGGAGAACCACAGAAGAGTGGGCAAAGATCATTTACGATTGGGTGTGTTTTGTACTTTTTCTTTGTTACATTTTCAATGCTTCTAGATTGTTAGTTTTACCTATTGTTGGCTGATAATGTTTAAGTGCTGTGGTTCATAACTTTGTACATAGATGCAGTTTGGAAAGCGTAACGGTATTATGCTGCTACTCGCAAAGTACAGTTTGAGTGGCACTTTGAGGAAACACCAAATAGAGAATAGGAAGTGTCGCACTCTAAATAACACACTCTTTCATAAACTAAACATGGTAAAATATTTTGATTGATGCATATAGAAACATAATAATAATATATACTAGCACTAGTGGAGCTGTTTTTCAAATGGCTTATTGCGTTTTAATGCTTGTATAAATTTTTTTGTTCCGATGTGTGATTTTGTTTTTATAGGCGAAAGAAAACGGATTCACAAATACTGTTCATACGTTCCACGAACTAACAGACGACGAAGATACTGCATCTGAATGTAAGTTTTATTAACCAATGATACAAAAAATAGTGTACCAAAAATATTGTTAAATGAATTTAACGTTTGGGAGTCCTGGTGGAATTTTGGCTAAGCATAGCATTTTTTGTTTCTCTGTTTAGGTTTTGTTGTTTCAAAGTGGTACACGTTTTATTGTTTGTAGGAACGTTTTAGTGAAACATTGTTACTTCTTAAACAATTAAATTTAAATTCGATACTCTGTGTTTGGTTAAAGTTGTATTGTAATGGTTTAACGTACGTAATTTGTTTGCATTATGGACATTTTTTGATTGGAAGATATAACCGCTATTTATAATTTGGCTTATTAAGCACAATTGTCTAGTTTTGGAGGTTTTACTATTGCTTTGTTATTAACTTTCAGCATTTCACGGCCTTGAAACAGAGTTTTTGGTGAAAGCACTACGTCATCTGGAAGCTCAGGGCAAAGCTGAAATTATTGGCCAGAACGAAGGAGTGAAATTTTTCTAACCAAGTCAAACACTGGCATTTTATGCGTTCGGTAGATTTTGTCTGGAAACTTTGAACGTTGCGATTCAACCGTATTTAAGATTTCCAATCTATCAATAACATGACTTTTCATTTCTTTGTTTGTCTGCAAATTTTGAACCGCTTTCAGAAAAATTGAATTTTATCCTAAACTCGGGACTCGTGTTTGATTTTGAAAACAAAGAGCCAGTAAGTTTGCAGGTGGCTTGTTTTGGAGTCCGATGCTATGAGTTTTGTCGCGTATAAGTCACGTATTGAAGAAGGAGATGATGTCATCGTATATGTTGGCTATCGTAATACATACAAAATACGTATTCAATGGGGTGAAGTGTGCCAGACAAAATATGGTGGGTTTCGACACGAGTACGTGATTGGAAAAGAATACGGGACAAAGGTGCAATGCAGTAAAGGTAGGTTGTGGTTTTAGTTTATAGTTTTAAGACTTTGAAAGCTCCTGAGACGTTTTTGAAGCTCTATCTAAGATTCTATTTTAACCAATCAGTACTGATTGTGGCGGCAGTCTGGCTGCACCTTTTTTTTCGTACGCATCTGGCCATTAGTAGATTTCAGTTTGACGCTAATGAAGGAATTTTACAAGCATAATTTGCATGTGTCGTGCCGTAAAGCGGATTTGTTAAATTTCTTCAACCGCAGACCAGCAGTGTTAATAATTTATAAAACTTTCAGGTTACGTGTACATTCTGCACCCGACGCCTGAATTATGGACACAAAACGTCGATCATCGAACACAAATTTTATATCCGCCTGATATTAACAGAATTATTCTTGGACTTGAGCTCAAACCTGGATCTCGTGTCGCTGAAGCAGGTACCGGTAGCGGATCTTTGTCGCATTCCATTGCAAGAACCATATACCCCGATGGACACCTATATACGTTTGATTATCACGAACAGCGAACTAATACTGCCAAACAAGAATTTGAAGCGCATGATATTAGCGCAGTGGTTACCGCAGAGAATCGAGATGTCTGTGCAGATGGGTTCGGATCTTGTCTAGACAGTAGTCTGGATGCTGTGTTTTTGGATCTACCGAAACCATGGGAGGTTGTGCCGCACGCGAAACTTGCGTTGAAGGTATGTTATGGTTTGGGTTGGTTCTTCATTATATAGCCATTCTCGTTTTTTTAATTGCTTTGGAGTGTATTGTTGAAAACAATGGCGTATTCAATAGCCAGAGGGGTTTTAGGTCAACCCTCCTTGCTTTGGGAGTATACTGTTGAAAACAAGGGCGTAGCGAATAGCTAGGGGAGGTTACCGGTCAACCCACTGTTGGTATTTAATGCGTCTAGGGGATTTTAGGCAATTGTTAGTTGGTAACATAAGAAGTTCCTCAGCAAAGTATTTATTCGACGTGATCTTCACTTTCCAAAATCATGGCTACTTTAATGGTTCAAAAGTAATTATTGCCGTCAGTAAAAAGTATATGTTGGTAAAATCCCATTTTGGTCAGTTGATTTTTTATCGCGTTGTTGAAAAATCCGTGGACTTTTTCAAAATTATTGACTTAGGTTACAAGATTTAAGCTCGGCTGAATTTTTTGTTTGTGCTAAATTGACAAAATCCTCATTTTTTGTTTGTGCTAAATTGACAAAATCCTCATTTTTTTGATGAAAGCTTCGGTCTAAACTTATTGTATGATATGATAGTTGTTGTTATTTCACCATCTCAATTTTTAATTTTGAAGGAATTTTTTAATTTTTAGAAAACAGGCGGACGGATATGTTGCTTTTCGCCGTGTATTGAACAGGTTCAGCGCAGTGCCTCTTTGCTCACTGATCTTGGATTTGTTGAAGTTGAAACGATTGAGTTGGTTGTAAGAAGTTTAAAGGTAACACTGGATGAAATCTCTGAGAACTATAATATGTACTTTAGACTTTATGCTTGTTTCGTTTTCCAAATTTATCAAAAAATATGACATTTTGCATTTTAATAGTACAATATTAATACTTTTTAGCAGCGACAACAATTTATTATAATGACGTTTCGTGTTTATTATTGAAGATAACAGAGGCATCGTTGCCTCGCTTGGTGCCGTACAAACACAGCGCCCTGTGTAGCCAAAAACAAACCGGTCGTATTCCAGAATCAGCTCCTGTTGCGAAAAAACCTCGGATTGAAGTTGATAACGGGTCGCAGTTATCAAAAGTGAAAGACGAACATGTGCTGTCTAAAGATAAGTCAAATGCGGCACCAACGCGCAAATCTAACGAATTAGGAGACGGTGTAGAAATAAATAATCCCGAAACAATGTGCAGATCTAACGAATTAGGAAATGATACAGAAATAGATTCAACGGTATTTACTTCGGTTGTCCCCGTGTCTGGTAAGGTGCCGGCGCATTCAGGCTATTTGACGTTTGCAACTTTTCCTCCAAGTTATAATGAACAGAAGCGATCTATTGTGGGAGATCTGACAAACTGAAGATTTGCATCAATTTGATGTTTGCACTGATTCTACCGCTCGAGGATACTGTAGTTGGCTAATTTCATAGGGTTCTGTTTGTAGCCGGGAATCATTGAAATTTGAATATTTTAATTGCTTCTTACAAGTAAGTGTGATATCATTATTGGAGCTGTGTGTTTCATAGGTGACTGAATATCACGTAAGTTATTGCGGATTGGTAATTGTGTACTGTGTGTTATTAGATGAGTTTTTGTGAAAGTGGGAATGTGCCTTAAATTTTTTATGCTTATACCAGTTTCGGCATACTTGTGTGCTGTTAGAAATCGCGTCATAATTTCGATAAACGCTGGTATATTGTAACTGGTATTCTATTTTATCCGATTGAAAGCTTCTCCAGTTCCTGTAGCTGCCTGTGATGCATAATTGTGTAAGCTTAGACAAGTTCGTTTTTCAGCTCACTCTTTAATATATACAATCTTGGAAGTGTCTAAACTTTAAAAGCTTTATAAATTGTGAAAATTTAGAGTATGTTGTTGCAAAAAGTTACCTGTTTGAAGTTTTGTGTTGAAAATGATTTGCAATATCGTGATTTTTTTATGCTATTCAATTGCTTACAAGTAGTAAACATTTTTATACCGTTTGTTTGTTTGTCATGGTTGTTATTCTTGTAAAGTGGGCGAAGTCTACGGCGATACTTGCAAATTTTAATTTGCATATTAAGATTTTTATATCACTAATTATTTTGAAAATTTTATTTTGTTCTAGCGATGAAGCGGAACAAGTCATTAAAGTGTTTTATGTTTCTGCCATTGTCATAATTGCTTTTCAGCTTGGCCAGTGTTCGTAATCGTAGGGGCAGTTTGCGATACGAATATGGGTATTTCGTTGTTATACCGCCGCATGAAAACCGGCATGCTGTTTTGGAATTGAAGTTATTTTGTGAAACTACTGTAGTTCGACGTGGTTTAATTTTTTATCTAGTTACTACATTATAGTGCATTGGCCAATGTAAAGAACATGAGTGGAGCAGTATTATAATCTTATTCCTAAGCCTAAGCGTAAGATGAGTTTGTTCCTAAACCAAGCGAAACAAATTAGTCTAAGCTTACGCTTATTCTATTGTAGTCCTCCAGAAAAAAGTTCTACCCTGATCTTTACATGGGCCAGTGCATTATATATCGAAATCACGTTTAAGAGTATCGGTTGCATATTTCAAAACTAATGATGGCGTCGCGTGAAGTAGACGAGCGAACGTTATGGATGGGTGATCTGGCTGAATATATGGACGCAAATTTTATCGGGGAAGCCTTTTTGAAAATGGGTGAAGATGTCAATACGGTAAAAGTGATATTCGACAAGTACACCGGACAGTTTGCAAGATATTGTTTCGTGGAGTTACCGTCGATTGACGCTGCGCGAAGGTATGTGCCCTCAGGTGAATTTTAGTGGTAAGGGATAGGAAAAGCTTGAATTTTATTTGTTCGGACTCGGAAATTACACGAAAATGTTGTGTTGCGATGCAGAAAACGTAAATGTGGGTTCAGAACTGCAGTAGGAAACGCTCGAATTTTATAGGGACTTTTTAAACCGCGCGGTGTTGAATGTTGTTTTGGGTTTGGATGTGGTCTATGATCGTGACCAAAATGTTCTGTCTGTTAAATAATGTTTTGCCAGAGTATGTAAAGAATAAATCGTTCGTCGTTTTTATGGGAAAGTAAACCAGTGTAACAGGGTGCAAACGGAATTGTGATTCGTGTTAGAATTTCGCTTCTTATTCAACCCGATTGTCATTGCAGGTATAATCGGAATTGGAATTGTAATTTGCATCATTCCTAACATGTATTAATTATTGTGCTATTACATGCGAAATAAGTTTGTACCAAGCAGTATATTTTTCCATTTTCTTCTATTGTGCAAAAGCTATTTTATGTTTCAGAGTTATGTTAACGATTAACGGTAAAATTATTCCTGACAGCAAGCCGCCGCTTTCGTTCAAGCTCAGCTTCGCGTACAATCCGTCAAATCCAGTGCTTGAGTATAACATTATCGCGTCAAATTTACCCAGTGAGGTCAGTTCTGCCAGATTTTATTAAACATTTTGTGTTTGTTGTTATGGATACAACGTTTTTGTGCTATATAAATAAACGATGGACTTGGTGGTCGCTGTGTTCGGTAAGATAGCGGATCGGTAAGATAGCGGATCGTTAAAGCAAACCAAGCACCGTTTTAAAGGCTAACGTTAATACAAATTCTTGGTTTTGATCCCTTTGGGGTGGGTCCTCTTGGATTCGCTAGTGCTTTGCTAAGTAATTTCAGGGTGCTTGTACCGCTGAAGTATAGTATAGTACACCTGTGTGAAACTTTTTATTCGGATCACCCGTGGCAGTGATCAGAGTATCTTTGCATTGTTTTTAATAGCGATTACTGGCTGGATTTACATGGTGTGCCGGTATTATCAAATGTGTCAATCATAAATCACTAGTTAGGTTCAGATATTCTATCATTTGAGTCAAAGCATAATGCAATGCTGGTAAAATTTCCTTTGTCAGCTATCGCAGCTCAACCGTTTCAGAACGCATTATTAGGGCCGTAAGGTACTGAGGTTTGAAGCAGCGGTAAAGGTGAATGGAATTTTTTATGCTGCGATTGCTTGATTTTTAGGTAGATGACGCACAACTGTACCAAATTTTTGGCAAAAAATACTATTCGTGCCGCGGCGGGCGAGTGTTTAGAAATCCTGATGGGACAAGCAAAGGAGTTGGTAAGGACTGTTGGGATATTTTCAACTGTAGCGAATAAGTTTTATGTTTATTTTTGTGTTGTATCGCTCCTAGGTAGGTTAGGTTGTTGTCACACTCGAGCAAGGTAAAGAATAAATTTTGGTATTAGTGCGTGTTTGATTGTCCGTATCCAAGTTTAAGGTTAAGGGCGGCGCAATATTTTTGATGACGTCCGGTGCCGTTCGTCACTATGAGGTATCGTACGCGAATTTCTCATGTACGATACGGTATGGTAACGGACGGTGACGGACGCCGGCGGACGCGACGACAAGTGATGCGCCGCGCCACCCTAAGTTCTTCACACTACTATGATATTTTGTGCTCACAGACAAGTTGAGTGATCTGTATTGGAGTTTAATGAGTTGTCTATAGACAAATAGTAATGCTGCTCAAATTTGTTAATACGTTGCAGAAGGTTTAGCCAGATTTCATGTTTGTGGAAGGCCTCGTCAAAAGTTTATTTGTCTCGGCTAGCATTTATGAACAGACTTGTCGAAGTCATTGAAAAGGGCCATGTCCTTGTTTGGCCGCCCCTTCTGACAACGCCGCTGGTTGATGTGTAATTTTTCCATGCCAGCTGTTTGTTATATATTTGCTGTATCGCTGTAATTTTCTAGGTTTGGTTCGATTCACAGCGAAACAGGATCAAGAACGTGCATTAGCTGAACTAAACAAATGGCTTATTTACGGGCGGCCAATACAATTACGCCCTGCGCATCCCAAAGCACGCAATCCAATTACTGGAAGACCAGCAACAGCCAACTATGATCCAGCGTCACACTACGCGGCGAATAAAGACTTTTATAATAGCAACCAGTGGCAGATGTACGATTATGCGATGCCGGTTAATTCGGGACCGCCTGGGCCGTCACAATCCGTTGCAGGGGGCGGCCACCATCAGTCAGGCAACGCGGCTGTCCCTGGTCCGCCAGGTGTAACAACAGCAGCGCCAAGACCGAATGTTGATCCAGGTAGGTGACTCCCGTGTGCCATTGTATTTTTGAGGAAGCAATGCAACGATGTGTAGAGATAAAGTACACGAGCAGTTAAAAATTACAGTGAAATCAGATGTTCACAATTCTCGCGGAGTAGCTAGCCCAAATAGGCTTGTTAGTAGCTGTATTAGGCTTAACGTGACGATTATTGTGATAGTTGGGATGCAATGAAAACTCTGAATGTCAAAAATATGTATCTGAGTTGAATGTCGATTTTTGTTAATATAATTGACGTCGCATATCACGGTACACACTGATATTATAACCATTCCACTTGCCTGTAAGGTTGGCGTTTCAGGTGTTGACGCAACAATTGAACAAGTAATCGGCCCACTATTAACTGATGATCAACAACTTGAAGATTACGATTTTGACTGTGACGTTGACGTTGAAAATATGTATGAAATACGACTAAGTGAAGCTTTGTTCCGTGAGCTGGAACGGTCGAATTGGTTCTTTATTAATTCGGCAAATTTTAGCGAGGCGGATTTGATCAAAGCGGCAGGTGGTGTGGTTGGTGGGGGGAGTGCTCAGTCTGCGACACCGATTGCAGAGCCTGGTGCTATTCCGGCCGAGGTTGTGCGGGAACAGAAGTCGCCTACGCCGGTGAGCGCTCAGGCGTGAACAGGGCGTTTGGTTACGGTGGTGGACACTCGGGTGTTAATATAGAACGTAAAACGACAAGCTCGCATATGGTGAGGCCATGGGCGTAACCGGGATTTTGGAAATGGGAGGGTTACAGTCTATAAAAATATTGAAGGAGATTTTGTGTTTTGCAAATGGAAACCGTGCCAAAAACACTGCAAAAATCGCAAAGAGTTTTTGACCCCTCATACTCTACCCCGGCTGCGCCGTTTTGGTTTGTATGTGCGCTGTATGTGACATCGCGAAATTTTCAGAACGGCAAGGCTAATGAGGGGTTAAACGCAAAGCAGATGTTGGTTTGATATACCGATTGTTGGGTTATATTGCAGTATAATTGATGTGTACAGATGTAACACAATGGCATCCGAAACGCCTGAGTTTCCGTGTGCAATGACAATTGAGTTAAATGAAATTTAGGTTCTTTTTATGACCAGTTTGATTTTTAAAGATCAAAATTGCTAGTTTTGAGTTTAACAACCAGTTTAGCAGATTTGATGGTCACTAATGTTCATATAGTTGTGCAAAATCGGTGTTCCCTTATGACGTAGTTTTTAGAATCATTATACGTATCATTTCCCTCCGTAGAAAATCTTTTGATGCAACTTGAGTAAATTTAAGCATGTGATTCAAAACTGTAAACGACGCGTGTCATGACTGATTAAATAAATTCAGCACATTCGCTGTCTTTTCTTTTATTTTGTCATGATTTGCCACTTTTTGACACCGCTCGATGGAGCTAACCACAGGAATTTAGTCGGGCTTCGGACGGCAGGTACCATACAAAATTTAATAGATTTTTATAATATCCTTGTATTTTGTGGTGGTTAAACATAAAATTAATGTCATTCATAAACTGTTTTTGAAACGGGCGCCTTAATCGCGTTTCCCCCCGTAACCAGCTCTGTTGACAAATTGTTTCATACTCAAACTCAAACAGCTTCTGTTATGCATTGTTTATACATTGTCATATTGTTATAACAATGGTGTGGCAAATATTTTACGTTTTGTAGATAGCTGTCAAATAATTGAACAGTGTTGAGATCATACTTCACAGGATCATTTCTGTAGTATGTTTCTCCATCACACTTCACTATTCGCAATCCTGTTGTGACCACGATGATGTGTGATAACATTCACCTCTGAGCGTGAAACGGCAATGAGTCAGCTTGCAATGGTTGGCACTTTGCTTGATGATCGCTTCTCTTGCTTTCGCAATGAGGAATGGGGTGAATGTTTTCTGAGTGGTTTGTTTATCAAAGGTTTTGGAATGGAAGCAAAAAATAGATTTAGGTTTTTTGGTTAATGTATAGAACAGGGCCAGAGCAGTAGTATAAGCGTGAATGAGATTTCGTAAGCCTAAGCAAAAAAGTTCGTGTAAAGCTTAGACGGAATGTATTACAGCCCAGCTGGAAAACGATCCAACCCTGTTCTATACATGGGCCAGGATTTCAGGGTTGCGTATAAGCGTATTCCTAAGCCTAAACCTGAACCTAAGCGCAAGGATGAGATTTCCTAAGCCTAGGCAAAAAAGTTCATGTAAAGCTTGAATTCAGCGATGTGCCCGACTAGTTTATGGATACCGTTTTTAGACATCTACCAGATTTGAAGCCAGTGTGTACGCTATATTGTAATGTTATAAAATATTGAAATAAACTTTAAGCAGTCAAGTGATTCTCTCTTGTATCATTTTGGAACCAACCTAAGTAAAAAATTCAAACGTCTTCATTATTTTGTTAAAGCAATTATTTTTTTAAGTGTTCCGTTTTTTCACAATATTCAATTTTAACCCAGGCCCTTCGCAAGCTCAATGTGCTAGCGGAGGGATAAATCTTTTTCAGGAGCGGCATAAAAATTTCTAGGGGGCACAATTCTTCCAGTGCGGTTGAGCCCCTCTGGTCTTCTTCTGGTTACGGAACCGTTTTAATCACAAACGAACCTTTATTTCGCTGCAGGAAATGTTGTAGGCTATTCATAAAAGCAGTCGGGTCAAGGAGCCACTGCGATGGGATAGGAGCGCCACCCTTGTATGGACAATATATAGCCAATCGACCGAGAACTTTCTACAAGATTAAGAAATGTTCTTGCCGCTGCGTTTACTAACAGATAATAGGTGCAGGGATGGAGTCGGCTCTTTGTCGGCATCGGCTTCAATAATAATAATAATACCGAAATTGTTGAAAAAATGAACTAATCACCTGCTGTGTTGCTTTGTTCATAATTTAAAGTGCTTGGAGTCGTGTTAAAGTAGCAGACTCCATGAAATTGCGAAGAAATTAAATTGCGACCAAACAGTTCAGGGATGCAGCCAGGATTTGTGCTCGGTAGGGTATGTCGTCATGAGTAAGAATTTAGTGATCTCTGGGATTCAGACCGTTATTCTAAAGTCTGTTGAAAGTATAGTAGTTAGGTAGATCGGGGCTGTCCTTGGGTTTTTTGGTTCGAAATCTGTAGTTTTCAATGGTTGTATTCGACCGTGGTTTCATTTGCTGATATAGATTCCCACTTGGGGCTCTAACCAATTTATTCATGCGTGGTATTCCGTATTTTGCGTAGTTTTCCGATTAACAAATATTGTGGAAAATAAAGTGCAGTTTAGCCCCTTTGTTAAACTACCCTGTGTAACAACATTACAGAATATCCTTTATTCTTGTCTCTAAACATTTTGGGAAGGAACGCATCTCCCTCTATCCTTCCCTTTGTATTCGTCCCTTGCTTATGTGCCTATAATATTGTATTGATCGTTTCGGTGGCCAATGTATAGACCAGGGTAGGAACAGTAGTATAGGCGTATTCGTAAGCCTAAG
Organism: Enoplolaimus lenunculus; assembly: GCA_030248215.1. NCBI lineage: Eukaryota > Metazoa > Nematoda > Enoplea > Enoplida > Thoracostomopsidae > Enoplolaimus > Enoplolaimus lenunculus. The sequence continues at coordinate 215,048 of JASANG010000864.1, read as the reverse complement.
CCGAAGCGTAAGAATGAGCCTATACTTAACCTAAGACTAAGCCTAAGCCTAAGCAAAAAATAGTCTAAAGCTTAAACTGACTCTGCTATAGTCCAGCCAAAAAGGTTCCGGCCCTGCTCCATACACCGGCCGTTTCGGTTATAAAGTATGTAAGTTTGATGTCTCCCTATATCATCGATGGACGGTTTAGTGTTTTCGAGCTTTGCAGAACAGACAGATATGCTATTCCACTATTAAGTTCCCCTGATTCAATGACAATGGCCAATGTAAGGAACAGGGGCGGAACAGTATGATAAGCTTATTCCTAAGCCTAGCCTAAACGTAACAATGAGTTTATTCCTAAGCCTAAGCCTAAGCCTAAGCGTAAGAATGGGTTTATCCCTAAGCCTAAGCCTAAGCGTAAGCCTAAGCCAAGCAAAAAAATTAGTCTAAAGCTTAAGCTTATTCTATTCATGTCTCACAGAAAAACGTTCCACCCCTGATGTTAACATGGGCCATGACAGTGTATCGAAAGTATATTTTAGGTGTAGTTTAAGCCGGTTAATAACAATGGTTTACGAAACTGCGTAGAATTTTCTAGTTGTATTATGTCTTTGATTCGTACGTTCAGGTTGTATCCTGTAAGCTGGGTTCGCATGTTGTGTACCGATAGCAGGCAACTGAGCGAAGGTGAATCGAAAATTTATAATATTTTAAAACGAACTTTTGATCGTGCCAGCTCAATTGAAGTGCAAGATATTTCAGGTAAGTTTGTTATCTTCTGGGGTGTAGCAAGATTTGATTTCGGGTCGGTAATTTCAAAGAGATTTTGCGAACAAATCTAACGAATGAAGTTAAATTTACTATCTGAACTAACTTTTTAAAGTGTAGGTTTGGATTTGGAATCGGAGTCGGCTTTGGTACAATGGCAATGGTGTCACGCTGGTGCCCAGTGTTGTGCTGTGGGGTTCAGTTAATATCATTGTTTTAAAGTAAGCATTCAAAAGATGTATTCGATACTCATCACTGGCTATTATCAAGTTTTTTGTCCGAGCTTCCAAACACCGCCCCATGTAAAAGCGGAACGTTTCTCTGTGGGATGAGAATCGAGTAAGCATAAGCTTTAGACTTAATTTTTTTGCTTGGCCAAGCGCTTAGACTTAGGCTTAGTTATAAGCTCATTCTTACACCTAGGCTTAGTCTTGGCTTAGGCTTAGGAATACGTTGATACTGCTTTACCGACCCGTGTTTTTTACATTGGCCGCAATTCAATTTTGTCTTTGTCATATGTTTAATCAAGAAAATATGGTTTTGGAAAACTCTTGACAGTTTGACGGGAAGCCGTTGCCGCAGGCCGATCTCTGCCGGAGTCGGAAGCATATCGGTTTTACCCTCGTTGTAGGGGTTGTTTCGTTATGAATATGAAAAACGGATGTTTTGTTGTATATATAGTTCTTGTTGCACAACTTTTGTATATATCGTAGCCAGGGTGCTACCGGATGTGAAAAATACCGGAGCCGAAGCCGGACGTCAACGAAACTTGCCGCAGCCGGAGGTGAGGCGGAATTAGAAAGTAAAAATGATGGTTAATTAGTTAATGTTAGCCAGTATCTGCAGTATGTTATTAAGTTGTTTGGTTTTACGCTAATTCTCTGAGAAATTTCGGAAATTCTTTCCTGAAAATTGTGACAAAAGTAAAACGAAACGCGCTAAACAGATAAATATTGCAAAATTGTGCAAAATTCTACTACCGAAATTGTGGAACTTCCGGCAAAAATTCTACCACAGCCGGAGCCGGAGACTGGTTTTCTGCCGGAACCGGAGGTAGACCTCCGGTTGCACCCTGATCGTAGCCTAGTCGTAATTCAGCTTAATTCCGAATTGGGCTAGTCCAAAGCGGAAGTCCGACTTGGGCTAGCCCAAGGCGTAATCATATCTGATAAAGGTGTACGTTTTCTGATTGGTTACTTGATAGAGGCAAATTAGCTTAGCAAAGCAAACTGCTTGGTAGCCAACAGTAACTTAACGATTACTTAGTCAATCAGCAAAGAGTATATTCGCATCAGCTAATCGTATTTGAGTACGGCATTAAGATAACCAATCACAAGAAGTGCACTTGTAGCAGAAAAAAATTGTGCCGTGGGCTAGCCCAAATCGTATTTCCGTGCTGGACTAGACCAATTCGGTATTGGGTTGAATTACGGCTTGGGCTACAACATATACACTTCCTGGTTGAGCTATATACAAATGAACTTTTTCAGAAATACGTCCTCGTGTATAGGCTTCCAAAATCACTTTTGAGGCAATTTGACTAGTATAATGAATAATTGGGCTGAATTAAATTTCGGGCTACGTCATAAATATGGCTTTTAGATTTTTCGTTTTAAATCCTTTCCCACGGTGGCGTTAAATTGTAAAATTATACAATTCAGTTTGTTTCAGGTGGCTGTGGCAGCATGTACAGGGTCGCTGTTGAATCTGTGGATTTTGAGGGATTGTCGATACTCAAACAACAGAAGCTAGTCAATCAAGTAAGTTATAAAAGTTTGAAAATTATTTTCACACTCACACGGGTGTAGCCAGGATTTTGGAAACGGGGTTAGGTTCTATAGATAGCTGCGTAGAGTGGGGTTTGTTGTGTTGCAAATTGAAACCGTGTTTAAATACCATTGTTCAAAATCCCAACGAATGCGGTTGGTCCCATAGAAACTACCATTTGTCTACGCGCTACCGCCTTTGCTGACGCTCTTCAAGAATCATTTAATACCCGAACACGTTCCTGTCGGCTTGGGCGTAACCAAGAATTGGGTCTATAAGGGACGTACCAGTTGTGTATAAGATTTAGCTTGAATTTAGTAAATAAGTTTGTCTCAAGCAAATGTATTTATTGTCGACAAAGCTGTTTGTTATATTTTCAAACTCTGAGATGAGTACAGGTTGATAAATTATAAAAATTACATATTTCTAGGCTCTTAAGCAAGAAATCAAAGAAATGCATGGAATACAGGTAACAACAAGCGTTCCTACAAGGCAGCGTGCAAATTAGATAGTACTTATTATGTTTGATATGTTGAATTTTACATAGTGGCATGTTTTGAAGTTCAGATTGATGGATAAAATATAGATTTGACGAATCGTTAGCGATTATCCAATAAGGTAATGTCTTCACCTGATACAAAGAATTTTAGACTGTAGGGACGGTGGTTCCTATAAGACACCCCTTTCGGATACGCTCTTGAAATTTATTGTATATAAATATTTGACGAATTTTATTCAGACATATTCATTGATTTTTGTGATATATACATGTATTAAATTTCGATAATCAGCTATTTTACTTGATGTCGCCTCCGTTTTGGAGTGTATTTTATACACGAACTTGATAAATAGATGTTGCAAAGTGAATGTTCAAAAATTCAATCGAATGCGTATATCGTAGTGCTTTGCGTATTTTATTATTCTTTTTTATATTAGTATGTTTTTAAATAAATATTATGTCTTTATTTTCATTCAGACTACTGGATCTAATTGACCCGAAATTAAAAAAATATAGCTAAAATCATTGTGATATCATCAATTGAATATTTTTAGTCATATTTAGATTTCGATTCTAAAACTTTTAATAGCTGAAATCTGTAATATTGCCTTCTGTTATGATCAATGTTAAATTTGAATCACTAGTTGAAACTACTTTGGTTGCAGTTGTATTCTAGAGAGCTCGTGTGATGAGATAAAGCGGTTCAGGTGATCTGGGTTCCATTGACTTTGAAGAAATATATAACGAAATTTTTCACTGGAGTATGTATAAATATTTTTTGACAATAAAGGAAATAACAACTAAGCAAAAAATAGTCTAACGCTTAAGCTTACTCTTATACAGGCCGCAGCAAAACGTTCCGGCGCCGTTCGATACATGGGCCCCAGATGTAGTATATATCAAAATATTTAGAAACAATGCGGTAGTCTTCTATTAAAACTTATGGAATGCTACACACAAAATACACTGCCTTGAAATTTCAAGAGTCCAACTTTATTAAATTTTCAAGAGTTAAATATCTTCTATTTCCTATAGTCATGTCTGGAATGGATAAAACAAAGATGTCTTGTATTCAAGAAATTACTGTTACCAATTTGAATCTTCACATTCCCATTTCTCAAACAAAACCTACGCTATTTATTGGTTTGCCAACCAAACCCGCGTAAAACCTATAGCTTTCAAAGAGAAGTTGCTGGATACACACAAAACGATAAAATTTTTTGCAAACTGGAAAATTTCTAGGCTTTAGGATTAGGAATACGCTTTCTTAATACGCTTAGGTTTAGGAATATGCCAATCATACTGTTCCGCCCCTGTTCTTAACATTGGCCAACACTTCCGAAAGCCTGTTGAACATTGATGCATGTCCAAATTGTGTTGGTAGAAAACTAAATCATCTAAACTTTTGCACTTCAATAATATCCGTTATTTTGATAGCTATTATATAGTTTCCGTTATTTTTAACATCCGTTTACACCCTGGCCGGAGCTCTAGTTGTGCTCTGGTGTTTAACCAGTTAGTCGCATATTGGAACTAAAGCTACTTAATATGGGCAATCGTTCAAATTCGTTGGCGTCCCAAAATTCTATGAAAACTGAAACTAATCGAATACCATGTGCAATCCAGTGACCGAACTGCTTTATATCATTCATATTACGGTTCATATCGGGCTTCAATTCCGGAAAAGTTTACCGACCTTCGGCTTTGGTTCCTTTCACATCCGATTGTACCCCGGTTGAATTTACAACTGTGTTCAAACCGTACTTGTCTTGCTTACCCTCAAACGTTCAAAGACCTGCGGGCTTTCAAATCATACGTGACAAATCCCAATATCCTGTACACTGCTCGTTAAAATATATAATAAGACGCAATTTTACTTTAAAAGGCAATATATTATATTGAGTGCAACAATATTAAAATATAGTTACGTCTATTAACACTGCAAATTCAGATACTTTCTCGCACTGAACATATGATTGTTGTTTCGGATTTCCTTGAAACATTTAACTGGTAAATTTCGCTTGTAGTTCATTTAACGAAAAATATGTTTTTGAACTCACGAAGAAAATTCAGGCCAGGCACAGTTAGCATAAGTTCAAGCGAATCAAAGAAATTTATTCAAAAATTCGTTGCGCCTTTTATGCCTTAACATATGTTGAGGTGATAATATAAGTGGCCCATGTATAGAACCGGGACGGATAGTTTTCCGAAGGGGTTATAATAGTGTCAGTTTAAGCTTTAGACTAATTTTTTGCTTAGGCTTAGGAATAGGCAATATGCTTATACTACTGTTCCGGCCCTGTTCAATACATGGGCTATATAAGTGATAGAACTCATCAATATTTTACCAACTTACCGACCAACGTTACTTTGAGGGGCGTAACAATAGATTAAGCGTATTCCTAAGAATAACCAAAAAAATGTAATCTAAAATAAACCCACTCTTTTATAGACCCACCAGAAACCTTGACGCCCCTTAAAGTAACATGGGCAAACTTATCAGTAGTCAGTTTACTCATCAATATACCTTATACCAACATGGATAAACCATTTTACAAAACAACGCTTCAGACACACATTTAACCGTTTCTCGTAGCGGATGTATTAATTTTAATAAGAGATCCAACTTCCAGCTGGAATTTGACCTCGGAACTTTCGTATAGGCGCTTTATCATAACCACTCGACTATACTTTGTGTGGGAAGGTTTACAGAGAGCACCCGACAGTTTTATTAATTTTTGTAGCATGAATATTTGCATTTTCATCTGAGTACAATTTCAAACTGGGATTAGAGCTAGGGACTCTCGGGCGGAAGGGCTTAACATCACTACTTGACGTTCGAGACCGAGCGGCTCTCAACGTCTTTTGCAGGAATTTTGCTAAACACGACACATCCTGCTATTATTTTTGAGTGTACAGTTTGCGCCGATTTTCTCATAGTATAAGCACTTTGTGCGAGAAAGTTTAATTTAGTCTTATTCTACAATAAAACCTCCATCTGTTGTCCTGTTATTCGTTGTGGACGGACCTTCAACCGTTGAAGCTTGCGAAGCGCTACTTCGTTGCCCACGCAATGCTGCACCAGGATAATTTACCAGCCGTTGGCCAACAAGATACCTGCAAAGTTTGTAGAATGATTACTGATTAGCAAAGACTTTAGGGATGCATTTAAAACTGTTATTCAAACAATAATTCTGCATAATTAAAACAAAGTCGGGATGAGATTTGACAATGTTTACGACCACCGCCAATGCTACTACTACTACTACTACCACTACCATGAGTCATTATATGATTACGGAAATGGACGGATTGTCGAGCGAGTCGCAAAATCTAGTGTTACATACAAAATTCAGTGCGAGCAATCGTATTTACATTTGGTTACGGCTTCATAATCGCGTCTAAGTTTTAATTGCTTGTGACTATCCGCATCCGCAGACGCGATCGCAAGTCAAAAACAGTGATTATAACCGCGTTTGCAACGATCGCGAATGCCCTCTTTTCTGTCTGTGACTTGTCTTATTTTCCAGAGCAGTTTAGGATGCATTTTTTTCAATCGTTTGGATTCTTAATGAGACTCAGTGTCCAGCAGGGTTCAATTTTCATGCACATCGCTAGGTGCCAACACCCCTTTTACTTAAACAGTACGCTCTTGAAATGCTCTCAAGAAGAAACACTCACGGTACGCCATTACGTTCTATTCAACTCTTCGGGTAGTGCTGCGGTACCGTCAACTTCTGAACCGGTACGATAAGTTTAGTGTCACCTTAAATAATTATTGTTTTTATTCGTAGTTTCATCCCTTTAGAGGCAAATCAAATGTTCTTTTAGCTTTTACACGTCGCACAAGGCTTACTTGTCATTCCGGATATGAACTAACAAACGATTGAGTTGTCTAATGTGCCAAATAATAAACGCAACAACACCACATACTATCAGCATGCACGGATACGAATGACGAACAAACAGCACTTGGTCTTGAACAGAATACCCTAAAAATAACGGCCATATTGAGGATTAGGGCAAGTATACTTAGGCTAGTTTGAAATTTAGTTTGTACTATTTTAATATTATAGATGCACAGGAAACAACATTGGCCACAATATTGAAAATAATGATTATGGTCTTAAATTTTGACGTAAAGAAATTATTAAAATTAAGAAAAATTATCTACCATTAACCGCAAATAAACTGTTCACATTTATTTTGAGCAAATCGTGCACTTCGTATTTTAGTAACCACATTCTTACCATTAACAGGCAATATTGTGTACGCTAGAACGTACGGAACCGATAATATGAGGCCGAGCATCGTTGACAACGGGATTATTAAATTTTTGTACGTTCCACAAAAATCCAAATTGCGAATGCCGTCTTGATAGAGCTAAAACGAGGACAAATTCTGTTACCTCGAAAGCAACCACAGGTAACAATGTAAAAGCAACTTAATACACTTCTTGAACGAAGCATTCATGTCGTTGATAAAACATTCTCGTGGTGCAAAACTGAAGTGAAATTGCATAAAACGCTATTGAGCTACAATCAGATAATCGCTTCTAGTTTGAGTGGTTTACAATCGAAGTAGTCACAAACAAAATTAAGTGTGCAGTAATCGGTATCGCGACTGCGGATTCATAATCGCATTTGATTTATGTTTGGTTGCAAGCAGTCACGTCTTTAGATACGATTACAGCCGCGTTAAAAACCACGGTTGTGGCCGCGTTTACAAGCGACTGAAAATTTAATACTACTAGTACTAGGCAATCCCGCTGCCTTCGCAATTATGGTCGTAGTAGTCGCGAGCAGTTCAAATCGTGTCTAAGACTAATTGCGTCTAAGAAACAAGCAATCACGATCAAAACCGCGGTTTGAAACTCGGCCACGATTGCACCAAAGTCTGACAGTCCCTGTACAATTACAAAAAATCGACGAAATATAAATAACAAAGCTGTGCTTACCTTTTCACAAGCTGCCTTCAACCACCATTCTGGTCCCATCATCACACCAGCGCAACAGATTTTGCAGTGCAAAATGCCAAGAGCCCAATCCTAAAACAACATACAAATGATATTCAAAACAATCCCGAAATACTTTACCAGTGTCAGTGTCATAATATACTTAATAAATACTAATAAAATGAATGCAATTAAATTTTAGCTTACACAATCCATCGTTCAGCTCTCAATAAATTACATATTAGGGGTTAATTTACTATTTTTTATTTTAATTAATCTCACTTTCTAACTCATAATATTTTTCAATTTCTCTAATCAATAAGTAGCATAGTGATATAAAATTAGCCATACCTAAAGAATCAATCGGCACACTTAACAAAAAAATTTGGATATTAAAAGGAAAACCAATCATACTTGAGTTGGAAACAATATTGGCGATTGGTTAATCGGAACCCGCAACGGTGTCACAACGAGCATTTGAAACAAAATGCCAAACAACAGCGGTAAAACGATTAGTAACGGAATTCCGACAGCGATGCATTTCGCTATCTGTAAATTAATTAATGAGGATAAGATTCGCATAATGTGCCCATTAGCTGTTTTTGACAGCTGCTACTAAAGGAGCCCGTACTTATGGAACATAAATGTATGCAAGACAACACCATGTCCATTACATTTCTTTGTTCGATTGATTAACAGACAAATGTAGCGTTCAAATATTAAAATTCATTTTCCTGCTATATGTAACATAATACACCACGTCTATTTTTGTGCAGAGAAAAACGATATCGTTTTCATACAGAGGCACACAATAACACACAAATGTCGTGGACAGCTACTTATTACTAAATGACTTCAAAGTACGAAACTATATTGCACCAGTTGACGCAAAAACAAGCAAGACTTCCCATAACTTTAAATTCAAACTTATATCCTCTGGTTCAAGTATAGCGTGGTATTTATATATTAGCACCAACTGTATTTTACTTAATAAATAGTATACCAATACCACTTACGCTTACCACGATGAACCAAAATCGAACCGAAGACCATACATAAGTCCATCCTTTGGGAAGATACTCCGCCGCGGCCATTACCAGTCGCAACCCAATCCAACAAATATACAACCCGCACGCCATTGTGTACAATTCATGAACGTTGCTGTGACCGGTTATTAATGATATCAGCGTCCGTCCGAGCATAACTAAAATTCAAGTTAAAATTTTTACTCGCATAATTGGAATTTTCTATCAGACCGATAGCTTTTTCCTACCAAAATCAGAATTAGCTTCAAATATCCACGTCAACGCATAACAAGACTAATCTTCAAACCATTGGACATGTCATAAAGCATACAACTTATTAACTAAGAATGCTAACATGTACCACATCACCACATCGTCATTGAAATCTTTTGGTATACAATATATATCCCTAGGTTACATAAAATTGTAATGAAAGATAATTAGCGGCAACTTACAAACTACTGATTTCATACAAAGCTAATGTCAGATCATATAGCGCTTCTCAAAACGTTCGCTACGGTTTAGGCCATGGCGCCACCGGATATTCGGTTCCAGTATATACCTACCGGATACGGGATATTTACGGTTAAGTCGACATATTTAACATCTTGTAGCGATTACCTTTCCGGTCCAGTAAAGTTGATAAGTTTTTCACTCACTGATATAAAATTAAAAATTTTTAGGCTAACTTATATAACAGCGCTGAATTTTATTGCTATATTCCGTTAATTTCGTGTCTAGGTTCAAGTAAAATTTTAATATCCTGCTGCGGTATTCGTTAAATTAATATCAAGTCGCACGAGTCGCACCATCGTTGAGACCCGTCTACTACTCAAGTCCCGAAGCTCTAAATTTTTTCCTATTTTATGTATTCGATTCACATAAGGCATGCTTTATAGTACGAATACCTACCGATCCGGCTCAGCGGTCAGCTAATTACATACCGCAAAACACATATCGCGGCAGCACATCAATGGGTATTTTAAAAATCTTCATATTTCCGTCTTTATGTAAACTTACCAGGGCAAGTAAGGCAAAGCAGGCTGCTTATTACTAGGCTCAAACTCATTACCACTAGTAGAAGGCATATCTAAAACAAACATCTATCAATAAGCAGCGACGCATTGACTACGATACATTTTAGTTAAATAATGTTCACCGCAGAATGTGGAACACAGGTAACACAATATTAATAAAGTTCGATGAAATGTATATCCTCTATCTATACAATTAAATCTCGAACGCCCTTGATACGTAATTTGGGTATCATTGTAATTCCATAGTAATAGAATGCATTTTGTTTTGCAAACAGGTGTGTGAAGATGTATAGGTACCAGGGTGCAACCGGAATTACAATTTACCGGAACCGGAATTTGAAAATTTTACCGGAACCGGAACCGGAAAATGAAAAATGCATTTCACCAAAAATTTCATTTTAATCTTATTTTTTGCTCTATTATTAGTGACATAACCTTAGTCGAACATAGGTATTTCTTTTATTTGTTGTATTTTAGATTTTCATCATCGACTGAAGTGAAATCCACCATCAATGGCTTATATTCGGAGTACAAGTGGCTTTCAAAAGAGATTCTTAAAAATTAGCAAAGTTAAGAAAACGGCCAAATTATAATACCGGAATTTTTAAATCCGGTAAAAATTTACCGGAACCGGAACCGGAAGGTGAAAAAATGCCGGAACCGGAACCGGAATTCCGGTTGCACCCTGATAGGTACGCAAGTGAGTTCATGTAGGGAACCTTGATACCGGTGGCTTACGATCAGGGTGCAACCGGAATTCCGGTTCCGGTAGAAAAATCCGGTATTTTTCCCTATCCGGTTCCTATAAAAATTCGGTATTTTTACTGGAATTTCCGGTATCTTCGGTACTGAAAATTTTTCTCATTCGAAATTTAAGAAAACTTTGCATATTATTCTAACAGATTTTTCTAAAATTGTCTAAGCGTGTATTGCCAAAAGTTTCAATTTCTGTCATATTTTATAATTGATTATACGTTTCTAGCTACTGCATTTGTTTCAGGATTTTGGCATCCTAAATGGTGTGTTTACACCGTAAAAAGCGATAAAATAGCGTTAAAATGAATTTTTCGGCAACGAGAATTTTTGTTTTCCGGCTCCGGTATTATTTTAACTTTCCGGTTCCGTTTCCGGTATTTTATAATTCCGGTTGCACCCTGCTTACGATACTGGCGTTGCAAACCTACCATTTTGACTGTACCAATTTTGAGATCGGTAACTATTACAGTAATTCGTCAGTTTGAAAACCATATCACTAACTGGTGATAGACCAAATGCATCTGAGAACATGGACTAAGGATTAATAATACAAACAATATATTCTTTATATTAAATTACTGCTTCACTTACCCTCAACGCAAAATACGTCGGCTTTGTATATGGCTGAACCCCAACCGGACTGTGCCCGACGTGTAATAAATTATGCTCAGCCGCTAAATTATTCGCTCCAGCGCCACCATCTGCAGCGGGAACATTCGCATTCAAACCATCCCTTCTTCCCGCATTTCCTTCATGGTTTTCCACGTCACCTTCTTCTACTCTACTACCGGTGACACCTTCTGCGCTCTCAATATTACCAGACGTTGACGGACGGCATTCAGGCGAAAAACTAGTTTTGTCACCCGTTTCCATATTTCCAGTCTTGACTAAATCGCTATAATCCACGGCTGGTGAAGGTGTAATATTGGTTCCCTGGGACATCTTGCTATCATTTGATTTTCCAATATGTTCTGTTGTCGAATATAACTGCTGCAGCGGGCCAGCTGTGGTTGTAGTATCTGCGCGTCGAGAACCAAACAACGGCAATGATGCTGATGTTGACGGCCCAATGTCTAGTATTTCCACAGAAGAGCCAGGCTGGGTATCTTCTTCGGTTGTGGTGGGGTTAGTGACTGAGTGCGGTTGTGAAATATCCTGCACAATAGTTAAAACGAGAACTGTTTTGGGTGTTGTAACAATATGTAAGTTAGTAACTGCATAATTACTTAATCTAAATTGAACGCTGTTTCTTTCTATAAAACATTGATCATTTTTCCGCATTCTATACATAAATCACCAGTTTAGCTGCATTTTTTGTCCAAATTCTGAACAATTTATATCAACTGTCACTAATCAGCGATTAACTATTGAACGACACCACATATTATGCTTCGTATAATGTCAAAATTTGCATAGCAACCTCTCAATACAGTTGCCTAAAAGCCATGTCAGTATCACAATCTCAAATAATGTCAGTTTCATATTATTATACTGTAGTACTACAATATACTGTCCCCCCAATATTGGCGGCTGTTAATCCTACCCCATGGGAGCTATGAAGATTGAGTAACATACAGATCGAGTTTAGGTTTATTTTACTGGTTCTTATAGTTAACATGGGTCAAAATATCTATGCTGTACTAGTATATCAAAAATGATATTTACATCTTCGGGCAACAAGTATCCCAGTAAACCAAGGCAACGCCCCACTATACGACACCAGTTTAGTGTTGCATGTTTAAATACATGTCGTGCTTGTGACTGTTCAAGTAACGCAGGTAATACACCTTGAAGCAACAGCAATTCGAGCGACAACTCACTAATCGGAGTATCTCTAAAATAGATAAGCAAAGTATTGACACCTAAAATTAGGTCTAAACAACCCTTGGCTACAAACGTTTTAACGTTGAATACGGTCAAAATAAAGCTGGTCCCAAACAGCAGGTAATTCAGTTCAAGGTACGAAACAATTTGCAACCCTAAATACATTTTTAGATTTTTTCAGCAATCTGACATCATTTCTGTTTGCTGTATAAATTAAGAAATACGCTAAATATGGACAATAATTAAGCATAGTAAACATCGCAGTTTGTTTAGAATGCAAGCCAGCCTCAAGGTCTTGGTTGCTACTGCATTACACTTACATATTAAAACTGATATTGTACGGCAATATGCCGGACACAAGCCGACGAATGAATTGAAGTGGCATGTAAACCAGTAACATGATAATCCCACCGAACAAAATCTGAAATTTATGGTATACTTCTGTTAAAATCAAATGTCGAAAGCAGAACACCTGGCCCTTCCCTCTTCCGACGTTCTGTGGGGGACATTCAGTCAGATTGAACGTGAGATGCAATTGAAGAGTTGGCGAAGCAATTCCCATAGGTCCAATCTGGAGGTCGGGAGAAATCAACCTGGGGGCAGACCAGAAGTGGAAGGGGTAAAATTGTGCGGCCCCATCACCAGGGGAGAGCTCAGAATACAACAGCACAACACGATTAAAAAATCTACTCAAGTATTTGAATAATTAACAGCAGAGACCATAAGTGGAACGCGTAAAAACTGTACGGCCCCATCACCAGGGACAGCCCATAATACAGCAGTACAACACTATTTCAAAATCTACTAACAACAGCTAATACCGAAGTTTAAGGCTATTTTGAAGCTATGATCGTTTTAAGGATTGAAAAAAAATGCGAAGCTGTAATTTGAACTAATATTGTCACAATGATAAGTCTGTCTGGACATTTCTCGAATATAGCAACACTTAATTTCTCAATCATTAAGTAATAACAGTTCACATTACTTACCGATGAGCACAGGAACCGTCGTATATGCTTATGAACAGGATGTTGTAACATCTGTAATCAACGAATGAAATAAACTGATTATGCTGTTCGGATTACGCTAACAGGCAGGGTGCCAGCTGATTTTAAAATACCGAAAGCGGAAACTGAAATTACTGCATTTTTCACCGGAATCAAATAGTGAAAAATTCTGCTGTAAACTTACCGACTTTGCCGTCAATTGCTGTAAACATGGCGCTAAATTGTAAAAATTCGCTACCCTCAACGCGGGCTTGAAACGTTTGTTTAAAGGGTAGATTAATTTTATTTGGATACCATAAATAATTTTCTGGCCACAAAATAAAGATACAATGCCACAAAATTGATAATAAATACACATTCAGTAAATAAACTGTAAACTTGCTAATGTAGCAAGAGGTTTCAGCAACATTTCCTTATTCTGCTCTTTTCCATAATACACACCAAAATTTACATCTGATCCGGATGTACAATCATCTTCATGACTCCTCTCAGCCGTCTAGCTAACGCAGATTTCAGTAAAAGGTTATGTAACTTCCAATATGATCGTCCCATGAAGCTGTTTACTTCCGCCATACCAATGCGAATGTAGAAAATGTCGTGGCTTGAAAAGGCTATCGTCGTTTTCGCTATCTTTGTACCGCCAATATTTTGCTAAGTTTTCTTCTCCCATGTTCTATTCGCCAACCAGTCCCGTGCGCCTTGTCGTTTCTGCGGTTCAGAACTCGCAGCATGCTTATTGTGCTCCACTAACGAGGTAGCCCGTTTTCCAGTAAAACTCAATTCCCGTCGACTTTCCCGGCTTAAAAATCCCCCGCGAATATGTAAGCAGACATCCCATGGCATTTCCCTCGGATAACTGTTGTGTTCTCCAATAATACTGCGGTCTTGCGACCAAAAGCCACAACCCCAAAGATGATCCTTATTTGCTTTCACAAGAAAGAACCACCCGTACAGTTAATAGATCGCACAACCGTTCATTTTGGGTGTATTTAGCATAATTAGCTGTCAATAAAAAGTCCACCGCATAATCATTTCAGCAGAAATTCTCTGCAAAAGCTAAATGTTCACCATATTTTTAATATCAACAGGGTCACTCATAGCTTTGAGTTATGCTGCATCCAGAAGTAGACCCATATAAACCGCCTTATTCATGAAAAAAACTTGTTCATTACCATTATATACAATGTTTTCCACTATAATACGACACACATAATGATTTGAAAACCCTCGGCAACTTGTTTCCTTACTATAGAAAGGCAGAGTCTTATTAATGTTGCAGTTGCCCCACCGCCTTTGGGATTCCATATTTTTATACGTAATTTCTTCTAACGTCGGAAATTCTTCGATGTATGTACCACTCTCGGCAATATTTGTCACAGTAGGCCTCATCTCGTTACCTATTTCATTAACGTTAGTATCCAATTCCCCAAGTTGTGCCGAATCAGAAAAAATTGTCCCACCGGATGTTTCTATATTTTGTACGTTTGCAGCTTTTTGTGTGTATAGCTTTGTTGTGGCGTCATTGTTTCTTCTAAAAATGCATTCCCGTGCATAATGGCCCTTATTAACAAATATATTATTTTAAGGTATCCGTAAGCTGACAACAATTTTCAAAAACGTCGCATCAACATATTGGCATTGTTTTTCGTTCTGTAAAGCTTAACTACAAACAATTGTTCTTACTTTCATAATAAAACGGTACTTTTGTTTGTTTAGATGTTGAGATCGAGAGAATTTTTATGCAATCAAAACGATTAAATCAACATTGCAAAATTCGGATTCCGAATGATTTTGCAATCGGAATCGGAACAGGAACTCGTTTTGAATCGGAATTCTAAACGGAATCGGAATTTCGGTTGCACCCTGATATACAGAAATCACAAACGCTATGATGTATTTTTGCAGATAATGAATCTTTCGGTCACTATAAAAGTGTATGCAGCTTCAAAGGTTCAGCTTCATTTTAAGAGTGGAGCAGGCAAATTTATCAATAACAGCTTCAGCGGAAGTAAAAGGCTACAACGTTTTCAAGGATTCCTAACGCAACAACAAGGTAGAATTGCGAATAGCATTGTGATACGTATGTGCCACCATTTTTGCGTCTGCTGATTGCCATGTCTTTTAACTCTTCCATAGCTTCAGAAACATGCATTATCAGATCTTGGAACGCCAAAACAGCAGTATGACGTTCAGCGAAACTTGTTTCACACAGACGAACTAATAATTGTTTACGCCTACTCAAAACGGTTTCATCTTTGCTAATTTTAAACACTAAAATCTTTGTTGCAGTGTTTTTAAATCAGACGGAGACAAACCAAATCAACTCCTTCACAGGGCTGGCTAAAGTTAGTCGGCCCCCAAACATGTCCAACGAGCCCCCAATAAAATGATTTACAACTTTATAACCTCGTGGTAGTAGTTGTTGTTTATTTGCATAAAAATTGCCGCATCACAGATATTGCGCACAATGTATCATACTCAAATAATTTCTTCAAACTTACACTGCTCTATACATTTAATAAAACTCGTTTTCTTGAAACGATAGGAATATCTTTATAACCACAAAATATTACTTCGAACTCTAAGGTATCATCTGTAATTTTCCCTTTTTCTGTACCCTTAAGTAAGATATTCTAACCGAGTTTCTTAAATTGCCGTTGTGCAATCTGGATAACAATATTAAAAACGTAGACTGCCTTTAACTACCTTTGCAAATTCCAAACATTACATCCTGCTGTAAAGTTTCCGGTTTTCCCGTCATTCGCTGTAAACATGGCTTTAAGCACTCCCACAAATTTTGAGCCCTTATGCATTGTAAAATTGCATGTTTTATATCTTCGTTAGAAAATGGATATGATCTCTACAGAACACGCATTCCGCACTTATTTCTATATATTTTCACTTTCTATCGGCTGTGGCTAAACCTTTATGAACCGCCATAAAATGTATATGTCTGGAATAACCGTCCACAAACTTCGTCTTAAAAGCTGGAATTGTTACTTAAATCACAAACTTTCTTATTTCTATATATTTTCACTCTCTATCGGCTGTGGCTAAACCTTTATGAACCGCCATAAAATGTGTATGTCTGGAATAACCGTCCACAAACTTCGTCTTAAAAGCTGGAATTGTTACTTGAATCACAAACTTTCTTATTTCTATATATTTTCACTCTCTATCGGCTGTGGCTAAACCTTTATGAACCGCCATAAAATGTGTATGTCTGGAATAACCGTCCACAAACTTTGTCTTAAAAGCTGGAATTGTTACTTAAATCACAAACTTTCTTATTTCTATATATTTTCACTCTCTATCGGCTGTGGCTAAACCTTTATGAACCGCCATAAAATGTATATGTCTGGAATAACCGTCCACAAACTTCGTCTTAAAAGCTGGAATTGTTACTTAAATCACAAACTTTCTTATTTCTATATATTTTCACTTTCTATCGGCTGTGAATAAAGCTTTATGAATCGCCATAAAATGTATATGTCTGGAATAACCGTCCACAAACTTTGTCTTAAAAGCTGGAATAACCGTCCACAAACTTTCTTATTTCTATATATTTTCACTCTCTATCGGCTGTGGCTAAACCTTTATGAACCGCCATAAAATGTGTATGTCTGGAATAACCGTCCACAAACTTCGTCTTAAAAGCTGGAATTGTTACTTAAATCACAAACTTTCTTATTTCTATATATTTTCACTCTCTATCGGCTGTGGCTAAACCTTTATGAACCGCCATAAAATGTGTATGTCTGGAATAACCGTCCACAAACTTTGTCTTAAAAGCTGGAATTGTTACTTGAATCACAAACTTTTGCGTTACTCCCAGTGCTGCGTTCCAATAAAAGTGCATTGTTTTACATCCGTCTTTATTTGCTTACCCTTTCTGTTTCTACTACTTCAGAAAGACTCACTGTTTTAGAAGTAATTGTGTTCCTAATACACTCTCTCGATGTTGATCTATGCGATAAGAATCGTATAATTAGCATGCCATACACAAATGTTTATAAAATACAGGAATACACGGGTTTTGTAACACACACTGCATAAATTTTTCACCTTACTTTCTTTTAAAAAGATTCTCTTACTTAAGCTATCATTGCAGATTGCATCCGCTAGTGGTTCTGTGGTTATGGCATATAGTATTGGGGGATAAGAAACACCCCTGCCTTAAACCTCTAGTAATTTTCACTGAAATTGAAATTAGCCCATTCATCACTATTCTTGATGTTACTATACCCTCCTGATAGATAAATTTCAACCACTTATCTAGAAATCGCCTAAGTCGACATTATCCGGATGTACAATGCCTTCATGACATATCTCAGCCTTTTAGGTAGTATGGATGTAAGTATTTTGTAGACAACATTCAAAACACTGACAGGTCTACAATTTTTCAACTCTGACGTATCACCCTTGCTTTTATATAACAAACTAATCTTTCCGGTATGCATACTTTTTGTTAAATGTCCCTTATGGAAACATGCTTTGTGGACTTTTAGCAAAACTGGGTCTATTTGCCTTGAAAACCTCTTGTAAAATTCTGTAGTTAGTCCATCTGAACGAGGAGATTTATTTGTTTTCAAATCAGAAATAGCCTTTCGTATTTCAGTAACGGTGAGATCTGCGATAAGAATGGAGGTTTCATTTAAATTTAATTTCAGATTAGTCTGGCTCAAATATTGTTCCGCGAAATTATCATCAGTTGTCTCGGCAGCACATAGGAATGTTTACAAACTTCTTCTCCGTTTTGTAAAATTACCTTATTTATGCATTTTTTTCGCTGACGCACTTTGCATTTAGTTTCTTGGCAATCAGTCATGGAAATTTTGTCAAAAGCTAAATTTTGAAATTTACGCTAAGCCAATATATTAGACTTTTTCTTCCTCTATAAGTGTTGATGCACAGTTGCATTTTGTAACGCCCTGTTTTGCTTCAGATATTCCAATTTTTCGTCAAACTAAACCACCTGTTATAAAGTCGTGTGTTTTTCTTTTCTAGCAGCAGCACGGTGCTTAAATTTGATTAAAGTTTCCCATTTTTAGTATATCATCACTACTATCGAAAGTTTCAAAAATATTCAACTTGTAGGAAACAATTCTGTACACCTCCTCATTCGGTAAAAGATTATCACACAACTTGCAATATGATCGCCCCATGAAACGGTTTACTTCCGCCATATCAAAGCGAATGTAGAAAATATCGTGGTCTGAAAATGATAATATCTTTTTTCCTGTTGTTGCCGATTTTAACCGATCAATCGAAACGTAAATTCTGCCTAGCCTGACTGATGTTTTATAAACTTTAGACGTGACAGTATAAAAGTTTTTTCTTCGTAAAAATCTACACGTATATTCAACTAATAAGGTATCTTCTATTAATATAAAACGAGGCAGAAATCCTCCCCAAAAATCTGGTTAAAATTTGCCACGTGGGTATCATTCCTGAAATATGTTCCTTGTATGCAAATTATTTACATCGAAACTATCTTACTTAATAATTTTTCAAATTTCCAGTTTCGTTTATTAAACCATTCGCATTGTTAATGGCAAGTGCAACCATCATAGCGCCTATCTAAAGACATAAAAATAAGTAATAGTTGTAGCAAAAGTGAGGCGAGTGCGTGCACGAGAGCATCGCTTTCTTGCTGTGCAAGTAAATAAAGAACGAGTGAACGCGCAAGTGTAGAACGAGTGCAATAGCGCGAGTTCTGCATGTCTGCGCTGCACGAGTTTTTGAGGCACGTGCACAGCATGACAGCGATGTCCGAGTGCACCGCACGCTTGAACCAAGCTTAGCAGCGCGCGTTTGTATATCGGAAGGACAATAAGACGTGCTACAACTGACTTGTACCACGCTCTCGGAAAGACCAATCTTTGGTTTCTGGAATAAACTGACTAACTAGAATTGCCCCGCAGCAGAGGGGACGGGGTTGGTTAGATCTCCTAGAAAATTTTCGTCGCTCCTGGAAAAATTTACACCCACCTGTAAGACCAGACATCTCTCGACACGCCACTTCTAAAACGGCTATATAGTATCACTCAGGTTTTCCATTCTTCAACTAAGGGGAAAATTTAATTGTTACCTTAAAGGGGAATATCGCTGATACTACTGGAGAAAATTTAGTATTTTTAGGAGTTTTTAATAGCGATCTGGGCCACCAGGTATGCTCATACCCATTTCATTCCTGCAAAGAAATTTAACTTTCACCTTGGCCCCATTGCACAGCATGACTCTTTGAGAACTAGAAATCAACAGAGGGTTAAAAGGTGAGGAGTTTATATACTTAGGGAAAACATTACTGAATGTATTAGGGTGATTTTACTTCATCCGAGCTAGCTACGGACCTGAACCAGCATTAAAAAACTGTGAAGCGTGAAAAAACTTGGACGTGGTGTGGTAAAATTTTATAAAGAATAAGCCTGGTGTGTGTTATATGTTAATGTTACGATAAATTTGTTATTTTCATTCGTGAACAGTCATGCCGTGCGGTATAACTGTTCGGCGCATTTGAGGCACAGTTAAGGCTCGCTGTAGTATGCATTAGCCGTGCCTCAAGTATGCCGAACAGTTTTGTCCTAAACTCACGGTCGTTGTAGAACGGCTCTTAACTATACGAGTCGTGGTTCAACGCCACCACGGCGCGATGCATGAACAGGAATGGGCGGTCTCGGGCAAAAAAGGGGGACCGAGACCAAACCTGCCGAGACAGAGACTTTTGGTCTCGGTCTCAGTCAATTTTTTAACCTTTTGAATATTTTTATCTGCTTTGAATTGCCACTTCATACAATTAAAGTAATAAATCGCCGCCAAATTTATTTTTTTACATTATTTTTGACATGCGGGACAAACCACACAGTCTCAAAACACCTTGGGTACAACCGCAAATTCAGAAGTATAGTGTTGTTTTTGCTCCCGGGCAAACCGAATAGTCTGGAAAATTTTTTAGCATAGCGTGACGTTATAAATACGGATGACCCATAATTCTTTAAACGATGCCTTAAAAGACTTAAATGCGAAAGTGCAACTATTTGTACTTTGTCACAATAAAATCAAAGTGTTTTGGGTTTCCTTTAAAAATAGGATTTTGGGTGACCGGAGGGGTCATTCTGTTTCTCAAATCGCTGTATAACCAGGTAGCTGTGCTCGGCAATCTTTCGCTGTCTGTGTGGGTTGGCGAAATGCGCACGTACTTCCGGGCCAAAGCTGCGATCTAAGGAATATTTTTGTGACTGCTTATCGCTTTTCTACCTCTTTGGCATACAAATACTTTAAACATACGTATAGTGTGTTAATCAATTTTCACCATTAGCTGTGCAGACCGTCATACTATTTGTTTCTAACCACAGGCAAACGTTTTGTTTTCCTCAATCGGAACTTTATGTAGATGTACAACCGGTCGGCTCACAACGCCGCGTCGTAATTTTTCCCTTGGTATCTCAAGCGCTACTACGTAACAGATTCCCAATTATTAGTTCCCTTTTCTACAGCAATATTTCACGTTACATCGTGGTTAGAAAAAATTAATTGTAGTGTAGTACAGTTCGTACGTTTAACAAATTTGGGTGAATGTCTGCCAAGTTAACGGAAATCACAGCGTTTACCACAACTCCAAACCACATCGTTTGTGTAAATTACCAAATGTATAAAAGCCGTGCGTGGAATAACGTTCATGCCTGGTTGTTCTACCTCTTCCATACTGTGACCATTTCGTGTTCACTGCGCTACGTTAGTCGCAATCATATTGTTTTCAACTCAGATCTCACTTGAACATGTAACTTATAACAACTTCCATAAAGGGAAGCGCGAACGCTATCCCGGACTAAGAAATTAAGCTGTTGACAAGCCCCGATTAGGGGATGACACAGGGTTCAGCCTAACCGCAGTGCAATGGCCAGGCCTCGCCCTGGGGCCGCTGCCTTCATGATCACAGCAAACCCCCAGCCAGGTAAGTTTAATCAAAGCAGTATCGTTCGATTGATATATCGCAGTTTTGACAAAACCTTCACCAGTGTTATTCTCTAATACTGTGGATTACAACAACGTACACTCGTTTAAACTATTTCCTTGACAAGGTTTATAAGATACACCGTAAAAACAGCAAATTATGTGACTGCTGCGCGCACATCTGCTGGGCACCAATATGCGTACATATTATCGAAGGATTAAGGGCGGCGGCATTGTTTAATTTTGGGCATAAAGACACAAAGTATACTGGCCATATTCTTTTGGCCACATTCTGTTCAAAGATAGTAATAACTGTACGTATTGATACTTGGCCTTGTCGATGTCACACATCAATATAGTACAAAGTATAAATCTATTTGGAATGTAAAGATTCTGAAGTGTAGTTTTCGGAAGAGACCCGGGCAACCTTGGGCACAGGTGGTTAAAAGTCGTTTCATTTTGAAGGAACGTTTGTTTACAAAACAATAAGCTATACGAAGTAAATTAGAAATTTATATGAAGACGCCTCGTGTACAAAAACAAAACAACAAACACATTACTGATTATTTCAGTTATTTTTTATCTTGTAGATAAAATAACAACCCGCGGTACCGTCCAACAATAATAAAACATTTGTGGAACGCGTAATATAACAACAATAATAAACAAACGAAAACCAAGCTCTCAACACTCGGTTCACGATTCCATCAGAATTCCGTGTGCTCCTAAGCCAACAGTTTACAGCAAATACGCGAACCCGTATAATTTTATAGCAAAAACCCAAGAACGAGCCTGGTAACTTAAATACCCCGAGCATCAAAATTCACTAAAACATACGGCTTCAAAATAAAAAAAAAACACCCTCACAATAAACTTACGTCATGAATAGGATTAAAGTCGGGATCGTTTAAATTTTGCAGGAACCACAACACACCGGGTCGAAGGATTTCGCGCAATAACAACACAAACGATGCAAAATAGAATACGTAAATCATGCCCGCAATCCAATGAACAAACATTGATGTACCGGGAGACGCGTGGAAATTGTTAATACGATCGTGCAGATTCGATGCAAACAAATTCTATAGATGAAATATATTATACATGGTAAAAATTTAAATGCAAAGCCACAGCCTTCGACTACTGGTGGTGCTATACTTGTCGCGCCGCGCCGTCCGTACTGCCCATCGCTCGACAATAAAATTTTCGAAAAGTATAGCCACACCCTTATGGTTGTGCTATAACCGACGCGCGTAGTCGGACGCCACCGTAGATTCTCGCGCGTCCATTTTGGAATATACGTAATTTTGCATGTTATGCGCGGCGCCAGCACACTGCGCTAATTTTTAAGGGCAAAATTACAATTAACCCCCCGATCGCTCGTATATAAAACGTAAACACACGCATCAGCACTGCAACAAATTTGCTGAATTTTTTGCACATAATACTGAGTTGGAACGAAATTAATTTCACTTCTGGGCTTACATCGAGGCATCTGATCCGGGAAACTGTTGCGCTAGAATCTTTTATATTTGATATGGTGTAAGTTTTCGCATTTATTATGATGTAGTGTTGTATCCTATCTGTTCTTTAACACCGTGTATTAAAATTGGGGACCGGCACATCCGTAACAAAAACTGTGCTTGAAGTTAAGCCACCACGCAGTAGCAAGCACACAGGTTTCCTTACCAGCGAGCATACGTCCAGCCACCAACCGCATAAAAGCGGAAAGATGCCGATATCCAGTAAGACTAGCAAAAATACCTTGACAACCAAGTAACACATGCCAATAAACCGATACGACCTTCAATAAAAACAAAACATTTTAACTTAATTTATATACTGTTGTAAATTAGCAAAGTGTGCACGAAAATGTATACCCATGCATTGCGAGCTTTTCAAGATATATAGCAGCTGAATTGACATAACTACAAGATGATTCCATCACAAACAGTTTCCACGGTAGTGTGAGAAATTTTTATAGCCCTTCTGACACCTGTCGCACAAGTTTCAATGATGTGTTTGCTGTTTAATCAGCGATCAATCAATGGCCGACTCTTTCATATTCTACGTCAAACATCTTCGTTATTTCATTTCTGCAAGTTTTTTGAAACAACACTGTTGTACTGAGAAAACAAGACAGTAACAGCATCAATGTATAACAACTAGTCACCTTGTCAATTGAAAAGCTCTAAAGCAAAAATATGTCACATAAAGCGCAACTGCGGTCACAACATAACCGATGAGCGTTGTAATAAGGCTTTCGAAGTACAATGCTTGAACGTAAGTGACAAGTCGTAACCCGACTACGGTCAGATGGCCAATGTAAAACGGCAAAAACGCTGCAAAATACAAACAGCAAAATATAGACTCACAACAAAATATAGACTCAACCAATGTGCTCTTGTATACGTCACAGCTCAACTAATATCTCATATTAACATCAAATTGAAAGTAATAGCATGAAAATCGACGAACCGCTAATACTTGCGTGAAAGCGCTATATCGCAAATTTTGCATTGAGTACCAGAACATTGTTTTCTTTTACCGGCGCTCACCATCTCCTTCTTGCAACGCCAAATTACGATTGATATGGTAGTTTTAAACTAATAAACATACAAAAATTTTATCTGTAACACGCTTACCAAAGATAATGATAAACATTGTATTTGCCAGTATCACCCACAAGACGTGTTCCAGAAACGCTAGCGAGCCATCGATACCTAACAAACGTTCCCAAGTCAGATCTTCTGCGGCTTGGTTCCATTCAAAGGGCTGCCATGCATCGTCAGCTGCAACAATCATAACAAATTGCCTCAAAACCCTGTTTAAAACCGGAATTAGTAACCTCAAAGAGACCCGATCCAGTTTAACGAAAAAATATTAAATCCATTACCATAAGCCGAAATCAAATCTACGAAACTTGGTTTGAGTTCAGGACCCTTTCTTGAAACCTTAAAAACCTAATATCCCCTAATCCAACTAGTCAGCGGCACGCAGAATCCGGATGCGGATTACAGAAACCAAATCTGTGAATGTGGACTGAACTTTAAAGACTTTTCTTTGGGCGCTGAATAATCGCACAACAACCTTTTGAATATGGATCAGACTCTAGTACTCCGGTGGTTTAATGACAAATTAAAATGACGATGCAGCTATAAAATGTTATTTCAGTTCAGCACAGATAAATAGAAGCTATGCTGTGGGCTCGCTACTTAAGGAAAACGTTCCCATCAAATCGATTAGCCTTAACCGTTATGTAAGTTTTTATGAATTTAAGACACTTTCTTGTGTTATTTTACAGCTGCATTCTAAAAGTGCAAAGTACTTTTGTCACCTACATGCAAGCGGGAACGTGTGGTAAACTTACAGTTTTGTTCAAAAGAATAAGAATTGATTGAATGACAATTATGTTTCACACCCACTCCGAGGCCGGGACGCAATGAACACACGGTATATATGCAAATTCCAACCTAAATCGTTCCCTTGTATGATGCTAAAATGAAACCTAAACCTATCGACTACAGAGCAGAGCAATCCGCGGTAAGCAAGTGCAGAAACGCTTACCATTCGCTCCGGCACCAGGCTGATGATGTCCTCCGTTCGGTGCGCCAACTGCATTTCCTCCAACCCCGGCTACTCCACCGTTCCCACCAGGTACGCCACCGCCGCCCGCTTGCGGTCCCGGTACAAGGCCGACCTCCCCAGCGACGGCAGCCTCAGCAACGGCATCGTCTTGTTCGATAGGCTCTTGTATATCGGCTGCGGCCAGCTCTAGCTCACTCGGTGCGTCACGATGTGACATACTGCAGCGTCCAAGCGCGCCTTGAGCGCTTGCAACTCGGCGAAATGTTGGTGATAACACCACGCCCGTTCCGAACGATTGGTATGAGGAGTACCACCAGCTATCGCCTGGTGTCAGCGACCCCAGATCAATTTCAATATTACTATCGTCGTCGTAGCCACCTGTGCCGCCGGCACCTGAAATGCTCGCAGCCTTGCCAACCACTGCGTTCAGAGGCCTTCCGTCGTACGAAAAAGATGCCGACCCAAGCCGGTGTCTCTGCAACCAAAAGAGTCACATATACACAAATGCTAGGCAAAACATTTGAACCAGAAAGAGACGTATATGTGCGGCATGAAATTAAAATCCACAATTGCATATCTATCTGAGTTAATTAGTGATTTGCCGGTATGTACCATAATTTGTTCCGAAGCCTAACGAATACCCATTCTACTACGCGACGCTTAATGAACCGGTAGGACTAGTGAATAGGCGACTATAATACCACAACAGCTGTTCATATCAGCCAATTTGTTTTCAAACAGAAAGTCAAGATACCTAACAGATTCATAATTAGACCCACCCACCGATGCACAACAGCAACTGAAACTGAAAACATTCCCGCTAACCACTGCTAAGTGCAAAACGTCTAGGCATTAAATCGAAATTTTTTCAGCAGTTCTCTGTTGATAGTCATGAAAACTGTCGATTAATCGGCACATTCCAACGGTTACATTTCCAAAACAATTATTAAATTCACCAGATATATCACTAAATCTCCAAACCCAAAATCCAAGCTAACACAAGGCTTAATCCTATTTAAATAAAACCACACAGAAGAACCTAGAACACAGCATGCGGAGATAAAGCAGCCACGCACAACTTACCATTACATCGTCGATTTCAATATCGTCCAGAAAAGGATCAGACGCGCGACGGCCCGCGCTGACCAGCAGGAGACTTTCCAAATCGCTCGGTCCAGTTGATCCGCTGTCACACCTCACCGCTAAGGATGACTTTCGTCCGTCATCCTCAGACGATGCCTCACCACCGCCGGCACAACAATCACGAGCAGAATGCGCCGGGGACGCTGTCAGCAGTCTTTGCTGCTTGAACGGTGATGGCGGAAGTAACGCGTTTGTCGTTACACCAACTGCCACTCCATCGGCGATATCAGTCAAGCTCTTACTCGTCCCAGCGGCAGTGGATATTGCCCCGGTTTCCGTCAAACTTGGTGCGAATGGTAGACGGTTTGAACCGATGCTATTAGAGTTGCCGTACTCTTTATCTTTGCATCGATACTCAACCGGCGCCATGTGACCACTGGACGGTTTCACAAATGCGCCGTTTGATTCGCTTGAGCTCGCTGACAGCAGGCTTAAATGTTTTTTCGTTGACTCCAGCTCCAGTACCGATAAAGCGTCTTTATCGCCGCGGCCGTTTTCAAAACTATTAGCATATCTCGCAGAATACCCATCTTTCGACGTCGAGCTACTCGTCCCAGATATGGTGGTCGTAACATCGTGATGAGCGGTTGTCATGCCGGCTGTGGTGCCTATTCCACCGCCAAGATAAAACCGGCCAGCAAAATGTGGCAAGTGTCGCGGGCTATGACTAGGGCTATTTGTAACACTGCTTGCGCCACTACTGGTGCCTGGACTACTGCCGCTCGGAGATAGTAAACTGAACTCAGGCAGCGGCCCTGGCCCTGGTGCGCTTTTAACCGATGAGGGTGATCCAGGCCGGCGTCGCCGATTAGTTAGGTTTTTGGTTTTGTGTTTTTGCTGATTACTAGATTCCCCAGACAATCGCGAAACTATTGAATGGCTAGGCGATACTGGAGTGTCGTACGACGTTTGCGTTTTATTACTTTTCTTTTCGCTTGGTTTCGGTTGATCCTGAGCTGTCGAAGTCATTGCTTCACCCGCTTTTTGAAGTTCAATGCCGGCTTTTTGGCCTTGTCCTGCGGATAATTTTTCCGAAGGTAGCAAATTATGACCGGCGTTAGTTTCCCTATCTGCCGGCTTGTCAGCTCCTATGGGCTCTTTATTCAATGAACTTTCGGTCCCTTGTGTGTCGTTTATTGGTTTTTGCTCACGTCCGCTAAATTCCGCCGCACTCGAAGCGTTTCCAGCGTTATTTTCGTTATTCTCAACAAGACTATCGCCTGGTGGTTCATTGTTATTTCTGTTCGTATTAACTACAGCTTCTTGACGGTTATCATTTTGCTCACCGGCGTTATTATCAGCAGCACCGGCTACAGCAGCAGGCACATCCATCCAAGTAGGCAAGCCGCCTTGAATAATTTGTTCGCGAAGCCATACCAAACTAATGAACGCGCACAGTGTAACTGCAATAATCGCTGCGCCTTGACAACAATCAACGAACAAGTCATTGCTAAAACGCAAAAATATATGATTTTTAACGTTGCTAACGTTGATATACATGGTCGCAACGCCAAAGGTGCACATGCGATTAAAGGATAACTGATTTTACCGTTTTTTAGTTTATTTAAAGCTAAACTTTACAATTAAGCATTACGTATTCAGCACAGTTAACAATAGTAGGCCACGCACATGCTGCTTAATGCGCTGCCAACGAAACTTCCATCTGGAATAGGAATTACTTTGCATCCGGCCTACCACATATTAACTTCCTGTTATGCTGAAGCAAAAAAACATTAAAAAGCACCAAACACGTATGATACGATGCAAATTTTACATTAAAATGAAATACCTAAAATATGCTTTTGACAGTGTGTTATCTCTTATAAGTAAATTATTGCGGTGCGCTGAGTTTAGAGGGCCGGAAGAATACTTACGTTGACAGCAAATCAAAAGGCAACTGAAGAACTGAACTCAACGAGAATTTGAACAAAAATCGATATATTCTGCCTGAAAGAAAAGTAATAACGTCTCATACGGAATAATAATAGTAGAAATAATAATAATAATAATAATAATAATAGTAATAACAATAATAGTAATAATAAATTAATAATAATAATAATAGTAATAATAATATAAAAATAATATTAATAACAATAATGAGAACAATTCTGTTCGCAAGGTTATAAAATTTCTAGCACGCCAAATGAAAATGATTTTACTGTCAAATATAAGAACTTATCGGTGTGGACAGATTAGATTAGAATCATCAAAAATGTGAGCTCACAATCCCGATTTCACGTATATAAATCTGTCATTAAAAAATCTTAAGTAATAACAACTATCCACATTATCAATATGTAAAACTGAAGTTTGGAGAAACCCAAATCTTAAAAAACTTCTAAAACGTGTTTTACTTACCAATGGCAAATAGCGCGGTGAATTTTAGCTTGGGAGTTACCCTAACATGTTTTACAAAACCAACGACTAGAATGTGGCGATGGCTAAGAGTCATTAAATTAAAACGGCAACAACATACAGGCACTAAGGGGAACAACTCCAAGCCACGCCACTGCGACCAGCGTGTAATGAAACCAAAAACGTATGGCATGCGTTAAGCTTTTCATGAGACCACTTAGTACCTCACGGATAGGCAAATGTTTTGGCATTTCAGGATGATAAACTGGAATTACAATTTACAAAACAAATAAAAATAGATCGAAGGGCGTATACAACATACTAGGGATGTGCCAATTAATCGGTTTCGGCATCCGTAATAATCGGCGCTTTTCGCGAGTATCGGTATCGGCACTGTAAAAAAATTGCCGATTCTTTGCCGATACTTTTTGAACATAATAGGGAGTTAGAATTCTGCCAATTTCACCTCTTGGTTAATATCAGTGTGTTTGATTATCGAAACTGTTATCTGTCTTGCGTTTGTTCTTGAAAAAATTATTTGAAATAAACCGTTTTCATAAAATTATAATTGTTTTTTGGCGGTTAGGATTTTTAATCTTCGCATAATTATGTAATGTAGTATATATCCGATCTGTCCTTTATGCATACTGCGCTGAAGTTGGAATCAACATCGGCAAAGGTTCAAAATACGAACCGGCATCGGTAACAGAATCGGCATATTTATTGGTATTAGCGTTAGCACATCCCTGTATATTTTCTGAAATCCCAGCAACGTCATAAACTACGCGACTACTTTGGTATTTAAAATAACTATAAATGAGTGACTTATTGTATCAACATTAACCGGTTTAAACATAATACCTTGCATGAAAAAAATATCCTATACAACCTCAATAAAAGTAACCCACTTACTTGGTAGAAATGTATATCTGTAGTTGCACAACTCGCAAAATTCTTTCTTACTGAACTTTAACCACTGTGTTAAACTGAAAAAAACTAAATTAAACTGAAAACGAACTAAATAACAATTATTAGCAAAACGATAACAGAGAATTCGTTGACGCATGTATATAATATGATTCAATTAATTAAACAATTTAAATGTTCGTTAAACTAGTCACAACGTTTACTTATTAAATTCAAGTTCAACAATTGATTTATCGGGGCATGGAAACGGCAACATATAGGCGCAAAAGCCATGCAACCGCATAGTTACCCGAAAAACAACATTTGCTCCATCCACATAGAATTTTGTGAAATATACAATTCGAATTATCGCAACCGTGTCTTAAAGACACAAAATCTGGCGCTCTTTCGGCGAGAATCGTGTTCATTTCGGTCTGGGATTTCAAAATATATAAATTGACGATATTCTTAGAAAAATCGTTTTATGATTGTTGAAAGAATTAGTATATGTCGAAAGTTTAAAAAATTGGTAGCATTTTTGAACTGTGGTTACACTGAATCAGAATTCATTGCTACTTTGTCAAATCCGAATCGGAACCTTGCATTTTACAAAGCTATCACATATGGTATGTTACAATACTTAAACTTACATATCTGCCAGTACGTATTGCTTAGAAATTGCGAACCTTGCTGAAAGAGGCAGGTAAAACGAAACAAACAACTTTCGGGTGCAACCGGCAGTCGTCCGAAACAAATTATTATAAGAGCATGTTTCAATCAAAATTAAAGTTAACCGCATAGCAATTTATTAACTGCTGCGAATGGTAATAGTTCTGTGCTTTTCTACGTACTTACAAGGACCTTACTGTATCGTTTTTGACTGACTTTCTAGCTATCGGTGGGTGTTATCATTTTGTTGCCAACACACTCAGTTCCTTACCACTCCTGGTGGATATATTTTATGCTCCCTGTACAAACACATGGATGGAATAATCGACGATCTGGAGTGCCTTCCATTCTGCACACCCTGCAGATATCTGTAAACAAAAATTGAAACATGTGTAATAGATCTGTGAGAAAACAACAAACTCAATGTACATAAATTTAAATATAAATTTGGGAAAGTTGGAAACCAAAATCTCACGCAAAACAGTCGCTTCCAACTTCGCTTTCTTATATATTGCCAACGGCATTTACAATTTTAGCCAAGATAATCCAGTGCTCTGAGAATTAGCAGGTCGCTCTTAAAATTGGCAGGAGTTTTACAGCGTTAGCAGATCGATAAAGCAGTCAGCTATATATAGGTACAAGCTATTTTTACCAAAACTGTGGACAACACAGACAGGCATACTACTACAAAAATAAAAAGTCATACAGTTTGCTTCTTAGAGATTTACTAATTCTTAAATTTCAATTCCGATTCCAGTTCCAACAAAAAATTGATTCCGATTCGATCCCGTTTCCGACAAAATGTACGTCCGATTGGAACCCTGCCAGCCGCATAACTTTTAAACGGCAACATATTTCGTGTCCGACTTTAGTTCTGAGATATGTGACCTGAAATATAAAAGTAAGGATTCATTTAACAAGGTAGTTAAGATTTTATTCCTTAAAAATGAAAAACATATTGTCGAACATTGTTGGATTCGGCATTTTCACAATTTCACAACCAAATCCTAATCCGACCCACAAAGTTTTGCCGAATGCCAATCTTTGATGCCACCCTGGGTCACGTGCAAATTCCTGTCGCAATTGGGCAATCGGAACTCGTTTTGAATCGGAATTCTAATCGGATTGGAATCTGAATTCCGATTGCACTCTGCGGGTAATGGGTAATTTCGAACTAGTTATCTACGAATACCAAGGCAAGCGCTCTACCAATGCGTCAAGCAGCCCGCCTCTACAAGTACCTTTTTCGTCGATTATGTGTCGACTGTATGTTGCTGGAAGCTTACTATACAATGTGTATTGCATATATTGCATATGCACCAGGACAAGCACGTATCACATGCTTACAGGTAGGCCAAACGAGCCAACAGCACACGTCTCGACATATAGTCGACTAGAAAAGCATTTCGAGGCGCGCTGTGTGGCGCAGAGATATAAAACCTTCGCCTAAAACATCCGTAAACCGCTAATCCGAAATCCACGCCGTATGCCTTCTTTCCCAGCTGCTTAGTTATATTAAGGTCTGAAGTACTGGTTCCTGCCTAGACTGATAACCTGGACCTGATATAATAAACGTACCTCCACCACCCTCATCTAAATCAGGGTCGTTGTCCGACTCGCCTACATCAACGGCTGCAGACATTTTAAACAAACGTTACATTACTATTTGCATGGTTTTAAAAACAGCTAAAAATAAAACCATTCACACTGAAACAAATAAGTACTTCTATTCCTAAAGATTTAGAAAGGTTAGAATGTATGTATACCAACAGTACATCAAACGAAAACATGAGATGGTTTCAATTATGACTAGCTAAGCACACCTGCATCTTCCTGCACCAGATGTAATTATTTGGATAGGGTATATTATCTGGAGTCATTACGGTAAGGAAATCGCGAAACAGCACTTTTTACGGATAAATTTAAGATGTATTTTATTAGTTCATGTCAAACTATCTCATTATAAGTATAATGGTTTTCATATATTGTTAAAGTATGGAATTTATTACAACGTTAATTTCTAAAGCTGAATATCCAACAAGTAGTGCTGTTGTAGTGCATCATCTTTAATTGAAAAATAAGGGAGTGTTTTCGATAACCGTTAGCTCAATTAAATTCCTTTTTGTAAAATATTAGGATTGTAACTTCTTAGCTAGTTACCTTTTCTGTATAACTTCTTAGTTTGTTACCTTTTCTGTAAAATATGTGAATTGTTTAAGTGATTGCGTAAAAACACCTGTGTTCATGAACTGCAAATTATACTGGTGGAAGAATTAGCAGAATACACATCTGCATTGCAGGGATTTACTATTAAACATATTCACTTTGTTTGATCGTCAAAGTTTGCAATCACAAGATATGCCCTTGCTTTCCTATCGTGACGTGTTGACTTTATGTGTGTGCTATTCATTCGGGTATTCTATTGTGCAATACCCCACACTTTTTCATGGAGGACCCACACCGCAGCTGTATGCATTTGCGCCTTGCGGTCCCATGGTGGTCACCAGGGGGCAACAAATTCGTCTGGAACTTTTAATAGTTAATTGAACCTAGTCAAGTATGTATTTACTTGTGCAGCTTACATTGAAGTTAATTCAAATCTAGCTTCGCATGAATAACTGAGTGCTATTATTTTGACACACATGATCGTTTTCTGTTTGAATTATATAAGTCTTGAAGACGCGGGTGAAGCATTTGTCCCAGCCGAGGACCATACAGGGGAAGACCTCCCCTGTGCACTCGAAGACCATTGAAAATGGAATGTTTTGTGTAAACACACCATTTAGAATATTAGAATTCCGAAACAAACGCAGTAGCTGGGGAAAAGTATGATAAAATTATGCAGTATGACAAATTGAAAATGTTGGCAATACACGCTCAGATAATTTTAGAAAATTCAGTTACGATAATATCCCAATTTTTTTTAAATTTTCGAATGAGAGCGGATTTATCACCGGAACCGGATAGTGAAGAATACGTGCGTGTATACCGGATTTCCGAACGGCTGTCTGAATTCCGGTTGCATCCTTTTGGTCTCCATGTAAGTTTGTGCAGTCCTGTGCGCAATATGAGTGTAGTTAATTGTTCTTATTGCTAAGTAGTCGAAACAGCTAACCACGGCTGGAATCGAACCAGCGACCTCTTGCTAATCTGGTCAATGCTGTTACCAACTGAGGTGTAATGGCACTGTTTTAACTACTTCTCTAAGTTAGGGTGCAACCAAACTTTAGGTTCCGATTACAAGTTCGGTTCCGAGTAGAATCTCGATGCCGATTAAACAATCAATCGTATTCGGAATTTTTAAATTTTTACCTGTTGTGATATGTTGCACAAAAATTTTCTCGATCTCAACATCGAAAGACACAAAGCTACCGTTTTGCGTTGAAAATCACAATAATTGTTTATAGTTAAAATTTGGAGAACCAAAAGCACTGCCAATTTGTATAGGCGACATTTTTGAAAATAGTGACTGGATAACAGATACCCTAAATCAATCCAGTTCCGCATTGCATCTTGCTGCGTAGCTGCAATGCAATGTGTATCACGTGTTAACGTTTTGCGTATATATGTGCTGTTCATTCGGATATTCCATCGTGCAGTACGCGACAAATAATATGAGTTGCCACTTGATACATTTATAACAGATATCCGCTGCAATATGTATGCAAAACATTGATGCCTGAGATATACGTACTGGTTCGAATTTTACACGACTGTGAAAATGCTAGACGTTTTGCTGCGATTGCGTTTCACCACAAGCCATGAAGCTCATAATCAAAAATCCAAGTTAAAACTTAATTAAATTCTACCGACAGCGCGAAAATTTAAACGCTATATCCGGTAAAATTAATATCCGGTTGATCGCTGGTCAACAAGTTTGAAGAGTTTCACATCTTATGTTTTTCGTATAGTTTAGTGTTGGTAAACCGTAATTATATAAATTACTATAGTCATTTAACAACAGTAATTATGCGACTGGACAAGTGTTCATTCTGCTCGTCAACTGTTTATCCCGGTCATGGCGTTACGTTTGTCCGTAACGATTGTAAAGTGGGTTAAGTTCAGATGTGCAAGCAGTTTTTGGGTTGTTTTCAGTCTAGTTTGATATTGGCCAATACATATAATTGCTTACTAACATCAAACTCTATATTTGTTTTTTAAACTCAAATGTGAACTTTGATAGTAAAAGTTTACATCCACGTATATACTCAAAATTGTTTTAGGTGTTTAAATTTTGCCGTCCAAAGTGTAACCGCGCATTCAAAAAGAAACGCAATCCACGACGAACGCGTTGGACAAAGTCGTACCGGAAAGCGTCCGGAAAAGAATTGGCGGTTGATCCTGCACTTCAGTTTGAAAAAATCCGAAACGTTCCCACTAAATATAGCAGAGAGCTTTGGACAGAGACAGGTATAGTAAGTTTTTCATTGTTTCTTGTTTAAAACGTGTGCCTAAATATGAAGCTACTACGTACATTTTAAACTTATGTAATTTTTTCAGATTTTGTGCATAGATAGAAGTGTAGGGTTTCAAAAGAAACTATATTTTGCCGGAATAGGAGCAGAAACAGCAATTCAATTACTTTACAGGAACCGGTTCAGTAACAGGAACCGGAATTTAAAATAATTTTCGTTATCTAATTACTGTTGAACTTTTTAGAAAACTTGCTAAAATAGCTTAAGCGAATTTTAAGGCTTCATAATCAAGTTTCGAGAAAATACAGCAAAAAAGTTTATTAACAAATTTCAAGTAATTGCAAGACACTCATGTTGAACAATTTTTCATGGACAAAATTTCCAATATTTGAATGATTGCACAAAACCGTAAAAATTCCGGTTCTGCGAATTCCTGTTAAACTCTGATCTGATGTATAGACAATTATTATATACACTATCTTACCCTTGCGGTAAGCCGATCAGCCATTGGAAAGTCACGGAGTCTGACTACCAAAACCGCAATGTTTATATATGCAGAACGCTAGTTTTAGTAGTACGTAGTCTGCTACGGAGCATTAATGTGGTGGCACATACCAAAATGAAAATCTAGGCAAATAAAATCAGCGAATATCAAGATTAGCTTAGAATCAATAAGGTGACAGCTGACATTTTTTCATATGAAAGGACACCGAGATTAATCGGTTGAGGGTAATCAGTTAGAGTTACTGAAAGTTCCATTAGATTATGTCAGGAACAATCACAGAAAAAACGCTAAATATAATATGACGAATTTTTAAAGAAATGATGACGAACACTGATAGTTAAGTAATCAAGAGTTTAACCTGGAATTAGCGTTTGCTGGAATTTTCTCAGAATAGTCGGTGAATGTCAGTTTAATAATAAGGGAGTTAGAATAAATGAGGTCTCATTTGTTGTGCATGTACCTGGTCATTCCGACATAACAAACAATGATTGTACCAGATAAATTAGCTAAACGTGAATTTTGTAGATGATTTATATAACCTGAACAAGCAATGCCGATTAGTAATCGTGTGGTTCAGCTAAGCATTTTATGGTGGATGCGCAAAATATTCATTAGATTCAGATGATTAAATCAGAAAATATGCAAATTGAAAATGATGATAGTTCAGGATAAGAATTGATTGGAGTGCAGTGTTAGTGAGATAGAGGAACACGCACGATATTTCTGTTGAAAAATTTCAGCCGTCAGAGACATCAGCTCCCTTGACTTTAAGCTATTGCATGAGAGTCGTATTAATGAGTTAGTTTAGCTGTAAGAAATGCAATGGCCGACTTCGTACACCTGTCTACTCGAAGGCCTTTTCGGTGTAATATCCGCAATATCAATTATCTATCTACTATTCGCTTAATGTAAATTTTAACTGCGTGTTTAATCTAATCATCGACAGTTTTTTAATTTTGTTAAAGTTTCCGCGATAAAGAAAGTCAACGACATTAAACTGAAAAGAGAAGCCCTTCATGTTAAAAATAGGTTAGTTCATAGTTAACAGTATATGTTTAATATCTAACCACGTGCTTTTTGATGAATTAAATTATGTAGTAATGTCACACAAGAAATATGTTTTGACTACTTAGAGTCTAACGATGTAGTTGGTCTCGCCCCAGGATTTTTTTCAGTCTCGGTATGTTTCAAACGGAGACCAAAACACCGTAGCCATCTTTTTACATTTCTGTGGTCATTGGTTTCGTTGATTTTTAAATGAGAAATAAAATTTTGCGGGTTTTTTTCGTTTGATCTCATTAGTTAACCAGCAACTTAGCTGGCGCAACAAGGTTTTACGCTGAAGTAACCAAATAAGACTCAAATCTTTTGCGAAAAACATTTCACCTGCATTTTCGGTAACTGTGGAAAGGTTTACCAAAACCGAGATCAGCAGTCACCGTCTCGGTAAAGTAGGTCTCTGTTTTTACAGAGAGCGTCCATCCCTGCCCTTTTTATATTGTGTTTAATCTGTGGGTCAATCTATGTTTGCGTATTTTTATTAATTCACAAGTTGGACAGCGTAATGCTCTGTAAATCCTTGACTATTAGCATGTTAGGCCTGAACGCCTAGATGTTACAGTTCCGGTGTATATTGTTTACAACTTGATGCACTTTCAGGCTAAAAAAGGGAAAACAGATCAGGAAAGCTCGCGATATTAGTACTGTCTCGAAACATATTGGTCTCGTTAAAGCTCCAGGAGGTAAGCATTGTGTTTGTCTGTAATTTCGATTGTTATTCATGCAAGTGGGCAAAGTAATTACCTGATGCATGTATATCTAAATTTTAGCAGTCAAATGTAATCGGTTTCTACAGGAACGGATTTTTTCTCGGACATAGCACTAATTATTGTCATATATAAAACATTGAACAAATGGATTACAAACATGACGTTGAATGTAACGACTTGTTTTGACCAATTTATATCTGATTCAGAAGTTTACTTTTTTAATGTGGAATACTTGTCAAGTGCCTTATTCTTGTATGAGATGCATGTTTATCTTGATGGACATCTTTCCGACATGGATTTTCGTTTATAGCCTCGACATCAAAGCAAACTGAGGCAGTTGCACAACATATCGAACAGATGTCTTCTGAACAGGAGTCAGACGCTGAAGAACAGCTTATGGAAGCAAACTGAATGTTGTCCAAACTTATTCGATACTGCATTGCTTCGTTGGGTTATTGGATTGATCAAAACAGGCGTGATGGGAATTGAACGAAATGAACGTTGTGAAGGATAGTTATTAGTTGCTGTGACATTGAAATAGAGGACGTATTGATTCGAGTAAAGTATGAAATGGTATCATGGTCTGTATCCTGCAAATTTTTTTTCTTGCGATGAGATTGTTTACTGAGCTCGTGTCGAATGTTTTGCCATGTGTCATGTTAGACAACTTTTAAATAGATGAAGATAAAGTTTTTGCTTTACAAAAAATTGAATGCTCAAGTGCTTTGAAATTGTTAGTCGGAAAGCGAATATGTTCAACAGATCCAAACAGTTTTTGGTTTGATTTTCACTTTATATTGTTTTCAAATCTCTCTGTTTTATGTTTATTTCGTTGACAGTAAATTTTTATTATAAAATGGTTTTTTCAAATTTTAAGTATAAATTGGTGGAATATTTAGCCGAGCGTATTCAAATGTAGTTTTTACAGAATACAGGGTCCATGATAAGGAGTGACACAGTGGTTGAAAACAGAATGCATTTTGAAAATAAGATTTTGAACAATTTTCAATTCCGGGTAATTGAATCCTATTTGTATGCGTAGTCAGAAATGCATTACAGTAACGCAATGCAGTTTGACGGATTGTAGGCATAACAGCTATGGTTGCTCGAATATTAGGCCAAGGTGTAGAACTGGGCTGTAACAGTAGTATGAACATATTCCTGAGTGTAAGAATGAGCTTATACGAGGTGAAAAATACCACTGCCGGAGGCCAACAAAGCATGCCGGAGGTGAGATAAAATCAGGTGACAAAACTTTCTTGGGCGCATTTTTCGCTAAAAATAGTGATACAATTTGCACCCAGAACACATTCCCCAAATTTTTGGGTTGTTTATATCATATATTGTGAAATGCTTTCCAAATTGAGCATTCGACTTTGACTTTAGCACAGTTCTTGTAATATGTCCCCCCGAAATAAATTCTAAAGCACAATATATTTTGAAAACAGATTAGGTACGCTCAATTTTTTATATGTTTCAGAAATTTCTATTCATTCAAAAAGTTAAGTTCATATTCCAATTCCTAAACCGTTAATGATTTAATTTTCAAAATCTAATAATCTATTAAAAGCTAATTCTTTTCTCAAAATCGTGTCAAAAAATAAAACGAAACGTGTCAAACAGATAAATTTTGTAAAACTATGCAAAAATTCACTACCGAAATTGTCGGAACCTCCGGCAAAAATTCTAGCGGAGCCAGAGGTCAATTTTCAGCCGGAGCGGGATGCAGATACAGACCTCCGGTTGTAACCTGGTAACAGCCAGGGTGTTAATGCGTGGTTCACGTTATATCTGAGGCAGCCCGGAACACGTTTTGTTCCATGTTGATTCGACGTGAACATAAAAAATTTTGCGGCCTAAATAGCGGGTAATAACGACAAAATGTGAATGTCATATAATATTGGCTTACAAATCATTGATCTCCGGCGATCATATGGTTTACATTCCCAACTCAACGTGCTTTAGTAACTTAAAACGTATAGTGCTTGCTTTCATTCAATTTTGAAAAGTTAAATCCTAAATCGACAGACACTACTCAAGATCAACTTGATCGACCGAAATTTAGAATTCTGTAATTGAAACCTGAAATCAATGACGGGTCCACGATTTATTGGTGGACGAAAAAATGTTGCTGTTTTTGAATTTTAGTTTGTACAAAATCGTGGTGCTGAACGGGTGACTGAAACGGTTTATTTGGTTCAGGCTCTTTTTCGATTTTTTTGCAATTATTTATAAAGAAATTGCATTCAAAGCTTCTGATAAACATTTTGCATATTTAGTAACAGGTGTAGCACGACAAGACCGTTTGGGATGATAGGTACCTATATCCACTATAGACTGGATCCGCTAACGCTTCACAAATGAATTCAATATTATCGTTAATGGATTTTGCAACATTTATTAATTTGCTGGCATATAATTTTTAATTTAATAATTTTGTTACATTGAAAATGGCTTTACAAGTTGATTGACTTGAAATATTTTAAATATTTTCAACGTCAACGCTACGACGTCATACGAGAAGCATGTGTCGTGTTTATTAGCGGTTTGGGATTTACTCGAACACAATGTTTTGTATTTATAGTCGAATCAAGTGGTATTTTGACCGATGTTGTACGGTTTTATTTGTGTCTTTTCTCTGTGTGCCTGCGTTGTATGTTTATTTTTTTAGTTTTTTTTCGGCATTGTAGCTGTTTATGGCCTGTAACTGTCGTGATCGCTTCTGAGCCTGATTTCGGGTCCGTTCGTATATGCGTAAGGCATATCTTTGTGCGCGCTAGCTGGGCTAATGTGACTAGTATGTTTTATATGTGTTCTGTTTGCTAGGTTCTATGGTAACTATAGTTGTTTATCTTGCTATACAGGAAATATGTACGTAGGTGTATTGCTGCTGTATTGAGTAAGCTTGTTGCATATTTGTATATTTTTTCGTTAGCATTCTGGTTCGAGTAGGGTTGCGATGGCTTCGTCCTAATTTGGTATTGAACGCATTAAATACAAACCCAGTTTCGGTCAATTCCGGCGGAAGCGCCCCGCAAACACCCTAATCGGGAGGCCTTGACCGTTGGGGACCCCATCTTGGCAAAGTAAAATTTTTTCAAGGATCACAAAGTTATAGAGCTGTGAAACATTTTATTGGGGGCCCCTGGGACCGGTCTACGGTGGCGACTATCCTATCATTGGCCCTGGTTTCTGTGTCGGTCTTTAGTAGTATGTGTACCCTGTTTAGCAGTCGTAGCTTGAGGCAAACGTATCGGGTTAAAATCTGCAAATTATTTTGGTTGTCGTCATTGATTTACCTGTTCTGGAACAGTTTTCCATCTTTCGCCCTCAAAATTTATGGTACTGAGTCGCAAAACATTTTTGAATAGGCCGCTGTTTAATCCTTTCCAACAAAAATATTTTCTATTTAACGTGAGACTTACTTTTATGCTAGGGTTTGAACCTCGGAGACGGGAATGGGAGGCGCACCATTGCGCTATAGGAGCGTGATGCTCGCGTCCGAGGGGGCTGCCATGTCTTGTGGTGATTTTTGTGCTGCGCATATATACGCGTAATAATAATAGTAATATGCAGTGTATTTATCATTTCACTGTTTTGAGTTTTATGTTTTTCGAAATATGGGTTCTATTTTGCGGCTCAAAGCCTAATCCTAAGCTTAAGCTTCCCAATCTCGAAATTCGACATTTTTCCTGTCTCAAACTGGGCATGATTTTAAGCAAGACTGTAAGACTATTTCATACAACTAATTACTAAACATGTACCTCGTAACGCGTTCTTCGTATATTCTTCTTTAGACGTTAAAAATGTATATATCCTAGTTCGTTAAGATATATAGTTTTAGTTGCTATGACGCCCGTCATCTTAACTTCTCGGCGTTATGATATTTATGTCTTAATCTATAATCTATGTGTTTTGGTTGAAAGCATAGGTTAACCTGAATAAAGAACGAATGTATCTACGAAATTACTGTAAGTTTTTGTCTGATACCCGGAAATGATATGCTAAGTAGCATGAGTGCATTTTGATAAGAATTAGGGTGACGATGCTACGTGGTGCGGGTGCCGTAAGTCGAAAAAAATATTATTAAATTGGTTTGCAGTAGAGTGCGACTGGATATTAATTTGCTTGATAACGGAGCGGACAGTGGATTGTATCTCAGCTCGGGGTACTGTTGGCAGTGTTACAGCCCTGCAAAAGTGTATGCTTACTGAAGTCAGATTAGCGGTTATTAGCTTGGATTTTTCATTTTACGCTTCTTTCTTGAGTTGCCCGCAAATGCAAACGTATACCAAATGTTTCGTATGTTCACTTGTAAAAAGTAACCTTACGATATTTGTGACAGCAACCGTAAATACCCGTTATCCGGTTTTCGCATTTTTTGCCGGATATTAGACTCAAACCTGGTATCCGGTCGCTCTCTGGTTTGCAGTGCCTTTCGCATACGGTTCCGCGCGGTACCGCATGACACTGAGCGACGCTGAAATCCATTGAAACAGCCAAAAAAGTACAGCGCCAACTCATACGTAGTCTTTACCCGTATTTAGCTCAGTTTTAGAATTGTTTAGGGTTTAGGTTTCTAGGCATTAGCATACTTAAGTTAAGTATGTATACATACACACATATATATTTGTATCTTGGAAAAGATTTATTGATCAAATTAGAGACTCGCCACAAAATGCAAGAAAAACTGGATACATTCCTCTAACATGGAGGAAATGTAATATTGTTTTTATACCAAAGCCAGGAAAAAAATTATCTTCATTTGTC
Source organism: Enoplolaimus lenunculus (assembly GCA_030248215.1). Taxonomy (NCBI): domain Eukaryota; kingdom Metazoa; phylum Nematoda; class Enoplea; order Enoplida; family Thoracostomopsidae; genus Enoplolaimus; species Enoplolaimus lenunculus. Next base: position 173,353 of record JASANG010000864.1, on the reverse strand, counting down.
CTAAAAGGAATGGAAAGAATATTGGATCAGTATATTCGTGAAAAGCATATTAAAAGACAACCATTAAGTATTAACCAACATGCCTATCAAGCAGGGAAGTCAACAATCACAGGATTACACTATTTAGTGTCTGATATTGAATATTTTATGGACAAAAACACTTGTCTGGAACTGGAGTAATTCCAAAATAACTAAGAGCTGCTCAAAGCACCTACAAAATCTTTCAATTACAAATAAAGTGTTTTTAACATGGATCAAAGGTCATTCGGCCAATTATGGAAATGATATAGCTGATGCATTGGCTAAAGCTGGAGCTCAAAGGAAGTTTATCGGACCAGAACCTGTTACACTTACAGGTGTACCACATAGACAGATCAAAAATATGATCCAGAATTGGTGCATTTCACACACTAACCAGAGATGGTTAGAGCTAAATACTTGTCGAAATACAAAGATATTCTGTAGCAAAGTGAAACCAAAACATACTAGTTTCATTGTGCGACTTAATAGGAATAGAGATAGATTACTAACACAAATGGTTACTGGACATTGTCAACTAAATAAGCATATGCATAAAATAGGACTCTCAAACTCGAGTATTTGCGATTGCTGTGGAATGGAGGAAGAATCTGTAGAGCACTTCTTAATGAGATGTTTGGTCTATAGCGAGGTTCGGTATAGGGTCTACAGATCATATAGTCTAAATAAAATTGATAATATAAAGAAGCTGAATAGGTTTATCACAGAGTCAGTAAGATTGTAACTTAGACTCTAACTTAGTTACCCTAGTTTTCAGAGTATGTAACGGACCAACTGTGTCTAAACACCTCGAGGTCTCTAGCATGGATATCTATGTATCTATCTATGTGTATATATGTATATGTATATATACGTATTTGTATATATATGTATATATAGTATATATGTATATTTATATACATATATATGTATTGATTAGGGAACGACCGGATCCAAAATTTTGCATTTACCCGATCCGAATCCGGATCCGGATCTTAAAATTCAGATCCGGCCGGATCCGGATCTTACTAGCTGGATAATTTTTCAAAACCTAACGTATATAAAATACAAAAAGTTCAACTGATTGTTTCGCAAAATTAGTCAACAAAACTTACAGCAACTAAAAAAGAAGTCTTTGAAATTTTTATGTTTGTTCTTCTTCCGCAACAACACTGGTCTTCACGTGGATGGCATGAACCTGACATTCCAACAAAGCATTAACCCTTTCTCACATGAATATTTTCTATTTCCCCTGAGACCTACTTTTATGCTAGGATTCGAACTCCAGTGACTGGAGCGGGAGGCGTATACCATCACCACTCAGCTATAGGAGCTTGACGCTCGAGCCCGAGGGGGCTCTCACGTCTTGTGGTGATTTAGTACTATGTATACGTGTTGCAATTTTTAAACCACGGTGCGATATTCTATTTAACGTATATACACTGCGCTGAGTTGCCTCACAGGCAACTCAATGTGAGAAGGGGTTGCTCACACAGTGCTTATTAGATTACGTACGCATAGTTGAAATACATACACCAATTTTGGTATGTTTTTGTTTGTATATACATCAAATTTCGGATCCGGAGATCCGGTAGTTTTTTACCCGATCCCCATTCGGATCCGGATCTTAAAAATTGCCGAGATCCGGCCCGGATCCGGATCTCGGATCGGGTCGATCCCTAGTATTGATGTATATATATGTATATATGTATATATATTGTTTTACATTTTAAAGTTATTTTTGTAAGATATATGTCATTTGATGACCTTTCCGTTTTAAGTGCGACCGCTTTTTTGTTAGCCGTGTTGTTTGCAAAATTAATCTGAGTTGTTTTTATGACCGAGTTTATTAACCAAGACCAAGATATAACGCTAATAATAAGACGGGAAGTAGAAAAAAGTTTACCTTGACAGTCGCCGAAAATAAACCATCGAAGGTAGATTTCGCTTCCGTGGATTATGAAAATCTAAAATGCAACAGACAAAGAAGTGAATACCTATCTCCAGCTAGTGTTATTTCACAAGTAATATTGCAAGAAAAATTAAAATGAATTTTTCAGTGGCATGTATTTTTCATTTTCCGATCCCGGGACCGTTACCGGTATTTTTTTAAATTCTGGTTCCGTTAAATTGTATATAATTCCGGTTGCAACCAGGTGTAAAAGCATACTAACAAAGTGCCGGAATTTTTGCAATATTGTTGAAGGAATTTTGTCTTTTTAAAAATTAACGCCGTCCAGCAACTTAAATGGTGAACGGGACTTGAGGGAATCCACAGGTTAGCTTTTTTGTACGAAACTCCACGACGCGATTGGCTGCAGGAATAGCAAATATAAATTGTTACTTGTTGAGCCTGACGTTGTTTTCAGACGCATTTTGGCAGTTTAAAAATGAATTACTGTAGCACAAATTGAAAACTATACATTTGTCGGGTGCAGGTAAATTTTTGAAGTCAGTTTACAGCCGACAGCGTGAATGCTCACGATATATTAGGTTCTTAGTATCGTTTGGGTTTTTGGCTGTAACTCGAGGAAAATATTAAACAACGGTCGGTAAATTAATGTTGGAAACTTGTGACAAGGGATATTTTTACGATCTTTGTACCAGTAAGTAGCAGCACTCTGGTTTAAATGGTGTTTGTATGTTTAAATATTTTTATTTTTTAGCTTTTTAGCATATCAAAATAATGCGGTTAATTATTGCATGTATACATTTATGTAATCATTCCAAATTGCAGCGTAATCGCGTTAAGCTTCAACAATTCCATAATAGTAGTTACGTTGTTGTGACTTTATAGCAAATCCGTAATTGTCTGCATTCGCAACTAGAAACATTTATTTTGCTTTATTATTTATTATTATTATTTAATCGCATGCTGCATTCAATACAAGAAGCATAATAACTGTAATATACGTAGCTGTTTTTGAAGACTTGTGGTTAAAGTGCAATATTGATAATTTTTATGACATAACACCAAAGTAACCGTTAGTAATTTGTTATTAATTATATTTTTCAATTACATTTAATTATTAAAGTAATTTAGCGATTTTGAGTTATTTTTTTAATAGTTGGGTGTTAATTCTAAAGCGAGAACTGATAGTTGGCGAATAATTTTTATTAATTTTTATCGTGTAAACAAAAGTGCATGGTATGAATATTTTACGGAAACTTGGTGGGTATTCACATTGCTACGATCAACATCATCCGTACGCGATTAAAGAAGAATCGACCACATTTGAGGCTTCACACGACGGACCGGAACCATTTCGGCCACCGACACCGCCAGCTAATCCGGTCGAGACATTTGTACCACCACGAAGGCGGTATTGGAATTACGACGAGCCACCGCAGTGGACATATGAATGTGAATCGTTAGATAGTATTGAAGGTAGGTTGACAACTGTTAGGGGCGTAGGCCGGGGGGAATTCGGGCACTATTCCCACCAAATTGTTCCACATTTTTAAAAAGGTAACTCGCTCTTATGAATATTGCTCAAATAACAATTGCTTCTATGGTCGTGTTTGAAAATGTAAAAATATATAATAGCAGGTCGGTCTTTGCCCCACCGCCACTCCCTCCCGCCCTGAATTTTTTTCTAGTTATGTCAGTAAACACAGCTGTGATGTAGATTTGTAACGCGTTTTTAAGCCGTTATGAAGCCATGTAAACGGACTGCTTATTAATATTTGAAAAGTTTAAATTTCGATATTTGTGCAGTTAATAAAGCGAGACTCTGAGTAGTATATATATTGTCAGGGTGCAAAGCGAGAAGTGGATAATATCGTAATCGGAACAACAAATTTATGATGAAATCAGATTCGGAACTACAAATGTGACTGTACGGATAATTTGTATTAGCAGGCAAATATAATATTGATTTAGAATATCTGTTGGCTGGTTTGGTTCTATAAAACTAGACTGCAATAAGTTATTCATATTTTTAAAATAAATCTGTAGTTTTTTGTGTTTAGATATTGAGATCGAGAGCATTTTTTTATGCAACACATCACAACAAGTAAGATTGAAATTAAAATTTCAAAATTCAGATTCCGATTGATTGTGCTGCCGGAATCGAAAACGAAACTAGTTTTGAGTCAGAATTGTAATCGGAATTCGAATTCTTGTTACATACACCCTGAGTATGATTAGTATAATGTTCAAGTGCTGTTGTCTTATACGGGTTCAATATTTCAAATTTCGTGGTGGGATATTCCATAGTTGCAACATTTAAAATAAGTATCCGAATTCAAAATTTCTCAACGGCAAAACCCGAACCTGAACGAAATTTGTCAATGCCAAAACACGGACTCAAAATGTGCATAACGCAATCCTGAATACGGAACTAAAAAATTTTGGAATAAGTTACGCATTTTTCGAACAAACAGTTAATGTAAATTTTGTCATTGAAATATATAAGTTCTAGCAGCACAGCCATGCTTACGATGGTCAAACTTCAAATATAATAACACTAAATACAGCAAATTTAAATAAATTTGTAGGAATAACACAGAATTTAAAGTTACATATACGTAATTACTTGTCATCCCGAAAAGTCAATACGTAGTTCACGTCACGTAAGCGCCAGTTAAAAAGAACTTTGCGATTGAAGCTAGCGAAAACTAACGACATTGATGTGTTAATTCCAGTACAAATCCTAATTTAGAATGGGAAATCCTTATGATAAATCGTTCCATTCAGGGTATTTGATCCGGTAGTTTTCTAACACAACGAAGGACCCCGTAATTTTTTGTTGTGAAAACCCGAAGCCGCAACTGGTATTTCGCAAAGCCAAAACTCGGACTCGCAACTGGAATTTCGCAGAGCCAAAACCTGGACCCGGAGTTTATCAAAGAAAACGCGTACTCGGAATCAGAACACCGAGACCCAGATGCAACTCGGAATATTACAAATTTTTATTATACCATATCACTCATTTTGTAATTGAAATTAATTTTAGGCTACGTATCTGCTCCAGTCACTCCAAGACATTTGGATATCGCTACTAAAGCAAACAGTAAGCTTACAAATCGTCTCGGCGTGCAGCAACAACAGCCCGCACAGGTGCAACATCAGTTGCCAGCGTCAGTAGTAAATCATCAGCGAAAAAGTGTTTCCATGGAACACCATCAACCCACAGCGGGTGCTGGTCATGCCGCTAGCCCAAGTGCGCAAATGACGGAGCGATCGAACAAAAGTGGACTAGGAGTACCAGCGGCTGTAACTATCGAACGCAGTCGAAGTACATCTATGGTTGGTTCGACTAAAACTGAAGTGCAGTCCAGTGGAAAACGATTGCCAGCTGATACTGGAGCTGCTACAACGACGCAAACTAACAGTTCAACCGAAGCAAGAACTCATTCAGCTGGTACAAGTAGCGGTCGATGGGGAACGCTGCCGGCGAGAAGAACGTCGTTGTCGTCGCCTAATTTGGTGAAGATAAATGAGTAAGAACTAACTTTGTGTACAGGGATATTCTTTAGTATCTTGGGCCAATGTAAAAAACAGAGGCGGAATAGTATTATAAGCATATTCCTAAGCCTAAGCTTAAGTGTAAAAATGAGCATATTGCTAAGCCTGAGCCAAGCAACGAAATTAGTCTAAAGCTTAAGCTTACTCTTTTCCTAGTCCCACAGAAAAACGTTCCGCACCTGATCTTTACATTGTCCGTAACTTGGAACCAAAATAGTAGCTTCATACTGCGACTTAATACAACTACGGTTAGACTACTACCTAACGTTTGGTATACTAAGGGTGGCATTATACGTCTCATGCGGCGCCACAAGTCACAAAACTCTCCTCAGTATTGTTATGCGGTACCATGCAGCAATTAATGTGCGTAGCCGCACGGTACCGTATTAGGTTGTCCCCCTCTGAACCCCGACAAATTCTGGTGACCCAAAGCAGGATGGGTGGCTGTCGCCCCCAAACCCCAACAGTAAGTATTCAGTATTGGGGCTTAACGACACTTAAGATTTGTACCGGTTTAAAGGGTGTTTTCGCTGTTCTAATTTCAGTACTGCTTACTACTGGGGCTTGGGCGGTGGCAACCCCAGTCCTGCTTACTACTGGGGCTTGGGCGGTGGCAACCCCAGTCCTGCTTACTACTGGGGCTTGGGCGGTGGCAAACCCAGTCCTGCTTACTACTGGGGCTTGGGCGGTGGCAATCCCAGTCCTGCTTACTACTGGGGCTTGGGCGGTGGCAATCCCAGTCCTGCTTACTACTGGGGCTTGGGCGGTGGCAATCCCAGTCCTGCTTACTACTGGGGCTTGGGCGGTGGCAATCCCAGTCCTGCTTACTACTGGGGCTTGGGCGGTGGCAATCCCAGTCCTGCTTACTACTGGGGCTTGGGCGGTGGCAACCCCAGTCCTGCTTACTACTGGGGCTTGGGCGGTGGCAACCCCAGTCCTGCTTACTACTGGGGCTCGGGCGTTGGCTACCCCAGTCCTGCTTACTACTGGGGCTTGGGCTGTGGCAACCCCAGTCCTGCTTACTACTGGGGCTTGGGCGGTGGCAATCCCAGTCCTGCTTACTACTGGGGCTTGGGCGTTGGCTACCCCAGTCCTGCTTACTACTGGGGCTTGGGCGGTGGCAACCCCAGTCCTGCTTACTACTGGGGCTTGGGCGTTGGCTACCCCAGTCCTGCTTACTACTGGGGCTTGGGCGGTGGCAACCCCAGTCCTGCTTAGCGTCCTTTGAAATTGGAGGTCAGTGGGCAACCGCCCTGATTGTGAATGGAGAATAAAAAGTGTACTTCACCATATACTCAGGCCGTTTGCTGCCTTACGCTAAATGAACTCAAAACGTCTCCCTGCATTTCAGTTGCTTTGGGAGTAAAGTAAAAAAATTGTGCCCCTAAGCATAATTCTAATTGCAAACTTTTGCCTAAACTTAATGCTGACCCTTAGCCGTAACCTTAAATCTGGAGAAGCGTTTACTAAAGCCGCGCAGATGTCATCGAACGACATAACACTAACGAGCAACCCTGAGGATGATAATCGCCGGGGTCGGACTGATCGCGCCCCCCCTCAAGGATGATGCAATCGATATGTCAAATCGCAAAAAATCGCTTAATGTTCGTTTAAAAATTAGTCGATGCAAACCTATTTCAAATTCCAGTTCTTCATACAGCTAAATATTCACTAGTAAACTGTTGCCGTTTTGGTAACGATTCGTTCTCGTTGAAATCCTAGCATTACGTATTTTATTCTATTTTTATGCTTGTGAATAGTATGCCATATATGTATATATGTTCTGCTATGTTTTTAGATTGTCTTCGCCGCAGTCAACTGTTCAAAACATTGGCGACACCGGCGCAGGCGTTAATATGACTCAATCGCAGCGACCGGCAACCGTGCGTCGTGTACCTTCTCATCCGCCCCAATCAACCGCAGTTTCAACTGCTGGTGACTCGAGTCAACTCGAAAGTGCCGGCGGGTTCCGTGCGCTCTTTGCTCGTTCGTCGAACCTGCTCAATCCTAATCGTCGAGTACGAATGTCACCGTTTGATATTTCGATGATTTCGCCGGATTCATCTTAAACAACAGCGGCTACGTCCACCACACCGTCTTCAATGACGTACCAGCCCCCTAGAAGAGTTTAGCTCCGCTTGTAAGCTATGATTTCAACCGCGTTTTTATCTTAACAAAGTTTTGACACGACCCCAGCACGTTGATCTGGCTACGTGCCTGTGGGATGATGAACAAAAGCTCGATGTTGGATTTGTTTACCATTAGCAATGGGGCCCATGTAAAGATCAGGGGCGGAATGTTTTTCTGTGGGACTGGAATAGAATAAGCTTAAACTTTAGGCTAATTCTTTTGCTTGGCTTAGGCTTAGGAATAAACTCATTCTTACGATTATGTTTAGGCTTAGGAATATGCTTACAGTGTTCCGCCCCTGTTCTTTACATTGGCCAGCGATGGCATTGTCAAATATGTGTAACACCTGTCACCGGTTGATGATATGATTGTTCGTTAGGAAAAGTGAACATTTGTCATATTTGGTTAGCATTGGAAATGGCATTATCGAATGTGGTTAGTATCTATATATCACCAGCGGATTATACAGATCGTGCTGGCTGATACGACATAACCTTCGCAAAATTCCTTTTTGGTTGGGCGATATCTTATATTTTAACATGATTCATTGGCAGAGTCAAATTTCAAATTGTCTAATATTTTAAACGTGCAACCATGTTGCATAACAAGTGGCGATATGGCGGCCTATTGTTTTCAGCTGCCACGGTATTTTCGTAAATTGTACTTGTACATATGCTTTGTGATGAAAAGTGTTTGTTGTTTTTATTTTATGATTGCATATTGCTTTAAATACTGAATTGTTGGAAACGGTAAATATACCAGCAGAACTAAATCACGGTTTGTAAAAAGAGTCTGAGTCTTCGAGTTAGGCGCATATGTAGGCTTAGTAAGTAGCCCGCAATAGTTAGCATGGGTCGAATAGGCGAAATAGCTTTAGACAGTTGAGTGCTTTGTCTGGTATGATCGGAACACATCAGTGGTGTCGCATTGGCTTTTGGAATTACATTTTATGTTTATGTTTAATTGCTGTTCATTATCTTCAGTGAAGATTTAGTCGTGTATCGTACTAACATTTGTTCTATATTTGATAAAAGTACGTTGTGGCTTAACACATGTAGCGGAAGCAGTTTATAAACGAACAGTTTCAATTTAGTCTCACTATACGAGATATAATTCTCACGTATATGCTGTTTCCTGTTTCATTACAGAGAAATTCAATAAAATTGGTTATGGCCGTATACTGTATTGACCCGAATAAGAGGGGGGCCCCATTATGAGTCCCGATCAATACGAGTCCGTATCCCTAATAAGAGTCCGTAAGCGGATAGAGTCCTTAAACCTTAATTAGAGTCCATAAATGTCAATTAACCCTAATTCTAGCGCATAAATGACTCCGGGTCCAAATAATTTGACTTCGAAACTTTAAAGCGTCCTTAAGTTTTAAAAGTACGTTCCAACGTAGGTATAACCTTGCATTATCGCTCAAGCTATTGACACAACACAAACAAACATTTAATTCAGCGGATAGTTGCAGTACCGTGTATATATCAGTAACGAAGGGTGGCGGAGCGTGGGTTAAAAATAAATAACAGTCCGTAACCGAATAACAATGGGGTGTACCCTCTGGAGAGGCCAAATAAATATCAGTCCTCCTCCTCTTATTCGGGTCAATACAGTACGCGTGTTTTCGCTATTTTTGTAAATAATTATATTGCCAGTTGCCACTTAAATTGAAATTTTGTCGATAGTTCATTCTGGTAACAATCGATGTCCGTTTCCGTTGTAGAAATAACATAAATTCTGTTATTTGCACGCTGACAATTACTTATAAATCATGTGTACAGATCCGCGATTGAAGCGAAATCAAATTACTACTTAACCCCTTCTCACATTGAGTTGCCCTAAGGCAACTTATCGCAGTATATATATATGTTAAATAGTATATATCGCACCGTGTTTAACAATTGCAACACGTATACATAGTACTAAATCACCACAAGACGTGAGAGCCCCCTCGGGCTCGAGCATCAAGCTCCTATAGCTGAGTGGTGATGGTATACGCCTCCCACTCCAGTCACTGGAGTTCGAATCCAAGCATAAAAGTATGTCTCAGGGGAAATAGAAAATATTCATGTGAGAAAGGGTTAAATTAATTCAAAATTTAACATTTTAGAAAACTCGGTGAATATTGGCACAAAAATAAAACATCTTTGAAACTTTGGCCAATGTTACTTTTAGGGCCGTAACAGTAGATTAAGCGTATTCCTAAACCTATTGAGCCTAAGCAAAAAATGTAGTCTAGAATGTACGCCTACTCTTTAACAGACCCACCAGAAACCGCGACGGCCCTAGGAGTAACTTGTGCCGAAACTTTTCTACTTCGACATCCGTTAACACTCTACAAACGGGCATCCATTGTCACGCAGCAACGACCGGTCAGATATTGTATCAACTCTGTATTTCGCCTGTAGAGCGATACTAACGTAACCCTCACGTGTTTGGACATCTTTTTGTTTAATAAATGTTAGTGTTCAATCTATGAGTGAGCGGTTGCACGTTAAATTAACGAACTTGATAACGTAAACAAATACCTGCCGGAACACCAACGGAAATTATACCAGACCTAAACAGCCACAGGCACATTTCCGGCTGTAACTTGATTATCACTCATCTACACATTGTCCGTTTTTTACAAACCAGGTCCCATGTAAAGATCAGGGGCGTTCTCTGTATCTGTGGTACTGCAATTAAGTAAGCTTAAGCTTTAGACTATAATTTTTGCTTAGGCTTAGGTACAAAGCTCGTTCTTATGCTTAGGTTAAGCTTAGGAATATGCTTACACTTCTGTTACGGCTTTGTTCTATTGGCCCAAAACAGTGCATATATAGAGAAATTTTGCTATCAAAAACACGCTTGACGCCGGCCATGCTGGCTTTACACGCCGCGCCATCTGTCTACTGGCGCCGGTTCCACATCTGATGTGTGCGTATAGATAACAAAGATTAACGAACATTTTAATATCCGACGCATTATGCTTCGCAATATAGGTATATACATTGTTCATGATAATACAGCCTGAAAAACTCTCAAGAATGGAATATATACGCATTAAGCAAAATTTGCCACGACATAAAGTTTGCGCAAAAATACACAAAGAAACATTGCAACGTTTTGTTGCTCCACGCGTAATACCCTCGATATATGTAAACAGTGTCTAAAATACGCCAATACTCAGGTTCGAAGCCGGATATGTGTTTGCAATGAAAATCGATGTCCGGTTCCGGAATAGAAATTTAAAATAGTAAACGATCACATAAACTAATGCAGTTTTTCAATACTGACATGCTGAAATTGTTCGATTTGAAGTAAAAAACAAAATTTTTCTACAATCTTTAGTTTAGGTGCTACAATCTTTAGTTTTAGGTGCTTTCGCTAATTTTTATCAAAACTTTTACTTAGTCGGGTAAATATTAGCATATTTTATAGAAAATAAAAACACATTTTAAAGTTTTATGCTCAAAAATTTGATTTCTGTTGCCATTATTTTGATCACTATCCGTTTCCGTTGGTTTTACTATCACTGATTAAGTTGCTAAAACTACTACTATGCCGGCAAATGTTACTTTAAGGGGCGTAACAGTAGATTAAGCGTATTCCTAAGCCTAAGCCTTGCAAAAATGAGTTCCTAAGTCTAAGCCTAAGCATACGTAAAAAATGTAATCTAGAATCTAAACCTACTCTTTTATAGACCTACCAGAAACCTGGACGCCCCTTAAAGTAACATGGGCCACTATGCCAATAATAATCTCATTCATAAATGAACAGTGTATCTAAATAAACAGCAAAGACTACCAGAAACACACACTGGTTCAAATCCGAAGCCATATAGCGTTGATATCGGGGTATAACCGTATATCAGTTACCGTAACCGGTACAAATCGGTGCCCGTTTCCGTTATATAAATAACGGAAATTCTGTTATTTTTACATTTAAACTTAGTTATAAATCACGTACTTATATATCTAACAATTTTTCGTTACAGATATGCTGCAATTATAAGAAGTGAAATAAAAATTTCAAAATTCATCCAAAATCTTAAAAATGTCGATGCATGCGCCATTTACTTTTAAAATGTTTGAACGGGCCCGGAGAAACTTTGGCACGCCTCAATTGTGTTGGCACAAAAATAAAACATTTTTGAAACTTATATACTGCAATTTCCGTTTCCGTTATTTTGATTACTATCCATTTCCGTTTTTCTTACTATCCGCTTACACCCAGGTATATACGGTTTTACAACATTTTGATTACTTCCCTTCAACGCAGCCTTGGTATGGGTCGGCAATAGCCCATTTAAAATCCGCTTCATGTGAACTATAAGGGCTTGCTTAACATTGAACACAGAACTCCCAATTTGACCGAATCCCAATCCATTGCTAATTTGCCAAATCCGCCTCTGAACCTTGCATTTTGCAAGTTTCTGATAAAATATCGGTAACTTTTTGTTTCAGAATGTCAACGAAGATAGAACATTGCTTTTGTACCTGAATACTTATATTTATTATTCCAGCAAAAACAAGTTATTTTAAAATTTTTACTGTTTAAAAATGTAAGCATATATTACCGAATATTGTTGAATTCCGCTTGTGGATTCGGCTTTTTCACAACGGAATCGGAACAGCCAGTTTTTGCCGAAACCGTACTTTTGATGCTACACAGATAGGGAATAAGGTTAGCCGTAGACATAAGACCAAGTGTACGCCTAACCATTAACCTAAGCCGCCCCTCTAAATGCCCCTTGTCTCCTCGTTTCTCAGCAAGCAGGCCCTTACAATTAACACGAGCCTCATATCCAAATAGCTCGCACCGACCAACCACTGTCAAGTTGTAATCTACGAATACATACTTCAATCTTCCATTTTAACCTCCAATTACCTCAGTTGCTCTAAGCGTTCAGCAATCCATTCAAGCAAAAACACAAACTCTCTAAACTTTGTTACATCCGCTTTCATCCAATAGAATGATATTTATTATTATTATTATTATTACTATTCTTTTTATTAACAACAGCAATAACAATAATAAATACCGGAAAATAAAACGGTTGTCATTCGGTAGATCATCCACTCAAACATGCTCAGGAACGCACAGTTGTTACTATTTTAAAAGTCTCCGCCAATATCACGCAGTACGTGACATAAGCCATGGTGCAAGAAATCAGATCAGCGCCACTCGTGGAATGTACGTATAATCTAACCCTCTGCAAGGATTGAAGACATCCATAACTGAATTATGAAACAAACTTAAAGCCTCGTTTGCGACGACCTGCACATACCCCCTCAGCGGCAAGCTTGTCTTTCGATTCAGATTCAAGCAAATCCACCTTGACCCGCATAAACAACCTTTCCAGTTTAAATTCGACAATTCGGTACTTCAGACTATTCAAACCATCATGTCTGTATCGACTTTTATACTTGTACATTAAATTATATCTGAAACAAAACAAATCCGTATCAACAGCTAAGAACGCAACTAAAACGCAAATAAATTAACAATATAAGTGTACATAAAGGCAAGCTTTTTGCAACATTTAGTGCATTAACTAATGCTAATTAATAAACACAACCTACATAAAGACAAAATTGTCCAGACAACATGACGTTAGTTTTGCTTACAACAAACAGAATATTATGTTATCTTCAAACGTAAAAAAAACAAAACGTACCGGCAAGTATTGACTGGATTAGAAGACTCGCGTGAATGTTTGATCATTTTGTATCGAGCGATATTTTTCGGATATCGTGAAATTGAGTAACCGGCATGTGTAACTCTAGGAATAAAATCGTAATTATCAGAATACTTTCTGCTCATGTCGCTTTGAATGAAGCTTTTGACCAATGTTTGCTTACGCCTAGTTTTAGACTTAGGCTTGCAATTATGTAGTTTTATGCTTGGGCTTGCACTTAGTTTTTTAGCCTTACGGTGAGACTTAATATGTTTACGTTGGGAATATCCTTATTGAGCGAAGCGTTTTGTTTTTTACTCGGGGTTCGAAAGGTGGATGTTCGTCCGTCTGTACATCTGTCTGTCCGTCTCAAACAATCTCAGGAACCGCTGAATCGATTTTGATAAACTTTTTTGTTTGAAAGCTTATTATCCTGGTGTTAACGTCGCATTTGAATTTGAAAATTATAAGCAGTTTTCTAGCTACAAGGTAATTTGCATAATTCTTTAAGCTTAAATTAGGAATTTTTATATTATTTCACTGATTATTAAGGTTACAAGTAACAATTCAGTACTGTAGGGTTTTTGATGCAATCAATCGGAAGAAATTTTTTACAAACCTTCAATGCCGATTACTAAGTAGATAGCTAATATTAGCTTAATTCGTTAAGCCTAAATTAAAACTTTTTAAATTATTTCACTGATTTTTAAGGGTTACAAGCAATCAAATTCAGTACAAAGTGTTTTTGGGTGCGAAAAATCTCAATTGTTTATAAACCTCTAAAACCGATCAATAAATAGTTAGCTATTAAGTAACTTGCATGTTAGATTAATTGAAAAGTAAATGAGTCAAACTATCGGTTTGTGCTTTATAACTTTGGAATGCTTAGTGCTTTATAACTTTGGAATGCTTAACTAGACTGATTAAAAACTATACATGTCCGAGGTTCGCTCAATACATGAAGTTCTACTACGACTGGTACTATTGTTACACAAGCCTCTCGCCCATGTTAATTACAGGGCATTCCCACTAGGAGACAGGAAGACTGGGAAGCCTAGGCTTAGGTTTAGGCTCAGACTTTATAGGCCGGAAACTATAGTTGTTATCATGGAACAGTTCTTCAACGCAGTTTACCTACTTACCGGGAATACATTTCGTCATCTTCGCCACCCCAACCCCAAAAATCGTTCGAATATCCGTTTACTTTTTCAAATTGTTCTTTTGTGAACGCTGTGATGCCGCCAAAGATTGTCGAGTATGGAAGTCTGAAAACACCAAAACGTCGTTCTGTAGTTGTTCAACTAAAAACTTCCTTCTAATAAATTACACGTCGATAATTTAAAAACCATGCGACAAATTTGATTGATCGTAACAGACAAGTTCAGTGTTATGATGAACACTAGTTATTGCAGAAGAATCTAGCGTTTGCTGCGCTATACTTTACTGTGCCACGTTCCGGTGTGAACTAATTTTTAAAGCGGCGCATGGCAGAGCATTCCGGTTCCAAAAATTAGTTTCATATAAATAAGATATGTCGCCCCAAGAATAAACTTTAAAACATGATTCCCAGTGGCGCACAACAAAAGCAAAGCGCAAACTCTTACTTGTAGTCAAATTTGTCTACAGCAACAGACATATGTCTCGGTTGTTCGGGACAATTGTACAAATTACGATCGTCTTCAGGCAGTAAATCAACATCATGAAAGATTACACATTGAAAATCGTAACGTTTCATTGCTTCCGCATAGCCAATATTCATCAATTTTGCACGATTAAATGTCTGGCCTTCAATCTAAATAATATAGCAATACGTGTCCGCAGCAGCTTGTATATAAACAATTACTCTCTGTTGAACCGTCACGGACAGAATTAAGTACCCGCTACCACTGGCGGTACGAGGAATATTTCGAGGGAATCAAGCTTAGACTTCAGCTGTCTGAAAGACAGTTCGGGGGGGTCTGAAACCACCCAGCTAATTATCCAGTAATAGTGACTGCGTTCACTGTGCCTGCGTTGGCACTTATAATCGCGTTTGAAGTTTTCGCATAATCTAAACTACTAAAAGTCCAGCCTATATATATATAAACCAGTTAAAATTATTTTACTTTTCAAAAAACCTTACTAATTCAACTATCATAATTGCATAATCCAGCTGTTGCTTGCGTAGAAGTGAATGAAAATTGTGCAAAAATATTTTCAAATGATCTTCACGATCACGATACGGTACAACAATAACAACACGATGACGCGCTAAGCAATCTGACGGTTTGTTGTGTCCTGAAAACAAGATATGTTATAAATTACACAGAAAATTCGACCCAAGCAAACAACAAGGGCTTACGATTACGAAAGGGGAGACAGGGGACCAGGGACTGATGAGCTTATGCTTACACGTAGACTTATGTTTAGCCTTAGGTTTAGGCTTATACTTAATATCATGCAGGTCCCTTTACATTGGCCGAACTTTCGAATATCATAATCACCCCTGGCATCGATATTTACTGTACAAATCCACATACCATTTAATCAAAAGCACTTACTCAAGCGTATAAAACATACCAAGAGTACTTTTGAAACCCTATACAATTGCAGTCAATTTTAGTTGCAAAAATTCAAGTGTACCATACATTTTGGGCAAGTTTCATTCAGAAGGTTGAAAGTTGCAATATATATCACTTTCTGATTCTATGTAGTAAACAGTTCAGGAGCCCCAAACAGTTTTCTATAAACACCGATTAACCGTAAATTGGACACAGTTCTAGCTAACTTTTACATTCACGTTGCACTATATAAAAACAAATGTATCCAAATCAGTGATTTCCTAAACACAGGTTAACATCGCAGTTGCAAATATTGCAACTACTTCGACCAGTATAATTAAAAACCAATCACGGATTTTTGACAAATCGACAGTTTAAGCAGATAACAACAAAACTTACCGCCAGGCTCAAGCTCTGGATACTTTGCGAAAATTTCGTCAAAAGACAACACTTCCATCCAGATAAGAATTGGGCCAACTAAAACGCACACAAGGCACTAATGGGCAAGTTAGTAACAAAATCACACCGAAAGATAGAGCTAAGCATAACAAATTCAACCAACAAAAAACCCAATTTTTCAGCAAACGAATAATTTGTCTACGATTATCAGTTAGCAAAAAACCACTACTTCTGAATTAAGAGAAAAATATTTTGGAAGTTTAATTATTGGTCAATTAGATTTCGGAATCTCGATCTCGAATTGTAAACCTATCGAGACTCAAAAATTCAAACCGAGACAAACACCAGATGAAACCCGATAGCTGCCGGGACTCCATCGCTGCCAGCCACAGCATTGTACGCGTAAAAATTAAACTGTTTTGATTTTATAGCGAACAATGATAGACAATTACGAGAACTTTAACTTAAAATATTTGACTTTCCAGAAATCGTTTCGCTAGCTTCCGAAATAACTTTCCAAAATTGCCCAATACAAACCTGAAAATTGTTAACCCAATTCACACGTGCAAATTTTCGACAGCAATAACTTGCAGCTGCAAGCTTTATAATGGGTTTTCGAACAAAACTTGCAACTGCACGTTGCAACTGCGAGTTCTCGTTGCAAAGTTTGCACGCGTGAATGCAATTTTACGCACGCCAAAAACAAAAATTAGCCAAACATACCCAAAGGCTGTGGGGTAATCGGACACAGCTTCAGCGATGGATCTTGCCCGACGAGCGGTTCTTGATTAGACGAGTTCTTTGCGCCTGCCAGCAACAAAAGTTTCTGACTTGAATTTGCGTTTGCATTTAAATCTGGCAGTGTTTCCAAATGTTTATGTGCTGATGGATTATTACCCACTAACCCCGTTGATGTTGTCGTCGACTTAGCGGAAATCCGTATACTAGTATCGTTTGGAGTTTGCCCGTTGGTCGCTGCCAGCAGCTTGTTTGCATCTTGACCGGTATCAAATTGAATCTGCGAGTTAACTCCGGTCAAACCTGTCGAATTATTAGTCGAGTAACCGTTCGTTACATCAATTGCTGTTGTCAATGCTACTTGTCCTGCTGCTATACCTGAGTCGAAAATACTTCCGGGTCGAACGTTTATATAGTTAATGAACATCACTGGACCGTTGCGCAATGAATACAAAACATACACGGCAACTAAGACGAATGCAATCATAGCACCAGTTTTGAGTCTTTTGTAACTGCAAAGAACGTTATATTCATAGAGCAGGGGCGTAGCAAAGATTTAAGCTTGTGAACGTATAAAGCTCATGTAAATGTCATTTTTCTCATGTAAACGGCATTTCTAACCTTCAGCACCCAGAATAATAGCCTAAAACCAGTTAAATATGATTTTATTTGTTCTGTTCGTACATTTCGGCAAGGTTTATATCCTCATCTATCCCTCGCCTTGTAAGCGGCGCTGTTATAGCTATGATGAAGACAAAAAATAGGCGAGTCCCCAAAACTAATCCGCTAAGAACCATTTAGCGAAAATAAAAAATGTGACCTAAATTTTGCATAATATAGTTTACATCAGTTGCGCAGTAATTAACCTTTGAAAGTTAGTAAGCATTGGCGTTCTATTAAATTTCAAACAGAAAAACCTATATGTGATTTCGTGAAAACCAGGCGTTACTTAACAAATTGCCGCAGTATTTCTCACAATAAACATACAACAAATCGCAAAATACCAGGGTTCCACCGGAATTCCAATTCCGGCCGGAATTCCTGCAAAAATTCAATTCCTAATTCGGAGTGGTTTCACAAAACTTGATGATGAAATAGCTGAAAATTCGCTTAAGCCATTTTTCATTTTTGTCAAGTTTTCTAAAAAGTCCAACAGTAATTCGGTGATGAAAATTATTTCAAATTCCGGTTCCTATTCCTATTCCGATTCCTGCAAAGAAATTCAATTCCTGTTTTTGTTTTTGTTCCGGAAAAATTTAGTTCCTATTGGAACCCTGCAAAATACTCAGCTTGCAATGTTAAAGTATAAACCTATTTCCGCTAGCGTCATACATTTGATATAATATCAAACAGGACTACGAGTTCGAAAAACGGCACATATTGAAAAAGTGGTTTTTAAGTTTAGTTCTAGTAAACTTTGGTTACACAGCTTTCAAACTTTTGCAGAATGTAAGTAGTTTGAAATTTAGGTTTTGGATTAAGCTTAAGCTTGTGACGCTAAGTATACACGAGCACACAGTTTCACATGTACTACTTGCGTAATCAATACTATTTGATGCAACTTACCGCAATGGATTATTCTGCCTCGATTTCATGACTAGTACGAAAGGTGCATTAGCTGAACCATGCATAGTAAACAAATGATCACAGGAAGTTTAACAAACCATGTTACATTGGTTAAATAATGTGTTTACGTTTCAACAATCTCATTCGCAAATTACTATATTAAGTAGTATTAGTACAGTAGTATAAAGTTTATCCGTTAGTTGCTAATACTAAAATTAAAACGATGTATGATTTTTAAAATTTAGAACACATCTTTGGCTGCTAGTCACGCAAAGTTGTTGCCCAAAATAAGACTAGCGGTTGTCGAACAAATCACGTTTCTATAACTTTACCACCAGGGTACAACCGATGGTCTGCATCAGACTCCTGCAGAAAAATGACCTCCGGCTGTGGTAAAATTTTAACCCGAGCACAAACATGATTATACTTAAAATAGGCTATTTCAACATCAGTTTTTTTAATATCTAATTTTGCTTCACATCCGGCTTCGGAAACTTGTTTGCACCTCTGCGGTTTCGGTTTTCACCTACGGTTGCAGCCTGCTTAACACTATTTAACGATAGGTAGAGTGTGTAAATTTTAGTAAAAATACCCGAAATGTATCGCGATTAAAATAAAGGAAACAGAAAAACGAAATTAGTTTTAAATTTTCGAAAGTTATTTTGGTGTCAATTCGATCAAGTATATACAGATTTTTCAAGAGCCCAATAAATTTTGTTGAAAAAATAACATGAAGCAAAAAGTTCACAAAGCAAACAAATACACAGAAACAATATCATCAACCAAGGGTGGCTGAATTTTCGGCTGTTGCATAACAAAACGAACACTGAGCTCTCTACAGTAACGTATATCCAGTTACACCATGTAATAGGTGCTACACATTATGCACTTCGCTTTGTCTTAAATAATTAATGCCAACTGTCGCAACTCACAGAGCAGAAATGTTAACGTGCGATCAGACACGACTCATGCAGTGGCTCTAGCAGTAAATCGACCCCCAACTCCGGTTTAATTAGACGTTTGGCACATTAAAATTTTGAAATTCAACATTAAAGTTATAACTTTATTGCGCTCCACATAGGGCAAACTTTGTGCATCGGCTCCTGTTTCTTCCGGTCCGGTTACACATTTAATAAGTTTCTGCCCCCAACACGAAACATGAAACAAACCTGATTATGCTTTCGCGCCCTTAACCAGATTTTGGTAACCGTTCTAAAAATAAGCCAATCTGGCATGTTATAGACGGAGAGCAACAAAACCAGACGCACTAAAAATTTATTTAGTTTCAATAAATGACGAACATTACACACGACACATGGCAAAACTTTCGCAAGATATTTGCAATATAAACAAGTCGCAAGATATTTGCAATATAAACAATAAACACCATGCTTTTCACACTCCTTCTTATGATGCCGCTCAGCGACCTCTTTGTAACCGCTCGTTTCATACGCCAAGCTTACGCGTGAAATTCCTACAATTTCATTGTGGAAATCTTTGTTATTTTTAAATTAAGACACTCAATTAGTTTGTTAGTATCGTTAAGGTTGAGTTGTCATTAAGTTTTCCAATTTGAATATATAACACTAGGATTGCACAAACAATAAATTCTCAAAAACAAACTTTGATTCTTTGTATAATATATTCCGTAGTTTTGGTATTGGTATTGCTTTAATTCCAGCTCTGGTATTGCTTCCGCTTGGTGCCAAAAAGGATGTTAAACTACACCAACCTCGTTTAATCACAAACCGACAGAACGTGGGTACAACCAGAGGTCTGCCTCCGAACCCGACAACAATAGATCTCCGGCTCCGGCAAAGTTTTTGCTGGATTTCAACAATTTTGATAGTATAACGTTTTATCCGTAG
Source organism: Enoplolaimus lenunculus (assembly GCA_030248215.1). Classification (NCBI taxonomy): domain Eukaryota; kingdom Metazoa; phylum Nematoda; class Enoplea; order Enoplida; family Thoracostomopsidae; genus Enoplolaimus; species Enoplolaimus lenunculus. The sequence continues at coordinate 152,959 of JASANG010000864.1, read as the reverse complement.
CTTTGGGGCAATTTTCAATACTTTGGTTGAAGAGTTTTCTCAAAAGAAAAGCTGAAAAACAATTGTCTAAAATCACTTTGCAGGTTATTCTTAAGATTTTCAAATTCAACATTATTCGTATTACCCCCCAGTGAGGACAGAATCAAGTGCGCCGCAATCCCGGTTACGTCTGCGGTCGTGGTTCGCCAATAGCGGCTGCATGTGTTTGTTCGCGACCAGTCGCGCTACAGACGCAGTCGAAGTCACATTGTAAACACCGGTTTTAACCATGTTTACAAGCGATTGAAAAGGTAATGCTAAGTAACCGCGAGTAGCGCAAATAGTGTCTCCGAGCGATTGCGTCCAAGAAAACGCCAATCGTGATCAAAACCGCTGCTTGGAACGCGATCACAGATTGTTGCATTTGATTCTATCCATATACTGTAATTTCGCTTCCCTAGTTTTTTCCACCTCCAGTTGAACCTCATCTATAACTGCACAACAAAACAATGCCTCAAAAGAAAACCATTACTTAGGATATAACTTCAAATTCATTGTCGCTGTCACAATGATTGCCGTTGTTTTCACCCGATAGTTCATCTGTAACAAACAAACAAATAAACAATCACGGTATTTATCCAAAAAGTCAGAAAAATACTAAACCAAAAGCTCAAAAAAAGTTTGTTTGCGAACTCAAACGCTATATTATTTACACAATGTAAGTCTGTTATAGTTCCACGAAGTTTAAGTTTAATTCTCAAAAATGACAAAAACGCTCACTGTATTTAAGGATATACGTAATATTTCACTCTTAACACAACTATACACAAAGTTGTATTATTTATTTGAATGCTATATCACTTGTACACAGAACGGACGACATAGATGTGCACAAATTGTGATCATTGCTGCTTTCAAATTTCATAACTATGATGGAAAATGATCAATTAATATTGCTAATCGACTCTTCACCAAACTATGGCTGATTGATAACAAACTCGAAGTAAATACTGCACACATTAACATTAATAGCATCTTACAACGTACATAACAGTTACTTTCATCAAAACGCAAATGCGTATCTTTATTTGGTTTACTTGACTACTGCAAGCTAAGGTTTCGTCATCCTTAATTTTGATTATTTATTAAGTGAAACAAAATATAATAAAAACTTTAATCCAAGCAAGAGTGGATAATACTGTTAAACAAGAGTGTGCAACTGGGTACATTGTATGTAAGAAAGAATTGACCCGACATGCGTTGTCGTTGCGTTTTGTTCGTACCCCACTCAATTTATGGGTGGGGCACAAATTTGACGTCAACTAGTGAGAAACTACCGTATGTTTCCATGTTAATTACCATGATCCGTATATATTCTTAACAAGCTCTATACGTTTCTAAAAAGTTAGCACGCATTGAAACTCAGAACAAACTGCCAACTGCACAATGAACGGCATCAAAAAATGCAATGTACGCTGGTAAATTTTGCAACACGATAAATTCATACGTTATACACTCTTGTACCATCCAGTCTAGATCCAACTAAGCTGTTTCTATAGACAGTTCAGTATAAAATTTTTTTAATCGTTAGAAATTACATCCAATAACCCAGTTCCTGTTGCCGCATGAAGCGTTACACTATTCATCCCAAATAAGCCGCTATTAGCCCAGCATTAAAAATTATCCAATTTACGCGCACTTATTGCTGGATTATGCGTTGTTTTCTGTTCAACCAGTAATTCGAATAATGGCGGTGAACTTGCCAGCAGGACTTTCTAGAATATGCACAATATTATTGTCATGTTTAAAAACTCAAAATGTAAGTTTAAGGCTCGCAGTCTTCGATGTGCGCAGTACCTATTGCAAGTTGGTGATATTTTTCTAACCACAAAATAGTGAGGTTACAACTTTGTAACATTTCTTGCAATTGATTAACCCTACCACCGCGTAAATTTGATATTGAAACCGTCGCCGTTTTCTTGATCAAAAACCTATAAAAGACCACATTGTAGTTTCCCATTATATGCCAACAAAAACTGTTAACATTTCAATCCACCATTCACCATAAATAATTATATTCAGCCCCTATCGCTAACTAAAAGCAGCAGTAATGTGATATGTTCTATGCGCACTTTTTGCAAGATCTCCGCAAATACTGAATCTCAGCGGCTAAAAGTAAGAAAACATTATCACCTCTAGAAATAAAGCGCTCTTACCTGTCGCAGTTGTTCGCAAAGATCAAAAAATTCCGACCGAGTATTGCATAAAAACACCTTAAAATCATAATATTTCAATAGCCTCAAGACAATTATTACCAAAAATATGTGATGGACTAATCTGTGTACAACTTTTGCTATTACACAGTTCCCAATTTCATTTAATACTGATACGTATTGTTCTCAACGAAGGCTGCAGGTGTTGAAAATATCTATTTTAATGAAAAATACTACGAATTCTCGCTACTGAGAATTTCGCATTAAGCAACAAAAATTTCGTCATAACACTTAAATAATGTGAAGAGGAAAATTCCGCAGTGAATAAATACACAACTTCTACTATTATTCTGTGGAAATACTGACTAATCCAATCCGGAGTGGGATGCTTTTTCAGAGATGCTTTCTGGTTCAACTCCGGAGAGCTTGGTGAGCGGATGGGGGCTTTTTAGGAAACCCGCGAGATAAAAATCAGGAACTAAAAATTCAACTCTTTCGAATATTTTTTGCATAAATTTATTATTCCCAAGCTTAGCGGTGTCCGTAATCCATGTTTTTGTCCACCCGTTTTATAAGTATAATTTCAATCCCTAATTGAACATCAACTGAGATCCCCCGAACCGAAAAAGTGCCCTACCAACGCCAACGAAGGATCAATTGCACTAATAGCAATTCGATTCACTGAATGCGAGTGATAAGTGGAGTCGTCAAATTCATAATCAAGATTTACAAATTCCTGGCATTCATGAGGATCGAGGTAGATAAACTGGTTATCTGCAAATAAAAATCATTATTAAATGGCTCTATTTCCCAACTTTTCGTTTTACTCGAGTTATGGAAAAAGGTTTAAACCGAAGTTCGTTCTTAGCATTTAAATTACAATGCATGATTTTTAACTTAGAAAAACTTATTGAAGGAGTTGCAGCACATTGTGTCTACAGGCCTAGAGTGTCCTGCCAACGGGCTTTGCAATTGATGTGCCATCTTTTTACCTTGACTCGAAGCTGAAGACGAATTTGAATTTTCAGCCATGCCAAAAATTAACAAAACATGTACCTACACTCGTTTTTTTCGTTACAGTATATCAAACAGAAAACTCTGCGGTGCTACTCCAGTTCAGAGCACGACTTTCTAATAACTAAAATACCTGATTCGGATACCAACAAAGTCCTGTTATAATGTTCAGCCAAAAATACGCTTGAAAATGACTTCACAATAAAGGAAAGATGTCCAAAATAAAAACATCAAAAGCAAACATGCAACGTAACTATACCGATTGTTCCAATGAAATAAAGCGCATGATTTGGGCGTCCACCAAGAATACCATGACACTGCGGAAGTTTGAAAAACTCCTGAAACACCATGATAAAAATTCAGCGATTACCAGAGGTCATAAAATGACAATAAAATATATACGTTAAAACAAACCAATACTATGGCAAAGTAACCATTAAGGCAACAATCGCATAACACACTGCATCAGTGATTGAAACTACGTTTGGCAAATATATTTACATTTTTTAAAATATAAACGATGTTAGCTTTACTACTGCCACCAGTGCTTGCTAGGATAAAGTTCGCAAACACGAGATATTATTATAGCGAGACATGTGAAAAACCTTGCATAACAACTGAAACAGGTACACTCATGGACAGAATTAAGTGTGCAGAAACCGCGATTGCGTCCACCGCGGTTGCGATTTTGTAGCCAAGCCCACGTTTTTGAGCGGTCGCTGCTCAAACGCGGTTTGAGACGCGATGGTAGTTGCTATTTTAATCGCGTTCGCAGTCGCGATTTGAACCGCGGTCGCTGTAGCGGTTTCAACTGCGCATGTAACCGCAATTGCTGAGGCTTAGGCTTATGTTTTACGCTCCTCAAAACAACACTGGCCTAAAACAGGAAAGTTTAAAAACCTATGCCAATATCTCAGCGTATCCGTTCCTTCCCGACATAAACTAACATACAAACTGATCGCTTACTTTTAACGCTGGAATGTACACGGGGTTAAAATTATTCAGTCCCAACCGTAACGGAACAATAAGCAGCAATCCTTGGACCCATTTATGTGCAGACACGCGCTGCCATTGGTCAAACTCCAAACAACCTGAACCCTCGTTTGAAGAGGCAACGTTTTCCGTATCAGATCTTGTGCTGGCGTGACCATCCTCAGTTGAAATTTTTGTCGAATTACAAGAAACATCTTGCGACCGAAAAGAATCGCTTGCCCAAGCCGAAAATTTTCTTTCACCGTTGAGACACAAATTCATCTGTTCACTTTTCATATCAGAGCACGAAACGCTACCACGATGCACTGGAACGTTGCAGCCCGTATCCTTATGGCACAACTTAAAGTCCCTCATTTCGGCTCTACCTGTTCTTTCTAACGTCTCTGGCAATTTTTCGCATTCAACAAACCTGCCAACCCTATTAGTTCCTTCTAAATCCAAGACCTCTGGCTCTAACTGCAAGTGAGGTGGCTTAACTGCGGCTATGCTGCATCCAGCAATCTGCTTCCCTTTGACGACACCTGTATTCGAATTGCGCTTTGAGTTCCTGACTAGTAACTGCGTAAAACCACTACTTGACGATTCTTTATTCCTAAGAGATTTCTTCACAAATTCCGTGCTAGGTCTACGTGAAGTGCGTTCCTCCAGAGAATGTTTCAGCCGTGCTCTGTGGTATGCTTTGGACGGTTTCGAATTTTCACAGCGGTCACTTGCCAGCTGGGATTTTCTATCCAACAACCGCATGGCATCGATTTCATTTGTACTTATACAGTTTTGTGAAGATGAACACATAGAATCAATAACACTAGTTATCACAATGTTGTCCATCGCAACATGCACGTAAACGTTAGACCAGTTATCGACAGCTGACAGTTTTCTGAAATACCTCGAAGTATACAATTTTGAGATTTAATTAAAAAAGACCATGAAAGCAAATAAGTAGGTGAGCAAACTAACAACGAAGCTGCATATTCATCTATTGCCGTATCTCACCACTATCTTAAATTCACTACTGTACGGAAAGTAGTACCACAACGGTCGAGTGAATTATAAAACTGATAAGAGTGAAAAAATTTGAGAAAGGATGATTTAGAAAATTTTCCAAAAAATTCAATTCCACAAATGATATAACACAACTTATATTAGCTGAAGTGAATTTATTCAGCGTCAACAAAAGCGCCTTGATGCCCTTACCCTCATATGGCTACACATATTAACTAATCTCGTTATTAGAGGTAAGAATCAGTTAGATAGTTGTCCTTGTTATATAAAGCAGACTAACTTTAACACATGCGCAACTGTGTTCGGACCCATCCATTCACCGGGCATTTTGCCTTCCAATGTTCCGATTTGCGCTAGAAATACGAAAATGTGATATACATTAAATATGGAACGAACAAATTTCATTTGTTTAGATATACTACATAATCTGAGTATTAAATCGAAAAAATTATTCAACATTTTAACAACATAAGACATGCTTCGTATACCCGTTAAAAGGATGGTAACTAGAGCATTGTCGTTTGATATAATTTGAAAAAGCTTCAAGGAACATTGGCGTCCATCCCAAGCAGTAAAAAGAGCTGAACTAAAATTAGAAATTTCGTGCAACCATTCTCGTTCGGCAAATCGTTTAGCATTGGTATTCCCTATGTATTAAGTTGAAATGAGAAAAATTTAAAGAAGCACCTCTGATATTACATGAGTACCAACATAAAAACTAGACTGAAAATCCGCACTTGAAATGTGCAAACCATAAATATGAACACTATAGTATTCATGCGATCAGTAAGAGTCGGTAGATAAATAGATATGCGTTAAAAACACACAAAACAAAACCAACAAAACACGCTATATAATAGAGCTGACAACGATATATCTTCAGTTTAATGATTGAATTAATAGTCTCAATGCTAAAGAGCGATTACCAATTCCATGAATCGAATACAAACACTGGGGTTTATCTTGAAACATTCGCAAAATTTGTTGATACACCAAATCTTTGCGACTTATCTTTAATTCTGCAAAGGATTTTAATAAACAGCAAAGCCAATATTTGTCATATTTCATACACTTCAAATGATGCTATTTCTGTTAGTTCAACCACATTATGTATTCACTGCTTGGTTTGTTCCCCTCTACAATTCCTTGTCATAACTATATATTAAAACTTCTCAAACCACGCAGGATTCAACCATGTGACAAACTTAAGTTCTATTGAACAAAATTATCCACTTAATTGTTCATAATTATGGATTTACACAGATTTTAATACATTGTAGTTGTGCTTTCTAAACAATAGGTATGTTCGATAGCTTGTTTTAGTGAAAAACTACTTATAAAGTATGTTAAAAACGGAAATTATAAAAGCGCATACCTGTCACTAAATGTATTCGCAGCAATGCATTCGCGATAACCATTTGAGCACATCGAAGCATACAACCCCAACCGACATCAGAGCTCAGATCGGTTGCGTCTAGAACAGCAAAGGAAATTAACCTCAAAACAATAAACATAAAACAGCGATCGCGCTTCAAGCTGGATCTTGAACACTACAGAAAAATGAGAATTGCTAATTTTAATACACGAACAGTATACACCAGTACTTCGCTAGCAAAATCTCTAGTGGGTGCTATTCGGAGGTGCCCCAGAATTTACCCGAGAAGATTTGATGAGTGCCGGGGGCGTTGCAAAGAATTTGAAATTTTGCGCATATTTTTTATATATTTAGCAATTTTTTTCGTATTTTTGCCATTTTCGCTTTAATTTGCTATTTTGAAGCTTGGGAGTGATGATAACTCACGTGTCTTGTTTTGTTGAGTTTATCAATAAAATTTCAGACAAGCATGATTTTTCCGAGTACGGGATTTGGTCGAGTGGGGGAGGCTACCGACCACCGCTCTTATCAGCGAAATGCCAATACATGTTAGCTTATCCAGTATTGAAAGAAAATCTTTTAAACCAAAAATCTAAAGTATTCTGAAGTTTACGGATTTTACATACGAGTACAGTTGTGAAAACGTACAAATTGGCATAAAATGTCGACGATATGAAAACCACAACATGGCTCGAATACAACGCCGAAGTTCTAGGGATTCTAAAAATCAAATAAATAAAGTTAATAATAACGGTGGTCCATGTCAAGAACAGCAGCCTGCCCACTGAGAGACAGGGGCATTCTCAGACTCAGAGAGTGGGAAGCTAAGCTTGGTGTTTTGGCTTATGCCTACGCTTAAAAAGTACACACTGCATAGCTTCCTAACTTCGAATAAAATTATTTTCCCAACTCAAGAAGCTACGTATACATCAAGTACGTACATCATTTACGACGTTACACAATACTAGATTAAGCAACACGAAAATTGAAATATAATGGTTAAAAAACTTAGTTTTATAATCCATCAACAATTGAACAAAAAATTCAATCTGTCCTGTCCTATAAAAACCGTACCAATTGAAGTACTGACCATATTTTGTGTTAAAACACTTTCCCAAAATCCAAACAATGTTTTCTTCTTTAGCTAAAATAAACGAAGTAAGAATGTGTTTGCTATTGTTAACCTTCTTAACATAAATAATTGTGTTTTCTAACATTTGCAATATGCTTTTATAACTCAATAAAAACAGCTTTGAAAACAAAGCTACTAACCAGAAACTAAAATCAGATACCATAAATGTCATCTTTACAATTAACGATTGTTCTGGTTTCCTTCCGAAAACAACCTATACGCAGAGTAATATATGGCACAAGTAGCTTATTGTTGAAATCAAAGCGCAATTTGTTAGTCGTACGAACTAGACGGCTATTTTTCAAATAAGCTAGTGCACAGTATTTGTGACATGCGTAATCTTTATATGGACGTTTTCGATGAATATGCTCTTCGGAACCTTGTAAAATTGGTGGTACTGGGTGAGTAGTAAAAACTGACGAATGTTTCATCGATAGGCGAAAATATAACGTTTGACGAGCTTCAAATGAACAGCGGGTATTAAGTGGTAGATCTACGATTGCAGGCTGATACTTTGTATCGATAATAAATGACTACACCTTATTCATTACAACTATTATAGCAGACTTTTGGCCCACTTCCAACTGCCTTGCTTTGAAAGACGTGATTACAAGCACAGAGTTTTGCTTCGGTCAAATTGTAGAGTCGGAGTCACAATGCGATTAACATCTTTCTGAATACATGTGGAGGCAAGCGTGTGCCGACAATCCCTTCGACATTTAGTAAATCATGTGCGCGACTTCTACATCGTTGTCTAATGTGAGATTTGCTTTGGCTATAAATCGTGTTTTTATCATTTCAAAAGAGGCATAAGCGTCCGCAGAAGTGCTTATTAGGGCACTTATGTGGATTTCTATAGACTACATATATGTTAAATACATTGCATGATTGTTCTATGCGACAAATACGAGCTCTTCGATTCTGTCGGCCGGTTAGCTATAAAATTGGCACACGCTTCCAGAGAAGTACGAACATTATACATATTTTACATAAACTACATAACGAAAATTGTCCTACCCAAATGCGCGAAACGGTGTTTTCTCCAGCTTAGATTAAAATGCCATTTTCCTGCCCACTGCAATAGTACGCTAACATCGGACCCAGGATTAGGAGCGTACAACGGTTTCATGAAAAAAGGCAGTTGGTAATCAACCAAGCGCATGGACCATGTATCGAACGTCGTAAAAACTTCTGTAACAATGACATTAATATATGTATAATTTCACATACAACTGAAAAAGCATATGTCAACTAATAAATTTCAAACAAAAGCAGACAAACTATGAGTATATTTCAAGCTAAAAAAAGCATACATAAACTGAAAGGAATTGCCGACGCCCACTATGGATGATGAGGCTTTCAACCTCAAACCAGTCCACATCACCCCATTATCAGCATGTGCATAAGCGGGCTACTCGGCAATCCTTCATTGTTTTCGAAATACGTTATGTACAAACGATATTTAGTATGCCGCCACTAGCTAAATGTTTAATATTATCTTCGCAAGTAAAACATGATTTGCCGATGTTAGCACATGCCGAAAGCACACATATCGACCTATAATTGACCGTAAGTACAGTTTAAAAGGCGAACTACGTGGGGTTATGGCGGTCCGTTTGTTTGAGTAGTCGAAGGCCGTAGCTGGAAACCTCCTGGTGTGCCTGCTTTTTCAGCTACTTAATTAACGTATATATAGTTCCCATTCTGCCCAGACTAACATGGGGCTACGTCATAAGCGCACCGCCGAATTGGGCAGTAAGCGCGTGCGGCATTCTTATCCGCTATGCGCACGTTCAATATTACACATTGCACCGCATGTGTGCTAGGCGGTTGCATCCGGGCTGAGAGCATTGAAGAACAAAAGGTAACCCACACATAATAGCAGGCAAATACGAATTTTTGATTGCCATATAGGGTCTATATGCAGACAAAATGTTAGGGTCAAAACGTGTCCCAAGCTGCCCTCGTTTAGGCTTTTAAACCCTATCCTCCGCACCAAACCGTTCGCCCTCCGTCTTACGCTTGTTTTAAAAATTGCAAAATGCAACCATATAATATTCAAAATCAAAGATGTTGAAAATTTCGGTCAATGTGAAGAACAGGGGCAGAACAGTAAGCATATTCCAAAGCCTAAGCAAAAGGGTAAGAATAAGCAAATTCCTAAGCCTAGCCTAAAGCCTAAGCCTAACCAAGCAAAAAAATTAATCTAAAGCTATAAGCTTTATATACTCTATTGTAATCAAAAAGAAAAATTCTCCGCCCCTGATCTTTACATGGGCCAATTTTAAAAAATGCGCTGTTTTATGAATTTGCTTTCTGATTTCAAATCGAAACCAGTCGTAGTGGGATCATTTATTGAGTGAAGCTCGAACACACGTAAGCAATTATGGTAATATGCAACTTAGTTATTAGCTAACTATTCATTTATCGCTTTTGGAGGTTTGTAAGCAATTTCTTCAGATTCCTCGCACCCAAAAACCCTTCAACCACCCTAATAATTATTGGAATAGTTTAAAAAGTCCTAATTTTGTCTCGTCAATTAAGCAAATATGCAAATCATCTATTAGCTAACTATTCGATAGTCGTTTTTAAAGGTTTGTAGACAAATTATTCAAATTCCTCGCACCTGAAAACCCATTATTGCTGAAATTAGATTGCTTGTAACCCTAATAATTCGTGAAACATTGTAAAAGCGCCTAATTTATGCTTATCAAATATGCTTACATGCAAATTATCTATTAGCTAACTACTCAATTTCGGTTTTACACGTTTGTAAACAATTTATTCAGATTCCTCGCACCAAATAACCTTCAGTAAACCCTAATAATTATTGAAATAATTTATAAAGTCCTAATTTTGCCTTGTCAATTAAGCTAATATGCAAATTAGCTACTGCTACTTGTTTGGTTTTCCGTTTGTTTGTTGTTTCGCATCTTCAGTAAACCCTAATAATTAATTATTGAAATAATTTAAAAAGTCTTTTAGCTAATATGCAATTAGCTTAAACTATTCAATTATAGTTTTGGGTTTGTTTTTTTTTTTCCCTTAAATTATTGAAATAATTTATAAAGTCCTAATTTTGTCTCGTCAATTAAGCTAATATGCAAATTAGCTATTAGCTAACCATTCAATTATCGGTTTTGGATGTTTGTCAACACTTTATTCAAATTCCTCGAACCTAAAAACCCTTTAGTGCTGAATTTATATTGCTTCTAACTGTAATAATTAGTGAAATAATTAGTGAAATATTGTAAAAAGTCCTAATTTAGGCTTATAAACTATGCTAATATGCAAATTATCTATTAGCTAACTGCTCTGTTATCGGTTTTGGGGGTTTGTAAACAGTCCACGCAGATTTGTCGCATCCAGAAACTTTTTAATGCTAAAATTAGATTGCTTCTAACTGTAATAATTAGTGAAGCATTGTGTAAAGTCCTAATTCAAGCTTAATTAATTATGCAAATAAGCCTGTAGCTAATAAACGGCTTAAAATTTTAAAACCCCAATACGCGGTTAACACCCCAGGATAATTGGCTTTCAAACAAAAAAATTTATAGAAATCGGTTCAGCCGTTCCTGAGATTGTTTTCGGACGGACAGACAGACAGACGGACAGACGGACAGACGGACCGACGGACCGACGGACGGACGGACATCCACCTTTCGCCCCCAGGTACAAAACATAAAACGCTTCGCGAAAATTTCAGTTCTCACTTTTATACCTTTGTAAATCAGAATATATATTATATTATTTAGCAAGTTAAGAACCCAAAGTTGGGCATCTGTACAGTTGTAATTTTTAGTAAACGTGCCTTTGATATTAAAGATATGAACCTTAAACAAATATTTAGTGAATTTTGCGGCCCTTAAGCGAAAAATTTTCAGTTTATCTATAACCCCTTCTCACATTGAGTTGCCTATAGACAACTCAGCGCAGTGTATATACGTTATAAATAGTATATATCACACCGTGTTTAACAATTGCAACACGTATACATAGTACTAAATCACCACAAGACGTGAGAGACCCCTCGGGCTCGAGCGTCAAGCTTCTATAGCTCAGTGCTGATGGTATACGCCTCCCACTCCAGTCACTGGAGTTCGAATCCTAGCATAAAAGTATGTCTCTAGGGGGAATACAAAATATTCATGTAAGAAAGGGTTAAATATGTAGTCAATTTAATAGTGCTGACCCAACTAAAATAATAACTGAATGTATCCGAGTGCAGTTTTCGTTTTTTGAAATTTTTGGTATAAACCATTCGTTTGGTACCCAGACGTAGAGGTATCGAAAGAAAATGCTCTATACAAGGGAGTAACCAGAAATCCGTTTCTGGTAAAAATGAATGTCCGCTTTCGTGTCAGTTTTATACCCAAAATTAGTTATAAACGAAGTACATATCTCGCAGTTTTTATTAAAAGGTACGTTGCAACTGATTGATATGAAATAACAATTACGAAATTCATCCAAAATCTTAAAAATTTCAGTGTATATATACAAGCCGTTTCTTTTTTATAACTTTAAAAGCCCAGTGAATATTTGCAGGCCTGGATTTTGGTACGGCAGAAACATATGACATCTTTGAACCTGTTATACTTCACTATTCTTTTCCGTTTCTATTATTTTGATTAGTATTCGTTTGTGTTAATATTTTTACCATCTGTTTGCTCCATACCTACACCTTTTTACACCCAACATTCATACAAATACGAATCCAAATTTTTACTTAATTTTTCATCGTTTTCCATGTTTCTGGACATCGAATTGGCTCCAGCGGTTGTTCCGGGTTGTTCAGCTTCGTCTGCAGTTCCGGTTCCTGAATCAAAGTCTTGACCGTCACCACCTTGCGTTGTTGGCATATGTCTCAAACTTCCATGAAGTGGAGGGTGTGTTTCGACGAAATCCGAAACTAAAATGTCATCACTCGAATGCTGTGAAAATGCATTATTCTGGTTGTTTTCTAATGGTTCTTGGTCGATCCCATGGCACCAAGACTGAGTCTTTCTCAAATCAGGTGTTCGCGAGTTGGGTGGCGGAAATGATCTTGAGTTGATATCCGTCAAATAAATTGGATCCAGCAATAACGCTGTAAGCGACGTGCGGCAGAGAGAGTCGATTGTGGGCTGCGCCATTTCTGGTTGTGGTAAGTTTTCTACTGAATAAATCACTTTCCGCGGATGCAGCAATTGCTGAACGCAATCCGACTCTGGCTGAGAGCTGACTGTAGCTATGTCATCGGCGAACTGAAACGGTATACTTCCACAAATTGGACATAGTTCTAGCGAGGTTATGGCTTGGTTGCTTGTTAAAATTGGGCAACTTATATCAGTTTGTGTACTACGGCTTTGCATCAGTGACGTATGAAGCATTTGTATACGAAGCGCATTTTTTCGTCGCCTGCTCATCAAAGAATATAGAAAGCGGTCTCGGTACGTATTGCGCTCATCGTTCATCTGTGAACATCGGGAAGTTTGAGCGCAGTATTCTGCGCACGGATTAGGCTGATCCTCAGAACACGACGATCTTAAATGCACATTTCGCCGTACCCGTTTGATTTCTGTTACCTCCGGGGCTGTTCGTTCGCCAGGCTGAGCTCCAGTGACTGCAGACAGCAATGCTGAGCGTAAGCTTAACCTCGCACCAAAACGGTTCGGACTGTTCCGAAGACCTGATGATGCCTGTGGTGATAATTCCCGTCGGCGGGCTACAGCGTTCGCCAGGGCTAGTTTTCGCGATAAGTTAGCTTGGCTACCCGGGGACCGCAGATAATTGAACGGGTCCAACTGGGTACATTTCCGGTTGTACAATTTAGGATCGATTTGGGCGTATTCATCATCAACCATATCGTACGAATCCATTAGTTCAAGAAGCATTTCTTCGAACAGTCGCTCGATACGCATTTGAACTATATTGACGCACATTGAAACTAGGGCGAGTCCGACCATAACCAACAGAAATAACGCTGCCATGTAGCGTGGATGATCAGGGACTACATCGCCTAAATCAAATATGGTCACTATACTTAAAACAGAGTATGCAACTGGACGCATTCTGGGTACCAACGAATGTAACAAGCGTTGAATTGTTTTTTCAGCGTACCCTACACATCTATGAGGATGGGGGTTGTATATAATTGACAGATTTGTTCAATTTCAGACGGGAAAATATTCTCACTGCAGGAGGGCTCTGTTTAAATTTTTAAGAAGCATATGCAAATTTTGTGTTTCAAGCGTCATAATTAGCTTCCATACGTTCGTCAGTTGCACACTCTTATCTAAGAACTATCTTCGATTGTTACCTTCACCATCTAGTGTAATCGGCTGTTTTCTCAACCTTCTTGTAACTTATCGGAGCATGGGTCAATGTATAGAACACTAACGTACGGCAGCAGTATATGCATATTCTTAAACCTAAGCGTAAGCGCAAGGATCGCCCTATACCTAAGCCAATACCTAAGCCTAAGCCTAACCAAAAAATAGTCTAAAGCTTAAGCTTACTTTATTGCGGTCCCGCGGAACATCGATCCGCCCGTGGTCTTCACATGGGCAGAGCACGAAATAAAGTGCATTTTACTTGCGAAAGAGTATTTACATCAATGGGTCCATGTATAGAACAGGGCCAGATCGTTTTCCAGAGTGGATATAATAGAGTCAGTTTAAGCTTTAGACTATTTTTTTGTTTAGGCTTAGGCTTAGGCTTCGGCTTTATTAGTTATATTATACATATATGTTTATTGTATTTTCTAACACGTAAGTCGACACACACGGTGTATGTGTTAAGTTTGTTTATGTGCTGTGGGTGTTCTGCTAAGCGTTAACCCTACCCTATGTTGTGTCACAAAAATTTTTGTGACACGACATAGGGCAGGGTTATATTGAAAATTTGTGGTAAGGTAGGGTTAACGAGTGACACTTTTTAAAATTGCCACATGTTAACCCTACCTCATGTCATTCCCGGTGGCACAGCAAAATTTATTAATGTAAACCGTGGATAAACAGGAGTGGTGTGTTCATATTTTCATGACTGCATGCCTGCCTAAAATTTATGATACCCGGCCAGCTCAAATTTTCCGCAGACGCCATTGTGCAACCGCAAATACAAAATGGTTTCGTTTATAAATTTGAGCGCATAGAATAAACATAGCCTAACCAATAGACGATAAACTAAAAAAATTTATTCAGAAAAGTTTTTATACCTAATCCAATGGTTGTCATCGATATAAACATAAAATACACCGAAGTCCAGTAGGACCAGTTTCGTTCCCACGCACAAAATATGCCAGCACACGCGAACAACCAAACAACCAGCATACACAACGCAGCTGACAGCGGAAATTCGGCAGTGATTTGTTTCGCTGTTTGTGGAGTGACATTTTGTTGCGATTGCTCGACTACTTCCGGGTTTACCAGCAGGAACGAAATTGCTTTCTTTTTGGCGAGTTTTCGACGTCGAAAGAAATTTTGAATTCCGTCACGGCAATTTGAAACCGTTCGGAGCAGTAGCTCGTATAACCGAGTTACAGTCAAAACCATGCCACGGCCAACAACGCTTAGGATGACCAGAAATAGTGGTATGCCGAATAGCGAATAGATCGCTGTTGCTGCTTTGCCGAAATCGGTTTTGGGTGCCAGGTGACCGTAGCCTAACAATATGTAATTGTTATCAAGTCTTCTGACGTCAAAATAGCAGTTATTGGAACTATTGGCCTATATGCAGATCACGGGCGGAATGTTTTTTGTGAGACTGCAGTAGAGTAAGCTTAAGCTTTAGACTAATTTTTTTGCTTGGCTTCTTAGGCTTTGGCTTAGTCTTAGGAATATGCTCATTCTTACGCTTAGGCTTAGAGTTAGGCTTAGGCTGAGGCTTAGACTTTTAGGCTTAGGAATATACTTATAATACTCTTCCCCTAGTAGCAGAAAATCAAAAATTCGCTGTATAAAGTCTTAACTATGCATTATTTTGGGTTTTTATTTCAGCTCAATATATAATAGGTAATCGAGATATCGGACAAATTATCGAACTCGCCAAGATATCGGAGCGGGAGTTTGTGAAATCTCGAAATGTCCGACGACAGGTTGTCGGGGTCGACGATCTTTCGGGGCCGCAAGTTGTCGGGGTCGACGATCATTCGGAGCCACAAGTTGTCGGGGTCGACGATCTTTCGGGCCACAAATTGTCGGGGTTAGCGATCCTTCGGGGCCACAAATTGTTGGGGTCGACGATTTTTCGGGGCCACAACTTGTCGGGATCGACGATTTCTCGGGGCCACAAATTGTCGGGGTCGACGATCTTTCGGGGCCACAAATTGTCGGGGTCGACGATCTCTCGGGGCCACAAATTGTCGGGGTCGACGATCTTTCGGGGCCACAAATTGTCGGGATCGACGATCTCTCGGGGCCACAAATTGTCGGGGTCGACGATCTTTCGGGGCCACAAATTGTCGGGGTCGACGATCTTTCGGGGCCACAAATTGTCGGGGTCGACGATCTTTCAGGGCCACAAATTGTCGGGGTCCACGATCTTTCGGGGCCACAACTTGTCGGGGTCGACGATCTTTCGGGGCCACAAAATATCAGGATCGACGATCTCTCGGGGCCACAAATTGTCGGGATCGACGATCTCTCGGGGCCACAAATTGTCGGGGTCGACGATCTTTCGGGGCCACAAATTGTCGGGGTCGACGATCTCTCGGGGCCACAAATTGTTGGGGTCGACGATCTTTGGGGCCACAAATTGTTGGGGTCGACGATCTTTGGGGCCACAAATTATTGGGGTCGACAAAATGTCGAGTGACACCTTATCGTAGATTCATGAAATTAAAAAATACATACCTACTAGTTTCTGGAGCATATAATGCATTTAATTTATTTAGCCAATCAGAACTCAGGGTTGTCGAACCTTCTAGCAACAACTTACCAATAGTGGTGTACAGTGTTCCAGCATAAAACAATGCTCCCCATAAATCCCATGGCGATTTCGATAACATTGATTGCCAATCTTTAATACCAAGAGCAGCCTCGTACCACAAAACGGCGTCTCTTGTCTCGTTGTGTTTCCAATCTTCAGTCTTATTAGAATACCCGAGTTCTAGCTCTTCTAGCACTCGTAGAAGTACCTGTGTGTGAAAACAGTTGAAATATCGGCCAATGTAAAGATCATGGATGGGAATGTATCCTGCAGGACTGCAATCTTCGGCTTAGACTTGAGAATACGCTTATACTACTGTTACGGCCCTGTTTTAAACATCGGCAGAAATATCTAAAGCCGCACTGACGATGACCGGTTAAAATCTGTGTCTCGGTTTTATACTTAAATATCTGTTTTGCATTTTCTTTATATATGATCGCAATTCAGCCTCGCAACAAGGATTTAGTAGATGGTAGGCGAGAAAATTTCCATTGGTGCAGAAAAAATTTCTTCACATAGAATTCTTTTGATGCTGCGGAAAAAGCTTTCGGACAAGTGGCGAAAGACCGAAATGTTATAGCGATGAAATACGTTCCTTTGTCGCTGCATCGGGAAAAGTTTGGAAATCCAACCCGTCAACAAATTTTGCCGGAACGGGAAGCGAAACAAAATTAGCAAAAAAATCGTTTTGCATTTGCTGATTTTAACAATATTTTGCAATGTGTAGCAAAAAAATTTGGCTTAAAACATTTTTTCGAAAATCTTGGCAATTCTTAAATATAAAACTTTCAAATTAGCTTCAAAGTTACAAACAAACATTATACTGGTGATTGGTTATAGAGCTTTGATAAGAATATATAAAATTCCGCTGCCGAAATTGTCGGAACCTCCGGCAACCGTTTTCCCGCAGCCGGATTTGTATTTTCATTCGGAGCCAGAGTCAAACTTCTGGCTATATAGCCCGTTGTATCTATTCATACTGTGTACAAAATTTAAATTCTAAACTAAGTTCGTGTATGAAAAACCTATCACTATCTGGTTATGGGTGCGACAAGGGCTCTAGGTTACATAATTTACTTGAGTATTTGATGTTGCCGGCGCTTTTTCAATCGTCTCCATACTGTCGTTGCTTGATACATTGTTTCGGTTCGAATAATTGTTTTCAATATCGACATAATTATGCCAATTCGTAAATGATTCGATAATAACATCGAGATACGCTATAAACGCTTTATTTGCGTCGTTAATACCGTTCTTTATTCGAATAAAATTGTAACATTGCCTCTGGTTAGGGTCAGGGTGATTAGAACCGTTTCGTTTGGTGCCATCTTGTCCTGCAGGCCACCCTTCATCATGAAATGGCCCTGTCGTTACTGAAGTCGTCGAAATCGTAGCTGGATTGATGCGTTCTAAGTATGAAAAACTGCTGCTATCAGTAAACTCTGTTTGTCCAATATTTGCTGTTGTGACAGCTGATCGTTTTTGTCGCTCCACCGTCGAATCTTGTGCCTCGTCGAAATGTTCATCTGCTGGAAACCGTTTCAAGCTGCCTGCGAACATACCAGAACCCTTACTCATTTCCCACCTCCGGCCTTGTGAGCCATCTATGCCAAGATCGCTTGCATCAACCTCATATTGCTCAATTTGTTCATTTGCATATCTATTTGCAGCAATTGCAACTGCAGCGGTTTCGCTGATACGTTGCCGTATTTCGTGCAATTTGGCGATAAATATTTCTCGATTAGCGTTTAATTTGTTGTGATATGCTGTTCGCATACGTGTATCTCTGCTTCGTTCTGCCCAAACAAATACTCCGGCGCCGACAAATGAATACGCGACCAGTATTACAATTGGTACCCAATTTCCGATCCCTAAAGTTGTCGAAACTTGACTAAGTTTCAGTTTTAGTTTGGCCCATTTTGTTGTCGGATGTCCGGCCGTTGAACTCGCTCTTCTGCTTGTGTTACTATCGCTAAAGGTGATTCCTGTTGTCGAAGTTTGAGTCATGACGTGTCACTCTTCGTTCGGTTAAAATTTAAAAGTTTTTCAATCGTTCGTTCTTTATACTTTACTTAGACTGAAAAAATGGTGAGTCAAATTGACTCTCTCCGAAATAGATTTTTCCTGGCTACACAAACTGAGCCAAAATTCGACTCCGCCAGAGTCAAATTGAGTTGGATTTGACTGACAGGCGGAGTCAAAAAATTTGACTCAGTTTGTGCAGTCAGGAAAAGCCTATTTCGTAGAGAGTCAATTTGACTCACCATTTTTTGCAGTGTAAATTTGCCTCAGAAAATATAGAAAGACTCGCGATTAAGAAGTGTGGAGTCAAGTTTGAAAGTGAATTAGTGTGAAATATGGAATTATGGTCTATATACTGTTAAATGTCATTGAGTTGATCTGAATTCATAATGAATTGAATCCCTGAGTTTGAATTAGGCATTCAAAACTCAGAACTCTGAGTAGATACCAATGATTTTGAAATCATTAATCAATTTACCACTTGAAATTAACTCAAGTTATAGTCAGAATTGACTCAAATCAGAGTTTATTAAAATGTTTGCTGATATTAACTTTGCCAGGTACTAATTCGCTAGATGAGTTGATCAATCAACTCATTGGAATCGACAGTGATAATCAATAGTTCATCACTTCTTGCAAAATTACTAAACAGACAGAGATCGCTATAGCATTTTGCAATGTGGTAGGTAAAAAAGAACAATTTTGCCCGAAAAAGCATTCTAGTTTTCACAATTGGGCAGAGAAAACATAAAAACATACGAACCCCGTTTTGTTCGCAAAAGATATATACATTCTACAACTCCACTCTGCAGTGCGAGGGTGCGTAATCAGAGCGGTGCTTTTAGAAATATATCACAATGTTTTAAAACAGTTGTCTTTTTAATAGGCCGCATTTTAATTACACTTCAAATTTACACATTTTAAATATTGCTTTTTAATCACAAGGTTATTTGAGGTGATAAATCACAAATTGGCCAAAATTGTTGCACAAAGTTTACAGCATTCTATGCCAACATTAAGTTGAAGAGGACCAACATATCAAATTTGCATTTTAATATCATAATATTAATATCATTGTACAGAGGAAAATCAGTTTTTTAAATTCGTTATTAAGTTCGAATGATTCTGACCCCTGCGGAAAAATTTGACTGTAATTCTGAGCAACACTGACGTTAATGTGTCAAATTTTAGAGTGAGTTTTTAAAATTTCAGACCCTGATTTATAAACTGAAATATGTTTAAATGCGTATGTCTTTTTCTGGGAATAATAATGTTGTGGAGTTCGTCCTAAGGAATGTACCAAATATGTAGGCGTTAACATTTTTAAATAGCCAAAACTATTGCAGTGGGCAGCGACCCGGGTGTAAATAGATAGTAAAAATAGTGGAAATGGAAGCCGAAGCGGAAAACAGATATTGAAGTATAAAAGTTTCAAATATGTTTTATTTTTCCGCCAACACAATTAAGGTATGCAAATATTCATTGGGCTTTGTAAAATTTTAGAGAAAAAATAGCGAATGCAACGAAAATTTTAAGATTCTGAATGAGTTTCGTAATTTTTTTCATTTCAAACAATCGCCGCATACCTGTAATGAAAAATTTCGAGACATATACGTGATTTACTACAACTCATTTTTGAGCATAAAAATAGCATTTCCGGTATTTCTATATTAACAGAAAGGGGAACCATAACGGACACCGATTTTTAACGAAGACGGTAACGGAAACGGACATTCGGTTACACCCTGGCAGAGACACATTAAGCATGTAACACGTGCCAATTTTTTTCGGAAACTTTTTGGTTGTTAGCCGTGAAACGGGGCGGCTGCTCCCTTCTGCCCCCTCTTGATTGCGGATGTGGTTAAAAAGCAGATTTATTTTCACACTAATATCCCTCAAACAGGCTGACGATAGAACTGTATTTTGTGTTGAGGTTGAATATATTTTTGCAGAGACTGCGTTTGGCATTTTGCTCGTTTCGCTCGCGAAGACTTTTTAAAGTTTGTATTTATATCCCGTAATCGGACCCACTTGAAAGCAAATGCCAGTATTCTGTTTTTAAAAATCAAGTTTAGTTTCTAGATCCCAACGCTTTCGAAATTTTTTCGTTATATCTTTAGATCTTCCTATAATTTTCGGCAAATTTTTATCCTGAGGTTCGCAGACATAGATACGGTTCTTTCCTGGCAAAGAATGAAAATACATTCACATCAGTTTAAGTCGTTTACAAACAATTTTTTGTAATCGAATGTCATTGTGCAAAAACTGCTACGTCAACTGTACTGGATTGGCTGAACGTGAAACGAACGTGATGAAAAGTTGCAACGTTTTCAAACTAATGCAAACTCCTAAAAATTTAAGCGGAACCAACCTAATAAGCATCATTTTGCAGTAAATTTAGAAAACCAAATTCACACGTGCAAGTTTTTGCAGCGAGATCTCGCAGCTGCACTCTGTACTGGTTTCTTGCAGCTGCAAGTATTTACAACGGAATATAATTATCATACGAATCTAGACTTGAGATCAATAATGCGAATAATTTGCCGATACAGCAACGAATATCAAACATAATCTGTAAATCAACTGCTCAGTGCTCGTCAGACAATAATGACGAATTAACAATTCGACTTGCAAGGTTATTCATACCGATGAATTAATTCGGGGCGTATATTCATCATGAATAAATTGCAGCAGCAGTCCTTCGAATGAATTTTTTATAAAAAACTTGCAGCTTCAAGTTTCGGCTGCAAAAAACATTCACGCTTGAAAGGTTCTATTCGAAATTTTTTGACTCGAAAACAATTGTATATCGACCCGTTTTTTATTCGCGCCTAAAAATTGGAAAAGAAACCGGAACAATCGCTGTAGACTGGAAAATATAAAACCAGCCTAATATTTGAATTAGTTCCAGATTTTTGAATAAATTCTTAAAGTCTGAATCAATTCAGAAGACGTTAAACCACATCACTTCTGATTGGCCAATCAAATGCAAGTATAAGAATTGCAAACAACTACCGACTGCGTTCACACGTGGAATTTAATTCTATAGCATGATTCTTGTCAATTATTTGATAATACAAGGTTTGCAATTAATATCACGAAAGTATAGAAAATATACATGGCTAGTCGCACCGGAAAATATCTATTTGTATAATACTAATACCGTTAAATACGTACAGTTGGACAAAAACTCGTTTTATTATAGTTTCAAACTGCTTCCGGAAACGTAAGATTATGTTTTGATTGAATTATCATCGTACACAGGTGGACGATAGAACAATAATATTGTTTGTATCCATTGATGAAGGGATAATTTCTAATTTATTGTGTGTAAGGTTTTGCCGTTTTATGGACAATGTATATGTGTTATGTTAGTGCGAAGTAGTGAAACAATTGATCATGGCTGGATTCGAACCAGCGACCTTGGCTAACCGGGCCAACGCTCTTACCAACTCAGCTATCACGGCACTGATTTACCTACTTGTGCTAGCTATTATATGCATTGTTTACCAGTGTCTTACGTACGCTGTATACTGTGTAGTTTTCAATGCAATGTGCATTACGTGTTGACTTTTTAATTCGGGTATTACATCGTTCAATATTCTATATTGTTATTTTTGCTGTTATAGTATGTAGGTTTGCATTGCACGTATGCAAAGATTATACATAAATATGTTAGACGGATGTGTGTTGCTTGACCATGACAGCACTGGGTTTGAACTGCTTGATAAAGACCAGAAAACTGTTTGGATATTGGGTCAATGCTTTGACACGAAATTTGGTAAGAACATATATATTTGTTTGATTTAGATATTCGGATTTTTCATAAGATATTTTAGTAGGGGCACTACTTAGCCAAATCTAGTTGCACACTATGCAGATTTTGTTGTTAAGTTTGTTTTGACATTGAAATGATTTGGTTTTCGTTTTACACGATTTGGTTTATCGGCAGAACAGACACAAAAAAATTTATCTTCAATTAGTTTAGATGTGAAGCAGCTACGATCACTGATTCAGTCATTGTTATGGTTTACGTATCGCAGGAATTTTTCTCCTATTGGTAAGAGATTTTAGTGTGACGAATTATTAGTTTTATCTAGTGTGTTGAATCGATGCAATAAAATCCCGATATAATGATACCGATAGCGATACCCTGATTTTCGCGAATACCGATATATCCTTTCAACACTATATAGTTTTTAATACACGAAAATGATTTGTCGTCTTTAACTTTACGCAGCAGTTTAGCATTTCTTGCAATTACTTCAAAAGATACTCGCTATGTAAGTTAAAAACAGACGTTTGAACGTACTACACTTAATGCATTTCTTACCATTAACGATGATTTACTTTACTTGAAAATTGTTTAATATTGAACAGAATTATCAGTACTGGTGAATTTCAGGCGGCAGTGGCCCAACATCGGATCAGGGATGGGGTTGCATGTTGCGATGCGGACAAATGATGCTCGCTCAAGCTATGATTTACCGCCATCTGGGTAGAAGTGCGTTAATAGAAATTATTAGCCATTTACGCTGTTTAATGCGGATAGACAAGTATTTCAAAACGAACTGTGGTCACTTATTTTTTAGCATGTTTAGATAAAATATATTTTTACGTACTTCAAATTGTTGTCAGATATACTAAAGTAAACATAATTTCCTAACAAACTTTCGGCTTCGCGCCTGCAGAGCATTATTGTCAGGTTTCAGATTGGCAATGGTTACACGATAAAGACAACCCGGTATATCGACGAATTCTTGCCATGTTTCAGGATAAAAAGCACTGTTTATACTCAATACATCAAATAGGTTAGTTTTGGAGAATTGGCACAAATTTAATACAATTCGTTCGTTTTTCTTTGATTAGAAATATTTTTAGGGGAAGTCAGGTCTAAATGCAGTACATTCCGCTGCTTTTGTATTTGTTTGTAAACTGTATTGGATTTTTTTACGGTAGCGCCTAACAAAAATAACTACTAGGATGATTTTTTAATTTAAAATAAATATCGATTACAAACGTTTTTAATCATTTCAAAAATTGTAAACGTTTAACTTGCGTCATGATCGAAAGTTAAATTTTTGAAACGTACTTGGCATGCAAAAGTTTGGCCTTGTTCTATTTCAAGCGTAAGTTTTACGGTCACCAAATGCGTTTTGTCAGTACTATTGCCAAACATTTAGAGTTGTACATATTATATTAGTATTGTTATTATTTTTCCAGCGCAAATGGGAGTATCAGAAGGCAAGGAAACCGGAGAATGGATGGGTCCGAACACTGTTGCGCATGTGTTAAAGTATGCTATTAGCCAGTAACACCGGGTTAACTGGTTTCGGTGCACTTTGTTATTAAAAACTGTGCTTATTGTTACGCTATAGAACACGATTGTTCACTGGAAGCTGTCTTTTAAATTTAAGGTTGCATAATATTTAAATTGTTCGATATGAATATAATAGGGCAGGGATAATTTTTGCAACACAAAATCTATTTCTCGGTGCAGAAGATATTTTGGGCTGGGCTGAGCTGAAAGCTAAAATGTTCGTAGAAGGCATGGCGTTCTTTCTCACCACGTAGTTTCTGTCGTTGATGTCCGTAGTTTACTAATGTATTGAACAGATGTATTACAATACACTTTGTTAAATTACTGCTCATATTTTTGTGTATTTACACTAGAAAACTTTCCGTTTATGATGAGTGGAGCGGAATCGCCATTCACGTTGCTATGGATAACGTCGTAATTGTCGAAGATATCGTAACATATTGTAAAATGAAGCTTAAACCAGCATGTCAGCTAATACAGTCGCCATTATTGCTTGATCCTTCGTTCTCTGTATTTCCAGTCCAGCCAACGTGTTCAGAAGTTCCAGGTAACCCAGAATATATTGCATTTTGGATCAAGATCACGTGTTTTAAAACTTATTGCTCCTATTAATAGTTTGTACTATGGTAGGTTTTCATTAAGCCTTTGCCAATATTATTCGCGTGAATTGAAAATATTTACGTAGTTTGTTCCGACTCCAGATGACGCCAAATTTAAACAAAAATTAACTTCAAAGATTCTAATTAATGGCTTAAAAACTACAACACTAGTGTTAATTACTAATCAACAGGCGTATACTGTATTGGTACTTTTTTGAAGATTTCCGTTGTAGCTCCAGTTTGCTCAATAAGCAGTGCTTCGAATGAAACCCACAAGGACATCTCCACATCTACCAAATCTAATGCTACTGAAAACACGTCAGCTTTGCCTAGTCAAACTCAAGTTATCAACCAAGTTAATGGTGCTATGCTCAGCGTTGAAGAAAACTTTGATGGTTGTACAAGTGATGAAAAGAAGTCTCGATTAGCGACCGATTGTAGTTATGATTCGGGTCTCGGAAAATCAGGGTCTGAAAATAAATCACCAGCTGCAGATTGTGAAAACAAAACCTGGAGACCTCTGTTGCTAGTAGTGCCTTTGCGATTGGGTCTCGCCAACTTGAACTCGAATTATTTGCCAGCACTCAAGGTAAGGTTCGTAGATGGTGAGTTTTGAACGTTTTTGGTTACAGTGTGAAGTATTTTGACTGCTCCGTATGCTGGTAACAGGAATAGTTACTGCGAGTAATGTCTTGAATGGAGTGAATTATTTCTGTGACTAAATGAATTGATTATTTGTAAAATAAAAGAAAAAATTGATGTGCTTGCAATTGACATATATATTTTGTTTTAAGGAATTTTTTATGTTAAAACAGTGCCTTGGTATCATTGGAGGTCGACCGAATCACGCGTTATATTTTATTGGCGTAATTGGTGAGCAGCGTTTATCCTTAGCAACGTGTATGCCCTGTGTTTAGAACCAGTTAATTCAGTATTTTTGTGTTGACTCAGCAGTTATTTTATTATTCGAGAGCCTATTATAATTATTTACGTCTATAAGCAATGAGTAAGCTACATTATGTTTGGCTGTTTGTCAGCATTTTTTATTACAGTGGCCAGGAACACACAGTTTTGACAGAAGTTTCACTTCACAAACTTTAAAATTCGTCAGAAAAAAGGTTTTTGTGGTTTATACTTTTTCAGACGATGAATTTATCTATCTCGATCCTCATGTCTGTCAGGTGAATGTGGATCTGTCAGTTGGGCCTCTATGTTCTGTAGCGGCTCAATTGTTTGCGGGAAGCGAACCCAAACTAACCGGCAACCTTAATTCACTTCTGCCCAATAGCTTGGCAGGCCAAGCTGAATGGGCTAGCGCTGCACAGGTTCCAGAATTTGACGATAGCTCATTTCATTGTGATACCTTGAATCGAATGCCAATCAGTAATATTGATCCCTCGCTGGCTCTGGTAATATTATGTTTAATGGTATTTGTTTGAAATTTCAGTTGGCTTCTATAATAATGTTAACCGCTGGTAATACAGCTGCAACGTTGTTTCGAATTTCAACTTATATACGTTGTTGCAAACGTGAGGAAAGGCGGACTAGAGTGTTTGTAGTCTTTGAACGGAAAGTGCTAGCAGTTTTCAGGTCTTGTTAACAATTTTAATGCGTGGAAAATGAATTGATCATACCATTTTATATTTTTATTTTTTTGCAGACGTTTTATTGCAGTACTGAAGCAGAGTTTGAAAACTTGTGTCGTGCGTTTGAAAAAGTAAGTCTAGCTTATACGCTGCAGCTTAGGTGCTTACGTCAAACATTGTTGTACTGAATTAAAATGTTTGGAACTGCAAACTGTCTGTGCTATATGTCAGTATGCATTAAATTTTTCAAAATGAAAATTTCAACAAAAACTATTACTGTATTTATTACCTGAAACAAAACTGCACCGTGGTTTTGCTTTGATGGGGTAACGGGCTCCTTCTAATTTCAACTCAGCTCATTTTTTAAGTTTGTATGCCTAAAGTTTATTTTATTTTATAGTAACCATTAGCTAAATATTGTCAGCGCAGCGTAGTTTAAGTTTTGTAGAACGTTACAATGTTTTGACACATTCGTAACTTTTGCAACGATCCGTTAAGTAAGATTTTGGTATTTTCGTTTTAGAGTTTGCTCAAATGCAGCAATCCGCCGCTATTTGAATTAATGCACAAGCATCCTGCACATATACCACCGTTTGAACCGTACACCGGAGAAAGGATTGCTAGAACAGGTACGTTTTGTAAAAAGCAATGTTTGCCATAATGTTCATAATAAATCAGATATTAATGCTCAGTTGTGTTGATAAAGGTCGACGTTTTCCTTTTAGAAATTTGTTAGCCTGATGAAAAGAAGAAAAACTACACACAAAAATAAGGGAGATGTAGACATATCATCTATTATGCTAATTCTTCTGAAACTTATTCCTGCCACGCATTTGATAGTTATAGATTTGACTAAAAAATTAAATAATTTTTTAAGTTTTTAAGTGTTATTTGAAAAACTTATCACATTTTTATGATAGTAGGTGATGGAATATGCATGCTTAGTTTAAATATCTTAAGCTGTTTAATGCCGTAGAACGGTTATTGGGATATTGAACTTTTCACTAATTATTTAATTTTTTTGTAGAATTTATGTATGTGGAGCCGACATACGATAGCGATGAAGAATTTGAGATTTTATCGTGATCCTACCCATTTAGCTGCAAAACTATATTGTTGTTTTGGAAGTTAGGGGTAACCGTGTATTCTCTGTGGTAATTAGTTGTGTACTACAAAGTGCATATTTATTACTCATGGAAATTAATAGCTGGAGTATGTGCAATAATCTAGACAGTTTTACCAAGAGTGGATGATCACTCTTTATAACAAGAGTGTGCAACTGGGTACATTCTATGTATTAAAGAATGTACCCGGCACGCGTTGCGTTTTTAGCCTACCCCCCTTGTTTAGGGGGGGTCTGTATGCAGTTCTATATCGTAGTAAAATTATTGTGTTAAATAGTCGTACACGCAAGTGTGATTAAACAAAATAGTTGACCCCCCTTAAATGAGGGGGGCAGGTGTACTGAAGCATACTTTATTGTTAATCTCTTGCTTACCCCCCCCCCCCCAGATTGAGGGGGGGGTGAACAAAAATGCAACGCGAGCTGGTGCGTTTAGTACCATGCACAGCCCAAGCAGTTGCACACTCTTGCAAGGTGGACATCATCCACTTTTGGTTTTACTAAGTCACAGCTGAATTATGTGCGTTTTAATTGGTTTGAGATAAGTCCTAAACTAATTGATGACTGCTGTAAATTGCCAAAAAGAAACGTCATAGCATTGTAAATAATTTTCAAACACCAAAAGGCGCAGCTTATGGTAATGCGGTTATAAACGATACGTGTTCTATTGTGTCGTAATTCGAAACATATATCGTACTTGCATAGTAAAAGCATTATAATATTGTAAAATGCATGAACTATATTGTGACATTGATATTAAGCAGAGTACAAACGGAGGGCTGTTTTCGGTGCGGCCGAAAATCGACCTGCAGCTCCAATAGAGTTTCCGCCGAAGGTTTCGGCAATTTTGTTAGTGATTTTTTTTATAATTTACACCATTTATCGTCCACTGTATTTAGCTTTAACAATTGATACAATGAGGAACAAATTGTCGGATGTTATTAAAAAATAAGCCAAAACGAAAATTTTGACAATTTGACAACATTTAACCAATATTTGCTGAAATTGTCAAATATTTTAGCAATCTAGTATTTTCGCTTGCGGTTGCGGTATTTTTCGCTTCCGGTTACACCCTGGTTTTCAGTTATCTTCTGTGCTGGTCGCTCGTCATTGTAATAAATGTTATAGGAATTATTTCACTGGTGTAATTTATGAGCGTGTAGATCTACAGTGCCAGGTGATGCACAGCCGAATGGTGAATCTGACCCAGTCCTGTATCTAAACAAGGCCATACGAACTGTGGGTTTTAGAGGTATTATTGTTGAACCGACTATGCAAAATACCGATATTGGGCCCATGTTTAGGTAATAAAGAGTCAGTTTAAACTTTAGACTTGTTGAACCGACTATGCAAAATACCGATATTGGGCCCATGTTTAGGTAATAAAGAGTCAGTTTAAACTTTAGACTAACTTTTTTGCTTAGGTTTAGGCTTAGGAATAGTCTCATCTTTAGGCTTAGGAATATGCTTACACTACTGTTCCTGCCCTGTTCTATATATGAGCGATATTTGGATACCGATACTTTACTTGTATACGCCATACAGCTAAACTTGGAAATCAGAAAAATTGTCAATAAAATTCGGGTGTTACCAGTGTCGGATCCTCAAATTTGTGGAAGGGAAAGCTAGTACAACAAGCTCGCAATCGAGAAGTTGGGTGCTATTATAGAGCTAAATATTGATTTCTGTTGGAGGGCCCAAACCGGGTTGCTCCCACTGTTCTATTCATATGTAGAGAACAGGTATTACAAATGCGGGGTTCACGTTATAACCGGAGCAGCTTGGGGCACGTTTTGTGCCTATTAGCCCATTTGGTAACATTTTGTCTGAAACATACCCCATATCATATTCAAAAAGTCGTATTTGTCTGCTGTCATCATGTGTAGGTCACCTTTTGTCCTTCAATATCACATGATATTGGACGTATTGTGAGCGAATATCATATGATATATTTTCAAATGTGCGCACACTTGAGGTAATATACCTAAATTGTCCTGTTGAATACATACTAAAATTTGAAATTTGAATTTTTGAATTTATGACACTGTTTTTCTTATCGATTTTGTGTCGGAAATGGCTGTGCAGACGTGTATTTGGTATTTTAAGCACATTGTCCCTCTGCCATCAGACTTTCCATTAATCTGTTAGCAACCGAAGGTTACACTGTCCCGCTGAATATCATTTGATATTCGTTGTAATTTTGGAACATCATATGATATTCGCATAAATGCCTGTTAATATAATGTGACATACCGTCTCTTATACACATTGATGTTGTGAGAGCAGTGGTTTGTAAGGAAATGTCACATTACATTCGAGTTTTATCTGTTCACCCGATATGAGTGCTCAAATTTTAACGTTGACGTCGAATCAACATGGGACAAACCATGTCCCGCCTGCCCGGTTATAACGTGAATCCGCAAAAGTGTCGTCCTCTGGAACCTAGCTTTCATAGAAGTTCGTAATATAAAGGGCTGCATTTCATATACAGTAACTTTTTTGAAGTCGACCCTAATTTCGGCTAAGATTTTATGCCTGACAAAACACAAACTCCAGTAAAAAATGGCTCGCAGAAACAACAGGCGATGAACAAGAGAACCAATGTCTCGAGCAGCTTTCGTGGCCACGAATTCTCGTTCAGTATGTTTCGTAGAATATATCTTGTAGCCATGAAAAATACCTGACAATCGTGAAATCGGTGTTATCCTGTACGTAACAGGGTACAGTCGGATATGATAGAAACCGGAGCTGAAGACAGTAAAACTTTCTGGAACTGAAGCCGGAGGTGAACCACAAATATTAAGAACGAAATGAAGCTGTTCGGCTGCACCGTGCATGCAAAACTGAATCCGGTAGACACCGGAGATGAAAAAGTGAACAAAATGCCCTCAACTCTAAACTTTCACATAATTGTACATTGCAATTAGCAGCCAAAGGTAAAAAATACGGGAGCCGGAGGTCAATAAATTTTGCCGGAGGTAAGCCTAAACCTGGTAGGTAAAATGATGCTTAATTCGCTAACTGTTAAATCTTTTGGTTTAATACGCTTAACGAAATATCAGTATTTTTTTCTCCAAATTGTGACAAAAGTTGAAACGAATCACACCAAACAAATAAATTTTGTAAAACAGTGCAAAATCCTACTACCAAAATTGCCGGAACCTTCTAGCAAAAATGCTACCGGAGCTGGAGCCGGAGGTCGATTTTCTACCTGAGCCGAAGGCAGACTTCGGTTGTAACCTGATTTACAAAGGGTATTTCGCTCAAAATTTTTTTTGGAAACTACAAGCAGCCACTTTTTACAGTGGCTAAAGTTTACCATTAAAACTTGTTAAATTGTGCTGTGAAACTGGTGTGTTAAGCGGAATATTATCGATAATTCCATTTGTTTTTATCTGTTCATAATTTGACAAAAATCACTCGATTAACCTTTCAGTTGTGGAATGTTAGCATAGTGCACATCACTGAGCACATGATCAAAAAGACAATTTTTAATTTTTCACTTCGTTTTCGGTTCGTTTTACTATCCGTTTCCTAATCTGTTTGACACAATTTTCACAAAAAAACGCGCTGAGTGCTATATATACATATTTAAGACTGTGTAGACATAAAACATAAATATAACAGCGTTTGTGTCGTTTGTAAACCTCGAAGAGGTCATTTCAACTTGCGGTCAATAGATATTTTCAAATTTAACGTTCTTGCGTTGGCCAATGTAAATAACAGGGGCGGAACAGTATTATAAACATATTTCTAAGCCTGAACCTAAGCCTAAGCCTAAGCGTAAGAATGAGCATATTCCTAAGTCTAAGCTTAAGCGTAAGAGTGAGCATATTCCTAAGCCTAAGCCTAAGCGAAAGAACGAGCATGTTCCTAAGCCTACGCCTAAGTCTAAGTCAAGGCAAAAAATTAGTCTAAAGCTTAAGTTTACTCTTTTCTAGACCCACAGAAACAAGTTCCGATCCTGATCTTTACATAGGCCCTTGCAGGTAAAATTCATGAAAAAATGAGCAACATTAAGAAACAAATTTGCAGGAAGTTCTAATAATAAATATTTTTTAATGTTTGTTTGTCTGTTTTTTGCACTCATATATCGACAAAAAAGTGTACAAATTACGCTCCAGTAAAACACAAAGATATCTTTCAACCATGCTGACTTGTCCAAATTGCACAATCAACAGTTTTGTGTGCAGAAACTTTTACAGTTCCTGACAACTGTTTCTGAAGTATATAACATTTGAAATTGCGTAACGTGTCTGGAGAATTATATTTTTTAAGTTTTTTTTGTCACTTTGCAATTATATTTGTATAACTATTCTTTATAACAAGACAATTTTTGACTGAAACATTTTATTAATGGCCACATCCAGAGCGCAACCGGATATTTTGTTGGAAATTGTGCTATTTTAATTTGTAAATGTAAAATTTTTGAATTTTTTGAGTTGGTATTTGAAAAATTGAGTAAAATTGGGTTCCAGATCACGTTTGTTGCAAGGATAAACTTTGTTGAATATTACACCTAACGGAGCGTTGTTTTGCCAGATATAGCGCAGAACATACAAAATATATATAGCTTTAAGATTCAAACGATTATTTAAAATTACAAACCATGTCTAAAATAGTTTTATTGTTTTTTTTTTAAATTAGGAAGATTATATACCCTACTTTTAATTCGATTTTTTGCCGAAGCCTGAGGCAGACCTACGGTTGTATCCTGATATGTTACACTAATGTTAAAGCAAAAGCGACTTGCGAAATCGAGGAAACATGCTCTTAAACAAAAATTATTATCGATATTAAGCTGTTAACTCTGTAAGAAGTTCATGATTTATAGGACTTATAGCCCCCAAACCACAACACCGTGCAATTCTATCCCGATCTATGCTTATCGCTTTGATTCAGTAACGCGGCCGTAATATCCGTTTATTGCCCCACCCGAAAACTGTGATAGACCGATTTTATAACAATAATGCAATTACGACACAATAGATATGTCCCAATTGACGTAGCCTGATCCAAAATTCCTGAGCACTTATGCCTAGATTGTGTTCAGATCAGCCACAAGTCCACTAATGCCAATTCTCCAGCAATTTAGAGTTTTTCAAAAACCGTGTACTCTGAACCCGTTAGAGTTACACCAAATTTTCGACCAAATTAAGCCCGTTAACATGGCCAAATTGCTTGTAGAATAGTAAAACTAACCCCGTTTGCGTTACTAGACTTGCGATTGCCCCCGGTATCTCCTACGTTACCCTAAATTCTCCATTTATACTCCATAAAAAATAACACCACCCTGTGCTGTGCAACTTAACCGCGCTATTCGCAAACCCAAGTAACAACCAAGCCGTGCTTTCCTTCACATCAGACTTCCGTGGCAATCTTATCCTGACAAATTTCCAAACTCCAAAAAACTCCAAAACACTCTTACATTCTCCATTTATACTCCATAAAAAATAACACCACCCTGTGCTGTGCAACTTAACCGCGCTATTCGCAAACCCAAGTAACAACCAAGCCGTGCTTTCCTTCACATCAGACTTCCGTGGCAATCTTATCCTGACAAATTTCCAAACTCCGAAGAACTCCAAAACTCTCTTACTCCAAACTATAGTAAATGATGAATTAAAATCACACCAAAAATAAGCAACCGATTGTAAAAGATCCAGTTAAATTATAAAATTTTGTCCTGGTTATCCCGTCGGCGTCTCGACCTAATTTGCATGCAAACCGACACCCATAAGCGGGTGTCCGCCAGCCTACACAAGCCAGGTCCAGACACCTTCGGCATGACACACGACCAACAACAATATTGACAACAAAATATCCGGGACACCTACAGGATGTTGACATAGCCTGCAACGCCTAAGCCTAACTTAACTTCTAAGATAGACTAGGTGGATCGAGGGACTCCCTTAAAGTGATTTTTTAGTGTTTAGTTTTAATTTGTATTTTAGTTTTTAGTTTGAAATAGGATTTTGAGAGTGGCACAGCCACCTACAAACTCTGTAACAAAGTTAGAATTTAACGCATCGCAGGGAAGTAAGTATTTTTCATTGATTTTCATTTGATTTTATATACTAAAATACACAATGATACAACATTAGTTTGAAAATAATTATAAACACTACGGTTTATAGTAGATTCGCTGCCGTGTCCTAGATTACAAGTGATGAAAAAATTCTAAATACAAAAAAATTAAACATATTTCCTGCAAGCACATGTTTTACAGCTGCTTGTAACCACAGTTTGTCGTATGTGGACGCTCCGAGAAAGGAACGGCGGGGGGCGAAATACATCTTCATAATTTCAACTGATTATTGTAAAAAGCATTTATATCGAATATGTTTCATTGATTTATCGTTAAATGATTTGTCAACACAATTTGAAAACTCAATATTTAACTCTATATTTCGTTCTTCAATCCAATCATTTCATATGCCGCGCAACGTGCGTTGCTGTACAAAGAGTAGAGTTTATTCGTTCTGTCGATAAAGTTAAATGAAATTTTGCTGTTTAAATATCAGTAGTCAGTGGCTTTTTTTTGTATACGATTCGTACTGAAACTTTTACTGTCCGGACAGAAAAAAAAACGTTTGCAATAGAAAAATAATCAAAATCTGTTTAATACTACAAAGAGTATTTTATCATCAAATGATACTATAAATTAACTATGGATTCCATTCTTTTTTATTCGAAAAGATTAATTTTGTGACAATTATTTTTCACAAAATTGATAAACTCTTTTGTATCAGTTTCATTAGATTAAGAAATATATAGTGTTCGTTGAAAGTGATACATTTACAACGTTTGTGTCGTCATAAGCATTTTCAAATTCTGAAATTATGCCTGTGAAACGTTTTAATTTACACCCCAAAAGCGTAAACTAAACTTGATTTAAGCTTGAGCGATTCTAGCAGCATTAAACTAACTTTCTAGATTTTAAATAAACAAACAGGCAAGTTTACGCTTTAATCGCATTTAAAATATCATAATTGCATTTGAAATTGTTTATTTTCTAGCACTGTCAGCAATAGAAAACGTTTCACTTAGACACAAAATCAAAATATTTGATCTTAAATTGAAACTAGCAAATCGCGTCATTATGTAAAATTGATATATTTTACCTGACACAACTCGAGCTGGCGACCAAATCTAAAGCAGCAAAAAACAATGATTGTCACAAAGATTAGCTTAGATCTCATCCGAATCGACCTTATTACAATTACTGCATGCATAATTGCAATAATTGCAATTGCAACAACGCATTTACCATTAGCTTTATGTCAAAACAGCCAACGACGACGTGACGTAAGCAATTCGTTGCCGTGTGAGGATCGCGGATTGTACTTTAATTATCGCTGTGAAGCATTGAAAGATTTTTGCAACTATGAAACTGCGGATAATTTTCGAAAAACGTGCCCTGCCACCTGTGGACTTTGTGGTGGTGGAACCGGTAGAGCCGATGGTAGTAGGAGTAATAGGGCACCTGTAGATGGTGATGCAGCTGAACTGGGTGCACCTCGGAGAGGCAAAGCAAGGCCAGGTGGATCCAGCAGTAATGGTAAATCGAATGTTTTGGCCCATGTCAAGAGGCCAGTCTACTGCAAGACAGACGGCTTTGATATTTAGAAATTTATAATATTAGACTCAGGCTTTGGCGTAGGCTCAGACTTAGGCTTAGTAGGCAGGCACTATGGTTAACATGTACCAAACTTTGTATGAAATACAGTAATTATTCGTTATTGAATTGTAGCGAAATGTTTATGCGTACTTAAGTTAAGTAAATACTAAGTCACTGACTAAATATGATACATTACAAATTAACCGTTCAGGTATGCTAACGTTAATTTAGCTAAAATTGTAACCACTAGTGGTGCCTCCTTAATATAAAGCAAAACTGTTACTTTTTGCAATGACAATCGCTCACATTTGGCGTTGACCTATTTTGTTCGCAATAAGTCATTGACTTAAAAGTAAATACTTAAGTAAAATTTCAGAAACCCAGCCGATAATTTAGACACTTATCGTTTACTCAATGTGTACAGATTAGAACCATCGTTTTGTTTAAATTTTTTTGCCGCGGTTTGGGCGGGGGTTATCAATGTCACATTTGGGCTCACAAGTATTAAAAAGAATGATTATTTTTGTTACCTCGGTGTAAACGAGTCAAAACATCTCAAAACAGCCGCGATGCAAAATATCTATACACTGTGGGGGGGGGGGCACTTTCGTCTTCTATTAAACTAATATTTAGTGTATAAAGGGGACCCTAAACCAGTACCGAACCATTTTACTTCCAGCGAACGTTTCATCTCGTGATGATACGCCGTTTCCTCAACCACATGTACCGGATACGCAACAACGACAGTTACCAACGAAGGTTACTCCAAACCGGGGCTCACTTCTTCCTGGAGAGCGACTGGATCGTGTGGGTCCTTTTGCAGGAAGCGGCCCGCCTCCACAGGAACCGCACCAGCCTCGAAACCAGGATTCATCCGAAGGTCCTAGACGAGACAGTGCTCAACAATCTGGAGGTCGAAACAGCTTGTCCGGTTTTCCCGGCTCTAATCGGGGCCCGAACAATATATCACCCCCGTTCGGCAACAGCCGACCTGGAGATGGACCTCCATTTACCAGTCGTCGTGGTGGGCAAAATGGACCGTGGCTTAACAATGGCCGCAAGGGAAGATTTGGACCGCCACCGGATGGACCAAGAAACGGCGGTGGACCGCCTCCTCGTGGAAGAAGTTTCGGCCCACCGCCAAATAGACCTGCACGCAGAAATGGACTGCCGTTGCGAAATCGCCAGAGAGGAAATAATCGTAGCTCGTCGTCTGGAGACCGTCTAAATCCGTCACAACAACGTCCACGAGAAGGTCCACAGCGGAGAAATTTCAGAGGAAGTAACCGAAGAGAAGATGGAACGGAACCAAAACAAAAAAATACAGGTGGAAGACAAAACGGCGGCAGGAACAGCAACTTTCAACAAGAACGAAGGCCCCCGGACGACATCGGAAGAAGTAGAAAAGGCAGCACTAACAACAACAACAATAATAACAACAACAGCAACAACCGAAGACGTTCAGGTGAAAGTAGCAGAAACACACAAGGCAACAACAATGGATTTAGAACTCCTGGCGGGTCGCGGATTGATGATAATGCGAACGAGCTTGGCAGAAATAATAATAACAACAACAACGAACATAAGAACAACAATAATAATAATAATAATAATAACAATAATAATAATCAGGGACATGAATTGGATTCCAATAGGCGAGAAGAAAACCTGGACAGAAACGGAAACAACGTCAACAGACGTGGATTCGACACCAATAGACAAAACCAAAATGGCGGAGATAATTCTGGTGGATTCAACAGACTAGGACCTTTTAACTCTAACAACATTGGTCCAGGCAGAAGAAACCCTGACGGCGCCGAACTCCGCAACTTCAACCGCCGTCCTGGAAACAATCAGCCTTTCAACCAACAAACTGGTAGTGGGCGTCAGCCATTTCAGAGCAACAATTCGGGCAGATTTCAAGAAAACAACGGGCCTCAGCAAAGGTTTAATGGCAATAACGGTAACAATCGACAAGGACGAGAACGATTTGGACCGGCAAATGGTCGAAATGAGTTCAATCGACGTGACGGACCGCCTCCGTTTCAAAGGCGTCTGCCGCCGCCACAAAGGCCGCGTGGCGTATCAGATGCTGAAGCGTTAGGACGTATTCAAGATTGTTGTAGGCAGGCAGGCTTGATACCGAGATGTCTGCAGCTGTGTCGGTACGATACAAAGAAAAGTGAGGTAAGCAATTAAAAACATTTTTCGAGGCTGACCATTTGTGAAAAGCAACAGGAAATGGAAGCGTTCCATGGGGCAGCGTCGGCATTTCACGGGCCCTCCGCGCCATGAAAACATTGCTTTATAGTATAAATACGATCAAAAATTTGTATATTTTATACGAAATGTGGGTTTAAAGTTAACGCTTTGGCTTAGACGTAGGCTTACGTAGGCGTAAATTTATGGCTGAGTGTAAGCGTAGTATTGAGCTAACACCAAATCGAGCACTTAAATGGGTATTATTTGAAGCAAAGCTAAGATTAGTGAACAGATTTTTTGAATTCCAGAGCTTAAAATTCTATATTGGTGTTGTATTTTGATCAGCTAAAAGTTGAAGGTTTTTTCTCGTTCATTTCAGATAATTGCAGCTGCAGTATCGAAAAAGTGCAAAATTGAAGACGCAAAAGCGTGGATGCGTTGCGCAGCGGCCGGCAATGATAACCTCGGCTGTTGTCGACGAAATAAAGTCAATCGTAAGCGTTTCAACTTGTTTTACGTAGCTTACAATTTTAGTCAAATTCCACATAAATTTTCATTTGACACCTTAGCCCATAGTCTCAACTATGTATAGCAACTATCATCAGTTAATTCGTAATAGGTTTTCAAACTCACTAACTATAGCAGTTGTTGAACTCAAAATTGGTACAGAAGAGCAAATCATATGCAAAAAATGTTCTGAAGTTTGAGCCTCACAATATTTATTGCTTCAAAAGTTTACAGTGCTACACACATTTGAGAATACGGGCGCTTGCGTTTAATCACTGTTTTCCACACGGTATATTTTTATACTTCAAGGCACGCTTGTAGTATGGCATGTTAAGTTATTGAGTTTGAGTTGAAGTTGCTCTTGCAAATGCACTTCATATATTGCTGATTGCATTACGACTCGCTGATGGGCCCGTAGTCGGAGAAAGGGAGAAGCTCAACGCCCCAGCAAACTCTGTTCCGACCCTGGAACAAGTTTTAGTCCCATTTGCAAGCCATTCAAAATACTCCCTGCATGCCCATTCTGGACTTTTGTACCCCTGGCATGTTGCGAACTTTTTTAGAGTAAACGCTTATTAATATAGTTTAGTTTTCAAAGGAAATTTTCGTTCTACTTTGTATGATTATTCTTGGCTAACGCTTCAAATAGTGCTTGTAGTAGTACACTGAAAAAATGGTGAGTCAAATTGAGTCTCTTCGAAATAGGCTCTACGGCACTATACAAACGGAATCAAATTCGTGTCCGCCAGAGTCAACAGTGCGACCAAGTGAGTCGAATTGGGCTCATGTGCAGTCGAATGTGATTCAAGTTTGTGTAGTCCCGCAGAGTCTATTTCGGAGAGAATCAATTTGACTATCTAGTTTTTGCAATATAGTTCTCAGTTTGTTTAACAGATATTTAGATTTTTTAGAGAAAACATTCGCTGAAATTGCATGCTGGCTTTTTGTATAATAAATTTAGACGCTGCATATTAGCGCTGTCGATAGATAAAAATCCATCGCATAAGCAGTGGCTGCAATAATTTAAATTAAGCTTCAATAAATCCATATCTGTGCGTAAAACTCAATCTGCGTTTTCAGCTGAACTTAATTAGTTGACAAAATTTCGGTTAAACACCAGTTCAACGTGAGCAAAGTTCACGTAAGTAATTTTTCAAGCAACCTTTGTATACAAAAACTCAACCGAATCTTTGAACGAAATTTTGGACTGAAATTAATATAAAATTTCGGCCAATGTTACGTTAAGGGGTTAACAGTAGATTATGCGCATTCGCTTAAGCCTAAGCGTTGCAAATATGAGTTCGTAAGCCTAAGCTTACTTAAGCCTAAGCCTAAACCTAAGCAAAAAATGTAATCTGGAATCTAAACCTACTATTTTATAGAACCGCCAGAATCCTGGACGCCCCTTAACATGGGCCGAAATTTCTATGAAACTTTGATTGTTAAAATTCAAGTTAACATTTGAACCAAATTAATTAGACTGAAATAAAATTTTCAATGACATTTTTGTATGAAAAGTTTTGGATGATCTTTGAACCGGCATATATACTTCCAAAATTGAGATATATATTTTTCATCGAAAATTTGGGTGGCAAAATTCACGTCAAATGTCGTCAACTTTTTAATCACACAGCAAATAATAGCAAGTCAAATGAACTCTCTCCCAAATAGGCTTTTCTTGATAACACAAATTGAGTCAAAATTCGACTCCGCCTGAGTCAAATTCGACTCAATTTGACTCTGGCGGAGTCGAATTTTGACTCAGTTTGTGTAGTCATGAAAAGCCTATTTCGGAGAGAGTCAATTTGACTCACCATTTTTAACAGTGCAGAATTAATATTTATTTTCAACGAACAGAATGTGACGAACTTTGCCGAGGCAACATGAGTTCAAGCTTCAGCCGAACACTGGCGTGCGTTAATGAATCAATGGCTAAAATACTGAAGTGTCATCGAGATGGACTTGAATCGAAATGAACTCAAAAATTTACAAATGTATATCTCGGTTTGTTGCAGGGCAGGGCTAGATCCTGGATTTCTTACAAAGGTATACATTCAAGCACTCTTGGGCTTGTACGACAAATAAGGCAATATTTTGCAAGAAATTTTAGATTAAAAATAAATTTCCAGTTGATTTTAAGCACGACTTCTCGGGGAACGTAAAAGCTTTCAATATAGCTACAGTTTGTTCAAAGTATTGGCAGGGACCTAAACTTTTTAAATTTCTTTCTAAGAGTTAAAAGTAAAAAATTAATAATAATAATTGTACTGGAGGCGTCTAAAAGTTTTGCGCTGTCTTTACAAAATGACAAAAACGAGCTTGTCTGAGTGGTATATTTTGTCCGTATACTATCAAAATAGCGGATAGAAGAAGGTAAATTGATGTGCTGGGACTCATTACACTGAGTCAAAATTAGTTACCGTGATAAATAAATCTTTCTAGAAAAAGAGCCTTCTATATTGGTAAATGTGTGCATATGCAATTATTTTGTTCACTTTAGTTTGTTTTTAGCTTTTCAAGCGAAACACTGCACTGCATGTACATTAAGCTTGGCTTATTCTGATGCAAATCTGCTAGAATAAGGCTTCAAACGCTTTTGAAAATGATTTTGCATAATCCGTCTTTAGTTATCTTTGGCAAAGTAGAATCATTTCTTAGCTGATTTTTCACGATTGACTATTTCCTCAAAAAATACAAAAATCCCAGGTGTTTTTGATATATTATGTTACTATCGTTATTTTAAGGTTGCAAATAATGTCTTGCTGAAAACAATTATTTAACAACAAATTAATCATTTTCCCATCGACGCTGTATACCAGCACAGTCAGCAAAAGGCGCAGCGTAAATTTTCAGGCGAAAGTTTGTTCGAATGAACGAATCGGTTGTTTGTTTTGCAAATTCCACAATTTGTGAGCTGTGCAGATACTTTTTCAGGTTGTGACGAATTTTGTCAAGGTGGAGTCAGCGATCGTTTCAGCAGACGCGTTGCGTGCCTTCGGTCGATGCCTAAAATACTAACATGCCATCGACAAAATCTTCGACCGCTTTTCAATTAGATATATGTCTATAAATTTGTCATGTAGTAAATTTAGAACTGTGTATTCATCATAAATGTGCGTGCTATGCACATTTCATTTTCAAACTGGGGAACTGTATGACGTTTTCAACTAAATATACTCACCTGAGAGATTTGTTAAGACTGCCAGCAACTAAAATGTAACGAAAGTATACTGTGTTTACATCAACTAAAGATATTATATTAGCGATATTTCGTTACGCTTTCTAGCAAAAGATATAACTTTCTAAACTTATTCGTTGTTCTTTTGTAAGCAATTAATGAATGGTTATAGACGCTTCTTTAACTTGTTTGCAAAAATCTGGTTTGCGAAATTCAAAGAATCTTTCAAAAAATTGAAGCGAAATCGGTTATAGAAACACTTTTTTTAAAAGTTGTAAAATGAAAAATTTGTTTTCAAAATCGCCACAACTCATATGCATATGTTTTCCACTGTAACCGCATCAGGAGTTCGATCTTAAGTGCTCACAACTCATAATAATTCATAATTTGAAAGTTTGTCATTTTTGTTGAATTACCTTTCATGTATACTCTCATGTTTAGTTTGCAACGCTTTTTCGAATCATTGCACTTTACTCGTAAAAATTACCGTAACAAATTTGAGACAGCGCTTGGAGGAGTACTAGCAGAAACTCAAAAGGTATTCGGAAATGTATATATTATGTGGAACCAAAGATTGTCACAATATTTACTGAAACTTGTGGCCTTAAAAACGAATTTTTTTAAAAATTCATATTTGGGCACGGAATGAATCAGAAGCTCAAATATGCAAAAACTTTCAAAATGCAAGCGTTTTTGGGCAAACGACGGCTAAGGATGGGATAACCGATCACTCAGACAATGAATGAATTTTTTCCATTTTTTCCATTGTTTTCCGAAAAAATGGAAAAATTCATATTTTCCGGTCATAATTTTTTCCAAAAAACATCTTGATATTTCGTATTGAAAATATTAGCTTAAAGGAAGTATGTTTTCTACAATGCATGTATTTAATACCAGTTTAACTTTAAGGGGTGCTTCAGTCGATTGTTTGCGGCTACAGTTTTACTTTACACGCATTTGTGTATACGTTGTTAAAGTGAATCTTTTATAGATTGCATTACAAATAAATCGTTTGTTGCTCTTTATTTTTTGGAAGCTATCACGTGATCAGAACGTTTACTTAATCTGTACTCTACATCGTTGCATCTATCAACTTTTAGATGCTTAAATTTTGAACAAGGCTGCTTAATCAGTTTATTAGTTGGTTCCACAGGGTTTGTGCAAAGCATCGAAACTATGTGTTTCAATTTGGTTTATTCTTTGATTTGGTTTATTGGACTGTGGTAAGTTAAAGCATAGCTGTTGGGACACGTAAAACGCATTATGTGTGTAAAACTACTCGCCAGTATTCATTATATGTTCCGTGTTAAATGCATAGCTAGGAATTATTGTTGCGAGCGATATTAAACGTACAAAGGTATAAAAATAATCGCACTGGTACGCGATCATTTGAAAAAGTTGCAAGTTTTAACAGTTCTGTATAATAACTAGAGGTCACCAAGGTTTTTGGACAGTTACTAACCGGTGTCGGGACTTTTGCACTGCGGTAAGTTAAAAACTGGTCTCGGGCCTGAAATTACAAAATAGTCATCATATATAGTTATATACCTGGTTCTACCAAAACTACCCGCAAATCGTAGTGTACGTCTGAGTAAACCAATAAAGCAGTTAAAATATTGCCGATAAAATTATGTCGTATGTGATAAGTTGGGTAGGCTAGAGTACGACAGTTTTAGTTCTGAGTGCTCAGCAGCTGAAAATGAGGGGCGTTCCCAGGAGGTTTCGAACTCGGTCGACAGATTATCAGTCCAGCGCGCTAGCCATTGAACCACGCCGTCTCCCACTCCACTGCTAAGTTTTTGTGTTTTTCTACCTTACAGGAACCTCAACATACACATGTATCTTGGTTCTTCGATGTTTTTGCTGCTTTTACATATGAAGGCACTACATACATATGCATCAACGTTTTACCGATGTGCAGCATTAGCATAAAGTTTCGTTTTACCTCCATGCATCCGCATGTCACACCATAAACTAATACACCTGACTTGCGATACACGCAACCCAAAACCGCGACCAGTTCCTTGACATAAAATAACACGCTGAAAAATTTAACGTAAAAGTATTCTCAAAATCGTAAGGTTTTCTTCGAAACATCAAAGCCGGGTTCTTCCTCGTTTTTCCATATTTTTCTTTCATATGTCCTTGTTGCCTCTAACCACATTTCGACCTAGCCATGTAATTCCAGTCGCATATCACAGGATGTAGAAATGCAAAGACATTTGAATAAACGTTGACATATAGTGCGTCTGAGTCATTATAT
Source organism: Enoplolaimus lenunculus (assembly GCA_030248215.1). Lineage (NCBI taxonomy): Eukaryota > Metazoa > Nematoda > Enoplea > Enoplida > Thoracostomopsidae > Enoplolaimus > Enoplolaimus lenunculus. Next base: position 109,923 of record JASANG010000864.1, on the reverse strand, counting down.
CGGATTATTGGCAGCGTAGTAAAATTTGAAGCGGATTTAACTGGCGTGAGAGATGATAGGTTCGATTCCAGATGTAGTCATATCTTTAATTAAAATTGGTTGTTCCGACCTTATATAGGTACTTCAAACAGTTAGCATTTCTTATTTGTGCAAGTAAATTTCGGCTTGCGTAATTGATATAGTTTTGTTTGCTTTAGGTGATCTAAAAAGCTTTTATTATAATTGAGATTCGAACTTTTGGCAATGTCAGCTACATTGTAATAAACACACAACTATATTACGATTAAACGAACATTATGGGTAAAGGACAGGGCACTAGCGTTACACCAATCGAAGCTGGGATTCGTAGTGACTGTGAAACGCTACTTGCTCGGTTTGTCGAAGTTCCATCAGTGCGGTTTGAACATTTTGCCAGAATCTTCAGGACAATGAAATTTTCGCTAATCTACAGGTACCAGAACTAAGTCTGCTCTGTTCACTTGGCAAATTAGAACATAGAAGTTATTAAAATAATTTCGGTATCCTAGAAGTCACATGATTTGGTGCAAGCATTTCATTCAAACGGTCGGTTTTTCCATCAGCCAGATCAAAAATAACGGTCAGGAAACAGAGCAAACGAGCAATATTAAGTCTGGTAAAGCATGTGGTATATTTATTTTTTGACAGAGGTTACCATCTGTTAATATCAATCTTGTGGTGTGTAGTGTCAGATTTTGTTTAATTATTTACTCCTGTGGTATAGGGTATATGTATTTCTTTTGTTACAGACTTCGATCAACAGAATCTGAATTGCGAGAGGTAATAAACTGTTCAATAATGAAATCTAGATTCATATGCTGGTGGATTGACCTGTCAGTCGCCAGAACCAATTTTAATTGCAGACACTACAAAGCAGTGACAGAAAATAAATAGCGAGACAGTTTGCCTCAAAGCAGGATGTAAAATTTGACTCATCGTGCGATTATTTCTCACGAAAATATACTTTTAGCTATCATATTCAAATTTGTTTAGTTAGTTTTTGTTAACAAGTTCCTATGAACGCCATATGTTTTGTTATATATATTTAAGTAGATGCATCGTCATTTTTCAGTTTACGGAAAAAGCCCTCCGGGTAGCACTTTTGTTCATAAATCCGCCTTATAGCTTTCAAGCTCGAGTGGGTGGACTGTACTTGCTTTATGGTATGTACGCAACACAGAACCCAGAAATGCGCTCTAAAGTAAGTTGTTCGCGTTGTTATAAATTATTTAAATAATCATATGCATATTGATTGTTTTTATAACCATATTGACGTTATATGTAGCACACATAGAGCTTGTTATCAGTTTGATATTATTGTTTTCTGTGTTTCATACATATTTTTCACTGTATGTATGTTCCTGAGATGTGAAAATTTGTGTAATTTTTGTTTTCTAAAAGTTCTTTAGTTTAAGTTTACTCTAAACGCATCTTTAATTTTTGGTTGTGTAATCCTTTAGATTAGAATTACAGTTGACGAGTTTAAACAATTACAATCGCTGATGACTGAAGTAACCGCACAACAGCACTATGACGCTAGCTATGTATTTCACAAGCTGGTGCGCGACAACGCATTTTCTCTTTGTGCTTTTGGTGACGAAGTAGGTGTCTTGTATATTTTATGATAATTAACGACGGTGTCTTTAACCTGTTAGCGAAAGTTATGCCGTTTGAAAGTTGCATAAATTTGAAAAACGGTGCGTGGATACAAACCGTTTTCAAACTGGGTTTACAGGTTCAAAGTTACAGGAGCTATTGCTTGCTAGTCAAAGAGATATACACATAAAATCCAATTCGCTAATGCAAGCTTTGATGGTGTGTTGTCTGTTATTAAAGGTGTGAGCTCAATAGTCGGCATGCTAAAAATTTACTTAACAGTAGTGTTCATTGTCAGGTATACACCTTTTCTTTTTTAGCATAACCCGCTCACGTATAACCGTTTTGAAAATCCGTATGATACGGACAGAATTGCAGAAGAGCTGCGGTCTGAAAAAGCCGTTATTGATGAACTGTTTGAAGATCCTATCATTAAGGTATTCTAAAGGAACACGCTAATTGTATACTGCTAATCTAATGTGGTTTCAATATTTGCAACCGACGCTAAAATGTTGCGATCAGAAATGCCTCAACGCAACTTTAGCCTAATGTTGTTGAAATATTTGCATCCGACGCCAAAATGTTATGGAGCCAAAACTATGCATCTCAACGAAATTTTAATGTTTTAATTTAAGTACATTGTTATCAACTAGAATGTTGATTTTACTAAGTATGTGGGGCGGTTCATGCTTTAATTATATAGATATAGCTGTCTTTTGTTTATATATTTAACGAAGAGGCACTGTGCCAGTATATGCAAAAAATTAGTATAAACGTATAAGATGCGGTTTTTGGTTGCGTGCTGACCAAGAACCACACTCTATGATTGTACACACTGACTTGTTACTATCAGGAACTGGTATACAGTTTGTATTTTTTATAGCCCGAATGACGTAACATTTAAATTAGAATGAAGCGTGTTAATTAATTCGGCTTGTATGTTTTTCTTAATTACATTATCACGGAATCAGTTTTGCACGCCGATCTCGTTTCCGTTATTTACATTCTGCTATGGTTTATTCTTTAGCAACTGAATACGATACACGAAAACTACTATTCAATGAAGTGTCAGTTAAATGGACCAATGGCAACTGAACCTAGTCAAGCGCTGAATTTTGTCGTCGAAAATCCTGCGACAATTATAAAAAGGTACTAAAAGAATAACATTGATTTGTATTAAAAATTGACTCAAGTTTTAAATTTCAATCTTTAACATTTTGAACTCAAGAACTTAGAAACTGAAACAATTTAATAAAATGAAAATAAACATCTTTTTGTAATACTAAGTATCAGACTATAGTTGTTGACATGTCCGCGTATAATGTTGTTTTGTCAGTTTCGGTTTGCTTACATTTCATGTATCGATAAATGCTGTGTTTTTATCAGGGTGCAACTGCAATTCCGGTTCCGGCATTTTTCATTTTCAGGTTCCGGTTCCGTTTTAATTTTTACACGGGAATTAAGATATTTTACTAAAAAATGACGATAAAAATTAAATAGATTTCATTAGTATAGTATGTAAGCCTTGACGATCGCGGAACATCAACCATCGAAGGTAGATTTCGCTTCCGTGCAGGGTGCAACCGGAATTCCGATTCCGACGTAACTTATCAATATTTGATTGTAGATTGGCTAATGCGAAGTACGTACAAAAGATTAAAATCATTAATTGTATTGCAAGTTAAACATGTATATCCCGTTTGCACTCAAGATTGTGAAGAGCAGTAAACGTTTTAAACTGGTGTCAGTATATAATTCAAACTGTATAATGATCATATTTTCTTTTATTTTAAAGTACACTATCTGAATGTTTGAATCGAATACAAGGAAAAAGGTCAATTTCACCGGTAAGAGTTCCTGGTCTAAGCCTAAATTGTTTTTCTACACCATAGTGATACCGATTTCGATAGTGAATGTACACATGTTTCAATTTGTTTTGATTATTGCAAGTGCATAGGTTTAACTTGTCAAAAATATGCATTCGTAAGTTAGAAGTTAGAGTATTTGGGCTTGGTACACGTTTTGCGTCCAATTATAAAGCTATGGTTTATAATACTTTCAAGAATAACGACTCATTCAAAACATTTCATAGCGGTACTGGACCTGTCATGAATACAAACATTGCATATAGTAATCTATTTAGTATTTTGTTTGTAAAGTTTAAATGCGGCGCTTTGAGGCCTCCTAGCACTTGCAGATATCTAGGGAGCACTCAGGACTAAGTCACAAAACAAAGGGATCAAAACCAAAATTATGTTTTAACATTTACTTCTGAAAGAAATTGATTTCGGCTCGCTAGCGTGTTTTTTACGATGTATATATTGCTCGGCCTCTTCAAATTTTACGAATTCGTTATTGTTTCTCACTATTTGCATTTTGAAGCGGAATAAATGTTCTGTTTTAACAGAATTGATTAATGTTCTGTCGAAACGAATATTGTGATATTAAAGTTTTAATGAAATTTACTGCCTAAAACACGGCAAACTGATGATTGCGGGTTTTGTTTTTCATTTCAAAATATTGTTTCCTTTTATATATGGAGCTGATTTAATTTTAGAAAAAGCAACTGAAGGCAAAACCTGACTGGGTTAGTATATTCATTATTTTAAATTGATAATTCCTTCGCTCATGATCATTCGTAGCTCTATTATGCAAAGAGCCATTCGTTAATGAAACAGGCTTGTAGTAGCCTACACTGTCTTAGGTGTTTGTTTTGAGTCCTCAAAACTTTCGCAATTTTCCAAAGAACTAAGAACCCAAAATATTGTACCGTGTGGAATTTGGATGAGACGTAAAGTATTGGACTGTAGTAAAATTGTCTGTTTGGAAAACCGTTGTTTACATTATGAAAACACTATACGTTGTTGGTGTTTGGCAGCTTTGGGCAATTTTTTGATAGGCTCTAATGTGGACTTATTTCTTACAGAACGCAACATTTAGTTTATTCTAGAATCGTAGAGCTGAAATCCGTGAAAAGGCATATGCATCCCAACCCGGTAGTGCTAAACATCGTCGTAGTAAATATATCGTGGATGTGGATTTGTCCGAAGATGCACAACCTAGCAGTTCTCAAGATGAAAGTCAATTTTCTTCTGCAGAACGAAGTAAGAATACTCATGGGCGTATCCAGGAGGATTCACGCGGATTCCCGTGTTGGTATTTAGTACTGGGGATTTAGGCACAGTTTCAGGTTGCAACACAGTAACCCCCCAGTAAAAACTTTTCTAAATCGTAACGCGTCGGCCTGCCTACTAAACCTCTCAGAGGTCCCGGGGCGTGGTAACTTGGCCGGGCCTAACTTTTTAATGTTATCTGCTTAGCCTTACTTAACTCGATTTGTTTTAAAGAGCTGAAGAACGATCCGGTGTTTCGATCATGGAAAAACTGTGTAAAAATGAACTATGCTCATTGTTACGTTGCAGTATATCGTTCGACTTAGCGTTCTTCTATAGCTGGCAGCGCCAGTTAATACCAGTCGCTTGTTAGGGATAGGTTTTATGTTACACATATAGATCTTCAGTAACATTTCTGAACGTAAAATTGCAGAGAATCTAGGATTTGTTTGGTTGCAGTCAGGGTGCAACCGGAATTCCGGTTCCGGTTCCGGCATTTTTTCACCTTCCGGTTCCGGTAAATTTTTACCGGATTTAAAAATTCCGGTGTTATAATTTGGCCGTTTTGTTAACTTTGCTAATTTTTAAGAATCTCTTTTGAAAGCCACTTGTACTCCGAATATAAGCCATTGATGGTGAATTTCACTTCAGTCGATGATGAAAATCTAAAATACAACAAATAAAATAAATATCTATGTTCGACTAAGGTTATTTCACAAATAATAGAGCAAAAAATAAGATTAAAATGAAATTTTTGGTGAAATGCATTTTTCACTTTCCGGTTCCGGTAAAATTTTCAAATTCCGGTTCCGGTAAATCGTAATTCCGGTTGCACCCTGGTTGCAGTACATAAGTGTGTTGTTTATCTCGACCTTACTGCGTCGGTTGGTGCCATGCTTGATATGTACCAGCTAAGGAAAAGTGTGACACATGTTTGACAACACACATTCGGTTTTGTCATGAAGTTCGAAAATTCAAGTTGTAGTTTGAGTTCTGAGATTAGTTTAAATTGCACTGTTTTAGACGTGTCGAAAAAAGCAATGCGACAAAGTCCTACGTCCAGTCCGAAAAAGTTTGATCGGAGTATTATTATTAAAGGTCTTGATAATGAAACTAATGGAAAAACGTTTACGCGTGACGTTTTATCTTCCGAGTCAGAAAAGAGTTGTGATGGTGAAGTCGATAATAGAGTATGTTGCATTAAATATAATATCAGGTTGTGGTTAGCTATGTTAGCTTGTTAAGCTTGCGTAATCTTGGGTTTTTCTCAAGTAATGTGCGCAGCACTATCGCCAGTAGGTGACAGGTGTTGTAATTTTCCAATCAGCAAATGACCGCTGTACAAGTTTTTACATCACATTTGACAATGCAGGCCCAGTTTTTAGCAATTATTGCAAAATATCAACAGTGACACCCGAAAGAAACTTGCGTTTGCGTAAAGGATAATAAAAGACGACACGTTTGAACTAGCTTGAGCTGAATTTTGTCGGGACATTAGCGAAAGTCACTGTATTAATTCAGCTTAGGCAGGTAAATAACCAACATGATTAACTGATTTTGACAGTGTTTGTTTATTTTAATACTCAAAATAAATGCCGATATTTGTGTTTGAGGCTGGTTTTAATTAATATTCCGCGAGCAACTGGCCGTGAAAATGTAATTTTTTTCTGGTAAAAATGTTTAGTGGTTAAACATTAAATACAATTTAAAAGAAAATTATTGCGCTACTTTTATGTCAAACTATGCTATTTTTATTTTATAAACAAATTACAATAATTAACCAATATGCAATATCAATTAGAAGTAATTACGATGTTAAAAGCAACATTTTACAAGAGTTTAATTGATGTGATATCTTTTGTTTAAAGAAGACAGTGAGGAAAAAACCTGGACGAAGAAAGAAAATACCGAATTCGATGGACGGTGGTATTTTTGGTACGTTTAGTGTTTTTGATTTTGCGGTACGAATTTTTTCTTTGCCTTACCGGACACCAACTAGTTCTGTTTTTAAATTAATTCAATTTTGATTTGTTATTCTGTTATAATGTTGTTGAGTTGCAGCATCAATTGATTTAACCCTAGGTGTAAGTTGAATTAAGCATATCGAAAAATGTATTGTAATATTAAATATTGGCACACCTTCGCTTGATTCGTAATATAAAATATGTTCTTTGAAGACGAAACGGTGAACGCTATCGATTGTGCAATACAACGCAATGTTGCTGCTGCAAATCGAAATGCAAACAAACGTAGAAGACAAGCGAGCAGCAAGACTACTTCAACGCTTCCTGCGTCACCTACAAAACGCAGGAGAAATATAACTGCAAAAACAGCACCGAGACGTAAGAAGAATGATCAGACTGTTGCTCAACAACCCAAATCACCGGTTGAGTCTGTAGCTGGTAAGCAACCAATTACATCAGTTGGAGATCAAGAAGTGCCCAATCAAGATGGCGTAGCTGCTAGTCATGATCGAAGTTTGGTAATCGGAGGTGAGGACCCTGTGACCAAGGGCGTAGCCAGAGCGGGTTTCAGGTGTCAAACCCTTTCGAAATATTTACGGAATATGACCCTTCTTTTTCAAAATCCTGCCTACACCCATGTGCGGTACAGGTGAAACCGTAGTAGTATTTTTGCTTGTTCGGTGAAATCCGTCAGGGTGTTGTATTTTTTGGTTTCAATAGTGGAAATACTATCCCGAGGCATGCGAGTATCAGAATTGGGCACTAGTAGCTTTGTGGACTGTTGCATTATTAGGATATATTCTGAGACCTATGCGTATGCTTGAAATTGTTTTCACAGTAGCTTTTGCTTGACGGTGTAAGATAAATTAACTATTATTGGTTTTCCTTGTCGAAATTTAGTTCAGTATTGAACCTTTCGCTATACAATGTGTAGTGTTTGTCATACACCTGTTTTATCCGTTAAGTGTCGTTGCACGCCAAATGATAAAAATTACCTAATCTTTGCAGAATCTTGTTTTAGCGACTTGTAGCGATTTCAGGAGCTGAAAGTAATGCTTTACCTTCGAGATCTGACGTTCGTAGTCCTCGCAGTCAAAAGTCGGGAAAGCGTTTAATGGTCGATGTGGGCCGGTCGCGCTCGAAACGCTTATCACAGAAAAGTTCAGACAGTGATCTCAAGACACCAGACCTTATGTCTGTGTCTGACGTGAATACGATTGATTTATTGTCACAATCTTCGGTGATAAGCAGCGAGTCGCAATTTGATGAAAATGACCGTGATAAAAGCGAACCTGGTGATGCGGTGAAGCTATTAGTTGACGATGAAGGCGGCTCTGAGTACAGTATGGGAAAGGGAAAACAATTGGCTACCGGCAAAGGGCTGAAAAAAGGCTCAGGGCGGTCTGGAACGGGTAGAAAGTCGACGTTTGAGGAAAAACAAAGGGGTAGAAAGAGGAAATCGTAGGTGGCAATGTGCAACCGGAATTCGTTTTCCGGTAGGAAAATCTAGCATAGCAGTTTTCACTATTTGGGTTCGGTACTGGATCCGGTATTTTCCATCGGAATTTTCCGGTACTACAGGCGTTGATACTTCTGAATTTCAGTATATAAAGTCGAAATTTGTTTGACGATTTTTTTCTGTATAACTGATTAGTAAAAACATGGCAATAGCAAAATTAAGAATTTCACACAATTTCTTTGTGGTTTTACTTTCAGTTGAAGCAGCAAAAAAGTTGTGTGTTAACGTGTTTGCTCACAAAGTGTTGGCCAATTTCGTATGGTGGGCAATGTTTTCAGTGAAATTGTGCTGAAAACTATTTTTTCGGTGTTATTTTGTATTATTTGGTTCCACTAGGAAATCCGGTGTCCCGCTTACCCAACTTTCCAAGCTGATCCAACTGTCTTGCTGTCCCAACTGTTTCCACTGTACTAATTATATTTGTTGTGTGTACTCCTGCTACATTGCTGTTCCGCGACGATGGGACGGTTTTAGCGTAACATTGGCCTAAAAGTGTATACAGCTTCAATATATATACCACTAAAATAATGTTTGTTCTGTTAATCGAAAAGCACAAACAACTAATGTATGGAATAGAACGCACAAGAGTTCATAGTTTCAATTTATCTTAACTTATAATTACGCTTCGCGGCGTATTCACATACATATCTTGTACAAAAAACTCATGGTATATAGAGCCATTATAGCGAAAAGTTTGCATGGCTGCTTAGCTCAGTGGTATTCGTACGTCGTGAGTTCGCGTCCCACCGCATCCGCAGCAAAATGTTTGGAGGGCTCTGTATGGTACTGCTTAACAGAATTATTCAAAAATCAAGTTTTTCTATAACCATTCTGGTCATGAGTTAGCTGGATAAAAGAAATATTCAACCCTTTCTCACATTAATGTTTAGTATGTGAACTTTGGGAAGCGTTCATCATATTTTATTTCACCCCGTTTTAGTTGGATCCGACACTTTATTTTAAAGAGTCTGTTTAGCAGAACTGAGTTAATAATCTGAAATATTTTGTGTTGATTATCGTGCCCGTTATTCTTTTTTGCGATTAATAAAGTTTATGAGGATTGGCTGAATGTCTTGCATTGAGCAGTCTAGGCCGTACTTCTTTGGTGTCTTTTATGTATGTACTAAATAAAGGGTTTACGGAATGTATTCACTGGAACCGACGCATTACTGATTTGGACTCTGAATGGGATCCAAACTTTTTCGGATCACTATACAGTACACTGAAGTAGCGTTTTAGGGTAAAATTGGATATTCGTTTCCGTGGCCAATGTAAGGAACAGTAGCGGAACATTATAAGCATATTACTAAGCCTAAACCTAAGCGTAAGAATGAGTTATTCCTAAAGCCTAAACCCAGCAAAAAATTAGTCTAACGTATTAGCTTTACTGTATTACCTGAAGGGACGATGATCCCTCTATGGGAGATAAAGAAGCTTTAAACTCACGACTGTCTCCGATTGTAAGTACCCAGCTAGTGACTTTAAGCATCTGTTCTGCGCATAGGCGGGCGTTGATTTTGCCCCGGGATAATTAATGTTTTGGTTTTATAATTTAATCGTTTTAAATAAGCGTAAACAACTGTTAGACAGGTTTTATTTGAGTTATTAATCAAAGAAATATTGGCAACTTTTGCTGTTTTCCGTTTCTCGTACGCTTTAACAACTGGTTCCTTTTGTCTAGACGAGGTTGTGACACGATAGCTAAAGTTAATTTGCATACTGGCAATCGGATGCTCAAAAATTTGAGACAGACTTGTTTATTTTAGCGTCTTGTGTTGGTGCTTTGCAATGAATACTTTGGGTTGTCTTTCTTGTTTGTTTCTGTGTTTGTTTCAGTTGAATATTTAAAATTGGTGTGAAAGGTCAAAAGGGTTGTTCTTACATGTTGGACTTGTGTCAAAGGCGAAGCCAGAATTGTATTTGGGAAAGGGATTACAAACGCCTACCAGTTTTTTCTGAGCGAGAGCAACAAAATTTATTGACTTCATAGCTTCAATAAATTCTACACGTGAACGTTTGCTTGAAACAACAAAATTTCAAAGCCAACTAAACTAAAGCACAGGACAGAAAACCCACGGGTAAAGTCTCACCTCTGTACATCTCTGCATTTTAGGCAATTGAATAAAGGTACAAAATATTAAGCAGAATAGCGATAATTTTAAATTTTCAAAGTCGTCTTATTAATTAAATTTAGCTAAGTAAAGCGTATAGCAAATATGAGTAAAAACAAAAATACCAATGATGGTGAGTCTTTGTTGCGACAGTTTTTGAATAATTCACTGTTTTGTATACATCTCAATTCAATAGTTTAATGTCCGGGCCAATGTATAGCACAGGGGCTTCCAGTTTTCCACGGTGGAAAACTTAGGACCAGAAGTGCAGCGCAGCCACTCCTGTATGACGGCAAATCTTCCGCTGTTTTTGGTAGAAAATTAAAAAGCATAAGTGTGGCTGGGAAAAGTGGAAAATTCAAACGCCAGGCGAGGTACGGAAACTTGTAAAACTGGAAAAGCTAAACGTATAGGGTTTCTCTAAGTGTGGTTGGGAAGGAACACTTTGATTGCTTTGCCTGGAACATAGGGATGTGTGGTTCGGGTCGGAAAACGGGAAAAGTGAAAAATTCAAGCGTAGGGCATAGGTTTTTGTTGGAAAAGGGGGAAATTTTAACGCCTAGAATTTCACGTTTGTTGGTAGGAAAAACCCGAAGCGTATGTTTTGGTTGGAAAATGGGAAAATTTAAACGCTTAGATTTACCCTGGGTTGGTAGTTAAAATCTAAAGCCCAGGTTTTGTTTGGAAAACAAGAAAAGTGGGAAATTAAAATGCTTAGAGTATCCCTTAAGCTTTTAAGCTTTTAAAATTTCCACGTCCCGTTTTCCAACCAAAGCCTATGCTTCAGATTTTCCCTACCAACCCAAAATTAATCTAAACTTTTAAAATTTCGGCTTTTTTTATTTTACAAACAAACTTTACACTACAGATTTTCCCTACCGAACCAAGGGATGTCCAGGCTTAAGAATTTTCCACTTTTCCCCAGAAAAACCTATTCCTGTAATTTTTCCTACCAAACCAGTGGAAAATCAGGCCATCATACAGGAGTGGCTACGCTACACTCCTGGTTATAAGTTTCCACCCTGGAAAACTGGAAGCCCCTGTTCTATACATGGGCCAATGTCCGAACTGGTTTCAAAGTTAGCCATTTACTGGTGGATTCAAGGGTGGCCACACAGGCCAGTAACCCCGACAGGGAGCAAACTAAAACCTGGTATCAGGGTGCAACCGGAGGTGAAAAAAACCGTGGAACCTGAGCCGGAGGTCAACTAAACTTGCCGAAGCCGGAGGGGAGGCGAAATTAGGTAGTAAAAATGATGGTTAATTAGTTAATTTTAGCAGATATCTGCAATATGTTGTAAAGTTACAGTTTAGAGCAGTTCAATATTTAAGCTTGGATTAGTTTAGACGAAGCTTACAAAAAACAATGTTGAGTTCATTGCTTGGCAGTCAGTCTGATGCTGGTTTGAGTTCATCATTGTGGAATTTAAGGCGCATTTATTTAGGACTGATTTTAAGTGTTTAATACGTGAAGAAAATTTTTTTAACAAGTTTAAAATTTGTTAATTTCATACTGTATTTTGTAGGGCCGGAGTACACACTTGTGGGCGACTATGACGAAGAAACGCGAAAGCATTTTTCAAGGCCACGTTACTGGAAAAGTAAGTTTTGAAGTTGCCTTATTAAAACTGGCCGGATATAACACGATGCAGCCGGAATGAAAAAAAATGTCGCATTTCTTTACTGGAATGTCATGTTGAAAATTACCGGATTTCTATTCCGGAACCGAAAATGCGGTTGCACACGTTGCTGGTGGAATAGCGACCCTCATTTTAAATTTATGAAAAACAAATGCCAGATTTTGTTCTCTTATCATTACCAACATTTTCGGTTGAACTAAAATTGTTATTAGGTGGGTTTCTGAAATATTAAGTATATAAATACTTAAATTACTGAACAAAAACAGATAAACGCCGAATGCAAGCCATTGTCATAACTAAAAAGTAATAGTTTTGCTTTATATTAAGACGGCACCATGAGCGTACAATCTCAAGTAGACTTCCTTTAGTAGAGCGGTTAATCTGTACTGTATCAAAATTATTTAACGAAAGCATTTACTATCAAAATTATTTAACGAAAGCATTTACTAAGTACGCTTTTAAAAACGACGAAATGGTTAAAAAAATTACATATCTCGTTCTTAAGTACTAAAAGTCGTGTTTAAGTAATGTTTCAGAAACCTAGCCATTGAATTCAACGATAACTTGAGTTGTACTGCGATTATCCTGATTAAAGGTTTAGCTTTAAAGCACGAAACACGCTCACAATTCTAAGTTCAAATCTGACTTTTAAGTTATGGCTGTGTAAGCAAGCGTTTGTGCACTTTCATTTCGCAGCTGCAAGTTTTACCCGAAATATTATATTTACACCGTTCAATGACGTATCCAACGGGTGCCACCCAGGCTTACGGGCTCCCCAATAGAGATCGAAACCAAAATTATTTGTTGAAATTTAAAATAAATTGCGTTTGGCTTATCGCTCATTATTTTTTCAGTGTTATATTTCACGCCTTCGTGGAAACTTTTTGTATTTGCCACTGATACGATCACTTCAAAAACTCAGTTCTGATAGCCACCGACACATATTGCTACTTAGTCTTCGGCCGATGTAAAGAACAGGGACCGATCAAGTCTGAAGATTAAGCTTACTCAATTGCAGTCCCACAGAAAAACATTCCGCCCCTGATCTTTACATCGGCCTAGTCTCGAAGCCTACCTAGTTTAGGAGCGTTAGGGCACCCTTATGCTTAACTGAAAAATTCACAGCGCCAAGCCTAACGACGTAGTCAAGTATTTTCAATGTATAAGCTGAGGCTTTGGGAAAAAATCACCGAAAGCATATTCCTTTGGTTAACCCTTAGTCATAGCTTAAGCCTTTGCCTAAGCCTAAGCCGAAGGCAATTAAATAACCTTAAATCCGAGCCAACTGTCAGAACCGGTGATTAAAACTATCAGATTGTATTTCTAGTGATCGAAAAGTATCACTACAATGACGGTGACGGATTTGGCAAAAGTGAGAACAACAACAACAACAACAACGAAAGTGGAGCCAAAGGAAAAAGCCAGGTAACCATAAGTGGTTTCATGTATAAATTCATCAGGAAATGTTTCAATCAATTGTCCCCAAAAGCATCTAGTGTAATGCAGGGTCGGAGCAGCCACCCCTTATACCCCCATTTGGGGGGGCACACCCTTAAAGGGGCACCCACCCTAACCGGGCGTCTGGCTTCACGCTCGCTCCGCTCGCGAGTTTGGGGCCCTCCATCCTGGAATTTGAGGGGAGCCCCCACCCGTGGCTGCTCCGGCACTGATGTAGTGCTGTTTTGGGTCTTTATAATACTTCATCGTAGCATTAAAACTGGGTGTTTTCAATTCATAAATGTAATTGTTTAATTTTTTTTGTTCCAATTCTTATAGTATGGCGTGCTTACTTTCAACCACAAGATGAAAAATATAAGTGCCATCCTTACAATTCATGGACTGGCAACTATATCGCGCTGTATTTCAAGCTGCACGCATTAATTGGAATAGTATAGAACAATGCAGTACAGTAGTATAAGAATATTCCTAAGCCTAAGTGTAAGCATAAGCATTTTCCTAAGCCTAAGAGTAAGCCAAAGTGTGAGAATTGAGTTCAAAACAAAGCCTAAGCCTACGAAAAAATAGTCTAAGCATACTCTATTGCAGTTCCGCAGAAAAACGTTCTGACCCTGATCTTTACCATGGGCCGATTAATTATAACCAATAAGGTCGCAGAAATGTGACTTTTGTCAAGTTTTCGCAGGTTTTATCAATTTTTTTTGTATCTGTTAACTTATTAATTGGGTTTTCGACCATGAAACACTTTGCGTTATTTTTTACCGTTAGAAGTTACACCGCGATAGTTACAGTTTTGGTTCAAAAGTCTGTTACCGAATTAGGTACTTGTTTCATGTCTCCCACGCCTAACGAACTTGAACCTAAACCTAAGAGTAAACACCTAAGCCCTAAAGACTATTAACTTGAGCTTCAACCTGAGCATGTGATGGTCAATGTAAATTACAGGGGCAGAACAGTATTATAAGCATATTCCTAAGTCTAAGCCTAAGCCTACGCCTAAACCTAAGCCTAAGCGTCTATTCTAGTCCCACAGAAAAACTCTCAGCCCCTGATCTTTACATGTGCCATAAAGTATATCAAAATACTGTTGGTATGTTCGCTTTGAATTTAACTAAACACTGGTGTGAGGGAAAGTAAACAAGTATATATTAAATTTGAAACAATTTGTTGTTGTGCGCGGATATATGATTTTAGGAATCAAATTTTACAACAATCTGAATTTACTTTATTGAACGGTTTCGTTTTGAACCTATTTAAAACTTTCAGGCTTAGATGTAGGCGTAGGTTTAGGCTTCGGTTTAGGCTTAGGTCTACGCTTCGGTTTAGGCTTAGGTCTAGGTTTTGGTTTAGGTTTTGGTTTAGACTTTGGTTTAGGCTTTGGTTTAGGCATAGGTTTATGCGCTGGTTTAGGTTTAGGTTTAGGAAAAAACTTTACGGCTAGGCAGCCCTTTCCTAAAAGAATGTGCAACAAACTGTACCAGAATTCATTACAAGGATCAGGCAATTTGGTTATAAGCATACTATTAGAACAAATCGAGAATTTATTTTGGGTTAAGTTCGCAAAATCATGGCAAGAAAACCAGGAAATGCATTCAGTGTTTCAGGCAGCAAACTCGTCGGTCACGGGAAACAAATCTCAGTCTGACAAATCAAAGCGATAAAAATGTGAAGAACCGAGTCATGTACACTAAAATTTTAACCTCAAAACTTAACCAAGAATTTGTGATTTTGTATCCGGAAAAATCGTATAAACGGTACTTTGTTTAGGTCCTCGTGTCCCGTCATACATAACGAAACTTAGCCTAAGCGTTAGCTTAAACCTGAGAATATGCGCCTAATTTTAAGCTTATAAGTCTAAGCAAGTGACAGTGTAACATTGAGGTGGGAACTTTTGTCTGCTTTACGCTTTCTCATATGAATATCGTTTTATTTTGTGTAAAGATCTATAATTTCACACCAGAATCGAATCGCATCCTATTGGCTGTGAGGCATTTATCATGGCCAATCAGCTGTGGGAGCTTGCCGCTGACAAGACCTGGGTGGCTCTCGTCTGTGGAGATTTTTCTACTGCGCTTTGTAGTTCCCCCCTCCACAGTGGAAAAGTTCCCCAACCACAACAGTTTCGTTTTCACCTGCGATTTGAAAGGCTACTAAGCAGGATGTGGGGCTTCCGCTCCCAAGCTCCCCCCTTCTAAGCGCTTTAAATACGCGCCATAACTTTTCAGAACTATTGCAATTTTTGGTCTTTCGATTAAAATGTTTAGTGCAGAGAGCTTGCAGACGGGCAGCCCCCACTCTGCTTAATATCCCTTCAAATCGCAGGATTTGAAGAGGGGCGACAGCCACCCCCCCCCCCCCCCCCCCGAAAAACATCACACAAAAATTGCCGAAAAAATTTGCCCACAAGAAACCAGCTTTTAAAAACCAGGAAAATAAAACATTTTTATGTTACAACTGAAAAAGTCAACCCACATTTGTGTAAATGGCGAGGGGGAACTACAAAAGCGCTCCGACAAGTACCGTTTATACTTAATTTGTATGTGCCGAAATTTGTGAAATCTGTTTTAATGATAACATTAATTATTGTGATGTTTTAAAATAATTCTATCCTGGCTACAACTGTCATATTTCGACTTGTTGTAAACTTCCTGTTTCTGCTATCGAAATTCTTGGGACAACATATATGTCAGTCATAGGATTTGGTGTAAGCTGTTGGGTCGGGGTGTGCCAAGAGCACAAATGTTACCTGTAGTTACCACATATGACTGTTGCTGGCACCTATAACAAAATTCGCTGGTGCTTTTGTTTTTACTCACTCTTTACGGACCGATAGCTAAACAGTCGGGCAGTTGGGGCTCGGCTCAGCCTTCCACCTCGAAAAGTTTTCGCCCCGAAGCAGCCTTTTACCTAGAAAAGTCTTAGTAGTAAGTTGCCGCTTCTAAAATTGTTTTAACCTCATAGCAGGTTGAGTTGACTATGGACTCACCTTCCCAAATGTTGTTTTGTAATGTACACCCATCGAACAAATTCCACTAAAGTAGCATTAATTGCATCGTTTAAAATTTTATCCGTATTCAAAAATCTTTACTCTCTCAGTTCAAAATTCTCAACAGTTCCCCTTTTTACGTTTACGACGTTCATGACAGATACAGATGTTTGACCTTTGTGTCTGGTCATCGCCTAATCGGCCAGTGACCTCGTTCGGTTACTGACATTGTTTGTGTCGGTGACCTCGACTGGTTGATTTAGACAGATTGTATCTTACGATGTCTTCTAGGCATCGTGGTACAACTGCCTTAGGGTCGTGTTAGGTAATCTGAGGCTCAACTGTTTAGGGTTCAAGCTTTTAGCGTTTGGTGGTCATCCGGTAAAACGGCAACCTAAACAAGGTTACTGTAGAGATTATCTCTTTAGGCATCGATTCGTAACCCGACGGCAGTTAGGGTGCTCCGATTGCAGTTAATGGTGCTCCGACGGGACCTTGGGATGCTCCGACGGCACCTTGGGATGCTCCGACGGCACCTTGGGATGCTCCGACGGCACCTTGGGATGCTCCGACGGGACCTTGGGATGCTCCGACGGGACCTTGGGATGCTCCGACGGCAGACACTTGAAATATATAATTGTTAAGAAAATATTTTTTGATGAAACCGATTTATTCAGTATAACATTTCTGTTCCATATGCTACATGCTATTCTGTGAAATAAACACTGGAACACTGGTGTATAATGGAAACATTATAGGAGAAGACGATTTTAAATAAAATTGTTGGTCCATGTCAACATAGGGGCGGAGAGTTTTTCTGTGGGACTACAATAGAGTAAGCTTAAACATTGGACTAATTTTTGTGCTTGGCTTAGGCATAGGAATGTGCTCATTCTTTCGCTTAAATTTAGGCTTAGATATAAACTTAGTGATATGCTTATAATACTGTTCCACCGTTTCTGTAAACATGACCTCTAGAGCGGCGTATACAATTCAAGTAGAAATTGGCGTGTTTTTATAGGACCACATTCTTGCAACCCAGTACTGTGCTTATGGTGTTAGCTCCCAAAGTCAATAAATCATCTCCTCCGGCCTAAACTTATGTGTACTGAAAGACTAAAAAACTTTCACTAAATTTTAGACCTTAAAATTTGATGTTTCGTTCTTGACTTTAAACTCTGCCATCTGAAACTGTTAGTTTTCCAAAATTACTATGTTTGAAAACGCGTTTCTTCAGTGTAGCCTTTATCGTTGCGTTTGCAGTAAAACATTTTCGACCTACCCGTAGCATAAATAGCCGTAATATTTGTTGTTTTATTTGAAAACGAAAGTATTACTGGTTCAGCATAAAAACTGTTGCACTGGTTCAAGGCATACGAAAAGAATTCAAACCAACGTTAATTTTGGGAAGCGGACGCAAATGAAAATGACGTCAATAAGTCGGCAGCTTTTTGGTGTTTGCAATAAGCTATAAAACGCAAGTACTCGGTGTAACGGTAACTGAATGAAAATAATCGCATTGGAATTTTACTGGCTTTTTCGCAACGTTTATGTTGCATGGAAGTTTAGTTTCAATGGGTGCTCCGAGTCAAATGATATGCTTAAGGAACATAAAGTGAGGTTCCGAAACGTTCGTATGGTGGGTGTAAAGTTGCGGGAAAGGCTAATGTTCTGAAGAAGGAAAACTTGATTGAGGTATTTCTGGTTATGGCAAAACAGAGGCCTATTTTGCACATACGTACCCCAGAAAAGTACTATAACTTTAATACGGTCATTGTAAGAGGTGAAAGTGTGTGATCCGGTTTCTAATAATCGCAATTTTTCTTATAGGTAATTAAATTTCGGCGCCCCCAAGTTAAATACCCTCAAGTTTAACATACAGTAATACATTTGTTGAAATTCAACACGCAGTACATACTCTCAGTGGCGGAGAGATCAAAATTTTTTGAAGCGGGTTCCGAAATTTGTTTTAGGGTCCCGAAAAACAATTCAAATGAATATTTTTCAGTATCAAATGACTGTGTACCTTAGACTATGTTTACCTATCAGCTTGAAAGAGATCAGTTTTCAACTATAGCTCGCACCTGTGGTGTAAGGCCGTACATGGCGTTAATTCTGTTTACACACTCAGTCGTCAATTTTTGTGTGTTCTGTCGATGTGCGAGCGAAAAAAACACAAACATGACTTTACGTTTCGCCAAAATAGTCACAGTTTTTAGAGCTGTGAAATATAAATTTTGGAGCGTTTTGAATATTTGATAGATGTAGCAAAATTTCACGCGTTTTTTAATGAAAACGATAATGTATGTATATACTTTATTGATACTTTAATACAACAGACAAAGCGCAGTTTGAGTCTTTTCAATTATCCGGCCAGTCGGCGTCCACTTAAAAAGTGGTTGAGTTTTGAAACATTTTTGCATATTGTAATGACCCGAATAAGAGGGGGTAATAAGAGGGGGTCCCCATTTTGAGTCCCAATCAGTAGGGATTCGTATCACTAATAAAAGTCCGTAAGCGGTTAGAGTCCCTGAACCCTATTAGAGTCCATAAATGTCAATTATCCCAATTGTAGTGTGTAAATGACTCCAGGACCAAATATAGTTGAGTTCGCAACTTTAAAGCGTACTTAAGTTTTTAAAGTACATTATCTTGCATTATCGCTCAAGCTATTGAAACAAGCCAAACAAACGTTTAATTCAACGGATAACTGCAGTACCGGATATATACGAATCAGTAACGAAGGGTGGCGGAGCGTTGGTTAAAAATGAATAACAGTCTGTAACCAAATAACAGGGGAACCCTCTGGAGACGCCAAATAAATATCAATACCACCTCTTATTCGGGTCACTAGAGTATTTGAGCGTCTCCTAATCTTCCCAGATCATTCCACGCTTAAATTTGAATTGTTAAAAGACTTTATTTTTCAAGGTTTCATGGCCTCCCTGGGACCCAAAAACTTTTTTGTCAAAAAGTTCAGACAAATTATAAACTATTCGACACAGCTTTCAGAACTGAGTTGAATGGTGTTAACATTTTCCGCAATCATACATCTGGCTTACGAGTTATGGCGAATTAACTGATTTGGAGCCGCCCCAATGTAACAATATTTATATTCCAAGCATTTTGGTACAAACACCGACTGGCGGGGATAACCGAAAAGACCGCGAAGATTATTAATAACTCAGATGTTACTGTAGTGACCCGAACAAGAGGGGGGACTGATATTTACTTGGCCTCTCCAGAGGGTACCACCCCTTGTTATTCGGTTACGAACTGTTATTTATTTTTAACCCACGCACCGCCGCCCTTCGTTACTGATATATATCCGGTACTGCAATTATGCTTTGAATTAAACGTTTATTCGTCTTGTCTCAATAGCTTGAGCGATAATACAAGGTTAAACTTTGGAATGCACTTTTAAAATTTAAGTACGCTTTAAAGTTTCGAACTCAAATTATTTCGACCTGGAGTCATTTATGCGCTACAATTAGGGTTAATTGCCATTTATAAACTCTAATTAGGGTTTAGGGACTCTATTCGCTTACGGATTCTTATTAGGGATACGGACTCCTATTGATTCGGACTCAAAATGGGCACCCCCCTCTTATTACCCCCTCTTATTCGGGTCAATACAGTAAGATATTTTGAATGTTGGCTTACTTTGAAAAACGTATATGTTGCAAATATGGCTGTTGATCACGAATTTTCAAGTTTAAGTTGTTCCCACCGTTTCAAACAATGCAATATTGTAATCCCTTGTCTTTCACCTTGAATATTCCATAAACCAATTAAACTACGCAGGTCGCATATGTTTTCAACTAATTTTACCGCAGTGATTCAACTATAAGTGAGTAAAAGTTGCGTTTTCCAACAACGCGGCGTGCAGACCATATGCATATATCGACAGCGCACGCTGGAAACGTTGCCTAAATTTCAGTTCGAAAGTGTATATCACACATGAAAGATTTTGCAAATTTAAAGCTGGGTTTGGTCAAGTTTTACTCTGTGCTGTAAAATTCTGTTTTATACAAACTCGTAAACACTAGTGCTGCAATATGATAGTATTTTTAGTTAAT
This sequence comes from Enoplolaimus lenunculus, assembly GCA_030248215.1. Classification (NCBI taxonomy): domain Eukaryota; kingdom Metazoa; phylum Nematoda; class Enoplea; order Enoplida; family Thoracostomopsidae; genus Enoplolaimus; species Enoplolaimus lenunculus. The sequence continues at coordinate 89,439 of JASANG010000864.1, read as the reverse complement.
AGAGTCTCAAAGCCTCAAATTGATCATTACGTTACTGGCATTGGCACTGGACCGTCTGACTGGCATAGGCACTAACTCGTTTGACTGGCATTGACACCTGCCCGTTTGACTGGCATTGGCACTGGTCCGTTTGAGTGGCATTGACACCTGCCCGTTTGACTGGCATTGGCACTGGTCCGTTTGAGTGGCATTGACACCTGCCCGTTTGACTGGCATTGGCACTGGTCCGTTTGAGTGGCATTGACACCTGCCCGTTTGACTGGCATTGGCACTGGTCCGTTTGAGTGGCATTGACACCTGCCCGTTTGACTGGCATTGGCACTGGTCCGTTTGAGTGGCATTGACACCTGCCCGTTTGACTGGCATTGGCCCTGGTCTGTTTGACTATCAATGCTAATTGCAGCTATATGTATATAAATGTATCTATATCATGTATATCTATATATGTATCATACATACAAATCTAGTGATTCAAACATTCATTGGTCCACCAAGTGTGGCAGATACTGACATTTTTGACGGGAAGCGGCCGGGCTGGCAAACGTTATGAAACGCGAGATTTTACTGCTTGCTTGCTCTATATGTGCCAATTTTCTCACGGACAATGATGTAAAGTAGGAACGGTACCATTTTACCAAAAGAAATTTTCGGACGACGGGTCGTATGGCGCTTCCATCGCTGGATCTGGTAGTGGGTCCACATTTTTAAGCTACGTTTAAAAAATCCCATACCGTTGTAAGCGTTTAACCCCGTTAACTTTTGATGGTGAAAATTCGGTTAACATTCGTACTTGTTCACATCTAAAGTTTCAAATATAAAACTAGGTTTTGTTGTCTATAAGTTGAGCTTTGTTGTATTTGCTGATTTTGCTATAGAAATTTACCATTGTGTTTAATGCAAGCTTGCGTTTGATTTTTTTAAAACATTTTGATTTGACTGCTGCCGCAATCTTTGAAATTTAACTTTCGATCGATTCAGGCCCGTAGCCCGTTTACTTTGCTGGGGGGGGGGGGGCTGAAAAATTTTCAGGACGAGCATTTAAGGGTTTTCAATGACTTACAAGCAAGGTTGAAAATTTTCTAGCGGGGGGGGGGCAAAAATTTTCCATGGGGGGCTGAGCCCCCCTGGCCCTCTTCCTTAGGTAGAGTCCGGATCGATTGCATCACACATGAGTTTAAATTTTTAAGGAGATTCAAAGATTTTTCAGTGTTAAAATTGCGTCTGACGATAAATACTGATTTCGACGTTACATTCAACACTGCTTTTGTGGGAATATTCAAGTTTTCTACGTGAAGGAAACGGAAATGTTTACAGGCTTGACTAGTATATCTATTGAGCAGTGGCATTTCCAAAAACTTTAAGACGTGGAGCTGGCAAAGTTGGGAAACGTAATTTTTGCTGTATGCTTGGGAAACTAAAATTCGAATTTTTTAAAAACTTAAATTTTGGCGTGGAATAACCGGAGGAGGTCATCACAACATCAGAAACTCATGAATGGAGCGAGCTAAAGAAGTCACACTTGTTTTTAAGTATATATTAAATCCCATGATACTTTTGAGTTTTTAACATCAAAGCCTCGCAATTTCTGCAACCTCGCGAGCAAAGCGAGTTTGAAGCTAGACGTAAAAACATTTTTATATCATATTTACTTGCAAATTATATTTAAGAATCGTTTAATATTTTTCCATTTTTTTCACTCCCTCGGAAAAAAATGGAAAAAAATGGAAAAAAATCCATTTTTCCGGTAACTTTTCCGGCCAACAACCCTGACTAGTAGTATCAAATTATATACTATTTATTATTTCTAAGATACCCAGGTTAAAATTAGTGTCATTGCAGCAAAATGTAGCCGGATATGATAAATTGTAACAGGTACGTGTGATCGTATATTACTTAACAAAATAGCGTCTCGCTTCATGCCTTATAAAATCATGCTATAAACGTGCCAAAGCCAGTTACGCGTTTTATCACCAATTTGGCCGTCAATTTTAGTATTAAATACGTAAAAAATTGAAATAGTTTGAACTGTGATTGTCGAATTTTACCGGTAGTTGAAATTTCGTAATAACATTCGGTGACATAAAAGTTTGTTTTCCTCAAAATAATCTACGATATATAATGAATTGCAACAAAATTCTCCGAGAATTTACAGCGAATCCAGGTGCGTAGCCAGCTCACTTTACATTAATTTTACATTTTGAGGTATAATGAAAACTTAACACTGCTCTTGTAATAAATCAAGTGGTATTTTTCGTTACGAATTTGTTTATTCAGAATTCAGGCCCGTAGGCAGCTCAACTTGATGAGGGGGCTAAAAATTTTGATGAGGGGCATTCAAGGGTTTTCAATGAGTTATAAGCAGGGTTGAAAATTTTCTAAGGGGGGCGCCAAAATTTTTCCAGGGGGGCCATCCCCCCTACCACCGCCCTTGTTTACGGACCTAGCGAATCGCGCATAAATTGGATTTTAAAACGCACTGCAATTTCTGCTACTTTGGTAAATTTAGATCAACTTTTTGCGATCATGATAACTACATGAACTGTACCCAATGGAAGACAAGAAGACGGGGGACTTAGAGATTAATAGGCTAATAGAAGGATTAAGACTAGGCCTGTGTTTAGGTTCCTACGTAGGCGTAGGTTTAGGTTTAAATTTAGGCTTAATGGCGAGACCTTTAATCCACACGCTGACCACTTTTTGTTAAAGTTGCCGTAAATTAGCAAATGATACTTGTGGCCTATAGTAGCAGTTAACTCGTGTACCCGTGGTTCGCAAGGTAGCTTTTAATGATCTCCAGCAATCTACACCGATGTTTTGTAATAATTTTTCAGCTAAACTAAAATTCCTATTTTAAGTCAGTTAATATTTCAATGAGTCGTTCAAAATGTCACTGTCGGAAGCGTTTTATTCGTTCGGCGATGCTTTATTTTCAACCGGTGCTCCAGTTGACGATGTTGTTGACCGGCTTCATTATCGTTGGACGGCCGGAATTTCAATTGCAATGGCCGGGTTGATCAGTTTCAAAACGTTCAGTCAAAAACCGTTGGAATGTTTGGTTCCAAAACGGTTGCCGCAAACTTGGGAGCATGTAAGGTTTGCTGGACGGGATTTTGCGTCAGGGTTCGGGAACGCATAGGACGACAGGCTTTGGTTTAACCATGTAAACAGCGAAAGAGCGTTCGAAATGGTTGTATTTGGTGCCGGCTTATTGGCAGTTGAGAATGTAGTGGCTGTAAAGTTTGTGGTTTTACGTTTTTACTATGCGTTTTCAATACACCGGTTACCATAATTTAGACCCGTAGCAAGCAAACATGACGCTTGAGCTGACCAGGATAATGCTAAGATAACTACACGTGGGTTTGGCGTAATTTACAAGGTAAGTCATCTTTTCAAGGAAAAATAGCAACGGGTAAAATGCCAATAGACCTCGCTAAGTATATTTGCAGCGGCAATCTTTACATGGTCAAAAATACGCTACATATTCCTATCAAAAATATCACTCAGTCCGAGCATTGTGCCCTTTCTGATTGTTACAAAATTTTAACCCAAAAGAACCATTTACAATAACAGGTCCCGTATTTTTTGTCGGAAAAATCCGAAGTTAGCTGTCAGCTAACCCGAGTTAACTTTGAGCCTGATTTCAGGAGTTGTTGAGCTGTTAAATTCGCGCGAGCAAAGCGAGCGACCAGGTAGACGTTGTTTTAGTATTTAATGAAAATTATGACGCATTTAATGATTGCCTCCCGGTCATCCCTCTCAGTGCGCCCCTGCTGCTAAACATATCCAAGTCCAACCCCCAAAACCTTAATTCTGTTTTTATACTAGTATAAACATACATTAACCAAAATTTTTCAATGTTTTGCATCGAAAAAATTGATATTTCAGCTTACATTGTAAAGCCAAAGTCAATTTATATGCGTTTCGGTTGTGTCTATATATACAGCGGTTTTGGCTGAGATGAATCAGCAATAGGCTTTTAAATATTAAAAAATGGGAACGCAGTGTGAAATATATTCGCCGTAGTTTATTTTTTCGATTTTGAACGATTTAGTAAGTTTTGAATTATACCCGCTTTAGCTAAGTAAATTTGACAATACGATGCGATACAGTCCAATTAAATCTACAATTAGTCGCACGACAACTTGCCGACCAATTGTGTCTTAAAGCCTATTATTTAATCTAAGCCTAATCTTAAGGGTAAACCTGAGCCTAAACCTACGCCTAAGCATAATGATGGGCGACGAATTGTCGAATCGACGGACTGTCAGATTACTAGCTGTCGGTTGACGACTTGTCGGGTGACGAATTGTCGGGACACCTGTCCAATTTAACTCCGTCTTTAAACCTTCGAGAAACATTTTAATATGATAGCTGGATATGACGAAGCTAACTGCTCCTAAGGCTGATTCGCTGCATTTTCTTTGTTTCCACATATTCCATGTGATGAATTTGTCCCGTGAACGAAATTGTTTTAAACTAATCATGCAAATTGCAAGTCGTTCCTAATTTTGCAAACTTCGACAATGGTTGATTCTAAAACCCTACTCAAGTAAGACTTCTTAAGTAAATAATTAAGTCGCAGACTAACTTTGATGGATTACGTATTAACCGTTCAAGCATACTAATCTTGATCTACTTGAAATCGTAGACTCATGGTGCCTACTTAATATAAAGCAAACCTGTTTTTTCCTGGTCAATGGCGGACTTTTGGCGTTTATTTGTTTTTGCTCGAAAATTTAAGTATTTACTTAAGTGGCGACTTTGGTAAGTACTTAAGCATTACTTAAGAAAACACTTAAGTAAGATTTCAGATACCCAGCCAGCATGTTTCTAAAGCAAGAAATATGTTAAAATATAGGTTCTTTACCCAAGATCAATTTAAGTTTAGTACAAAGTTAATTTAGTAATTAAAAATGTAATGCAGTGCCATGAATAGGCCCTTCGAGCAAATTCTGTCCTGCGCCAAAAAAAGCATTGACCGAAATAGGGAATATTCCATGTTTATTATAAGTGTCCGCGAACCAGGACACTTTCAGATTTGACGACTTAGAGACTGTGAGGTTTCGCTTATGTTTAGGCTTAAGATTAGGTTTTGACGTAGGCTTAGGCTTTCTTGGCAGGGGTCTCTATAGTTAACGTGGGCTCAGCGTTAGCACGACGCGAAAATAGCTGGCAGGGGCGTAGCCAAGAATTCAGTTTGGGAGGGCATATACTCTCGTGTAAAATATTTATTTGACGATTAGTATAGAGAAGGTTTTTTCTTGTTTTTATCCCGAAGTTTTCGGGGCAGATATGTTCTCTATCCCTACCCTTGAATACGTTCCGGACTGCTAGGCATTCAATTTCGCTTCGGATTCATTAATCTTTAGCAGAGCGGGTTGGCAAAACGAGTTTGTAGGAGAGCAAAGAGAGTTCAACAGAGAATTATTTGAATATTGCCAAAAATTATGCAACTTTACTCTGCCGAGTAAATTCGTTGATAGAGCGGGGAGCCCCCCTTGATTTTCACAGTCGTATCGTTGACTTTAAATGAGAGTACAGCGTTTGTTTGTAACGCTGTCTTGTATGTCTGGCTAATACGGTCCCGTAGCTAGAGGAGGGTTCAGCCCCCGGAAAAATTTTGTCCCCCATTTTCAACCATGCTTGTAAGTTATCGAAAACCCTTGTATGCCCCTCTTCAAACATGTTTAGCTTCGCTAGCAACATGTGCTGGCAACGGACCTGGAATGAGACCAAAATGAGTGAAAAGAATCTAACAACTTTCCGCTATTAATTTTTGGAAAATGCTCCTAAGTGTCTGCCTACTTTAAGCTTAAGCCTACACCTAAACGTAAACGTAAGTATAAGCCTAAATATGAAGCTAATCCTGTTCCACTGATGGTACCAGCATTCCTTTTTCACGGTAGTGGTGGTCACACAGTGAAGCTTTTATAATTCGGGAAAATATTTTCACTTTTTCATTTTTGATTCTAAAAGTCAGTAATACACACAACATTTAGGAGTCGACTCTGGCAATTTACGAACCCTTATCGTAATTTTAAACTTTTTACAATAGTTTACTCCAGAAAGTGTGCAATTTAGCATAACAATAAGTGCGTTTCATAATATATTATCTTCGGTGTCACTATATGTTATGAAACATACTAATTGCTATGCTAAAGTGCACGCTCGCTTGAGTAAACTATTGTAAAAAATTCAAAATTATGATACGGGTCGACTCCGGTCATTTACGATCCCTTATATCATAATTTTAAATTTTTTACAATAGTTTACTCAAATAAGCGTTCAATTTAACAGCATAACAACAAAAATGTTTCATACCATATTATCTTCGGTGACGCCGCTTCTCAATTTACGACGAAATGATGATCAAATAGACCGCTTGCACTATTTTATTACCAGCAATACTTTAGTCGCATTGGCAATTTTGGTCAGCTTCAAACAATTCAACGGTAAACCAATAGAATGCATAATTCCGAAAATGATGCCTGCGTCATGGGAACGCGTAAGTAGCAAATTGATTTCGGGTATACTTCACCTCCCCCTGAGGCAAGTTTAGGTTTAGAAAAAGGCTCACCTAAAAGCGCAAGCCTAACATATTGCCAGACGTTTGGTCTATCCACGCCCGTAGCCAGCCAACCTTGCTAGGGGGGCTAATAATTTTTCAGGAGGGGCGTTTAAAGGTTTTCAGTGAGCTACAAGCAAGGTTGAAAATCTGGGAGGGGCATAATTTGTCTAGGGGCTGAGCCAAACCCCCTGCCCCCTCCTTGGCTACGGACCTGTGCCTATCTTAAGCCTAAGGTGGGGAAAGTGTACAACGGACATCAATTGCCGTGTGCTAGTCTAGGATGCGATTCTACGACCACACTTAAGGCTAGACAGAGTTGAACAAAAATATGCTCCAAGCGTGTAAAATCGAATGCAGGGTTTTGATTTGAGTGGGGCCGCTGGTAATGAAAGGCAAAAGTATAGCACTACTATTTATTACTGTCATGTCTAAAGTTTAAACCTCAACACATTTTGTTAATCCGATTTAGTGTTGGGGCGGCAGAAGCAAGGATCAGGATAGTTTGGATAACAATTTTTTAATGTTAACTGTTTCTTAGATTAATTATATCCGATGTATTAAATAGATGTACCGCTAGCATTGTTATACGTGCAAACTTATTGCTAAACACCGACTACAATTTTTATTTCGTTCAAAACCTGGTAAATTGTTTTGAATTTTAAAAATAGTAAAGACATTAATCCATCTCGCCCGTTTAATTAATACTAAATCAGCCGGTTTTGCGCAATGTGCAAAAGTTAGCGAATGCACAACAATCTGCATGCAAATTTTGTTTTTATAGAAACAATCACATTTCTGGTTCTAAGAAAATAATGTAAACAAAGTATTGCTAGAATGTTGCCCAAAATATGTATGTGGGCCATTCCAACTATAATTATATAAATTAATTTTCTGTACATCCAGAGATTCTCTCGTACGTGGTTTTAGCAATTTGTCAGCTGTTAGATAAAGGATTTTGCGTTCGATGCTTAGTCACAGGCTCAAAATTTAAACTATCCAAGTACTGCGATATGTCCCTCAAATGTGTGTTGTTTGCACTTTAGCGGACGACTGCAAAAATGCAATACAGTACACGAAAGTTTGAAGTTTGCAGTTTAGTGCAAAACCTTTTTTAAATCATTTTTATTTAATGTTTTTAATGTTTACTTTGATGTAAAAATGTAGTACATTCGCCGAACAACTATACTTACAATAGTTTGTCATTAGCAAAGAATAGTATACATCCGTGGCCGACTTTTTACCAATCCGGCAGCTACGCGAACAAGGGGGCGTGTTGAAGACCCCTTGTGACATGATCATTTCGTTGCTCAAAAATTTTCTACAGCTTAAAACAATTCTATGTTAGCAAAATTTTCCCTGCTGTTCCTGTATAAATCTTGTTTGTTCTACTTTACAATTTTTGCTTCACCTTCGTTTTTCGGATTATAATTTTGAATTTGACCAGTAATGACACTCGTTTATGGGTGGTTACGGATACAAAATACTTTTCAACGTTAAGCGTATCTTGTGAATACGTCATTTATTAACGGCTGCTTATTTTGTAAAGAAAATTTTGCTCTGAGAGATGAAATAGGTTGTATTTTTCAATTCTTTTTAAGCTGAGTCATGTTTTTGCCATAAAAATAATAGGATTCAGGAAACATTAGACGTTTCAACTATCGAACTTTCACAATAAGAATTTATTAAACTAAAAACCACCAATCACAGCGATAGGTTTCAAAATTTTCAACTCTTGTGCAATTCCAATCGCCACACTTAACTGTAAGGTTTAGGCTTTACGTTTAGGTTTAGGTAAACGCTTCGACACAAGGTTAGGCTTTAGGCTTAAGTAAGCTTTTTCAGAAACCTAAGACTAAAGCAGAAGCCTAAGCCGGAAGCGTCTAATACGCAAACTTTGCTAAATTTTAAGCGAGATAAGATTTACAATTTAAATGATTTGTAAGGCAGTGGAATGTTACTATTTTTTCATAAAATTTTTAATTCTATATTTTGCAAGATTTCTAACTGCAAAAATGGATCGGGGGGACCGGCCCCATGCCATCTCTGTTGCTGCGTCACTGGATGCCCCCTGCGGCGATTGCTGTGGGCGCCTTTTATTGCATCACTCATTTTCATTCTAAGTTAAAGAGTTTTCGTCATTGCAAAACTACAACATAATCTGTTTGTATTTGCGTAAATGTAAAAGTTTGTTGTTAGCTTGTGTTTTTTAACTTTGTGAGACTTGAAAAATCTTTTGGATTCCAATATTTTCTCACTGTAAGCTCAAGTGTTTCTCGCACGTCGTGTTGTTTGCGCGAAAAATTGACTCAAAGTATAAGTGCATTGCCAGTGGCTGATCTTATCGGATCCATTCGTAGGCAATGATCCACAAGTGGGACCAAAACCTAAACTTTGTATTAGGATTTAGTACTAAAATTACGTTCGGATTTTCGCTTGTTTCGATCGCGAGTTTTTTTCACTATGGCGTTACCCGCCGTTGAAAATTCCCTGCCATGATGAGTGTATTGAAGTTTTTTCCAACGTCGCTGCAAAAACAGCAAAATTGCAAACTATTGGCACCTCAGAACTTTGAGAGGAATAAGTGTGAAGAGATATGTATAATCGTAGAAAGTTTGAGCCGAAATTTTAGTATTATTATTATTATTATTCTTCAGTTAGAATATTGCAAAAACTGGAATTTTGCAATGTTAAATTCATCGGGTTATTCAACGAAATATGTTACTGTTTTTCATTTACATGGCTTCGGTCCGACTTATGTATAATTACTGAGGTGGAGCAGGCAGACGCGTTGGCAGGAGGGTCCGAGGGGACTACACTCCCCGTAATCAACCAAGGAACGTTATTCGACTATTGCAAAGAGAGTCAAACTCACATTAAACAAATTGTTTATTGGGATACATGAATTTTTAAATTGTGTCAAGCTTGAGTCGAATTTGACTCTGGCGGAGTCGAATTTGACTCCGTTTGTGTAGTCCCGTAGAACCTATTTCGGAGAGAGTCAATTTGACTCACCATTTTTTGCAGTGTATATAAACAGTTTAATTTTGAAAGTACTTCGGGTTAAGCTCAAACTTCCTCCGACTTGAGTTTCATATTGGTATTGGACGTATCTTAGGTTGTAAAATTTGGGAATTAGGCTGAACATCAACTGTTTAATTTAGTCTGAATGTGATGTGTAAAATTTGTCTTAATTTGAGACATATTTGTCTTTATTTCAGAAATTTTTGTCATAATCGCTATTAATCTTAATTTTCAACCTTTAATTCTTAGACATTTCAAACCGATATTTCTGAAAATTTTAAGAAATTAATATCAGGAATTCAAAAAATATATAGTCTGTACTATAGTAAAATTATCTTAAATTTCAGACAATACTTCTTGAATATCTGAAAATTTTTGATGTATGTTCACTTGTGCCATTTCACCACATCTATGTATGGGTTAAAAATTGTCACTCGAAAAATTCTGCGAATAACAATGTGTATTGAGTAATTACGGTTTATAAACCACCCAAACAAAAAACTAAAGGTCTACTAAAGACACCTCCGAGACAGACTTAAATTTAATTGGTCCATGGAATTTTACATATTTGGACTTCTTGTAGTATCTCCTGATCATCCCACCTGCACTTTTGAGTTTTTCAAATAAAGATTTGCGAAATTGTAAATAACAGCTATTTCTCACCTGACCAAAATTTTTTTGCCAGAAACTAACGCAAACTTTAACCAATAGACATAGTTGTTAATACAAATATTAGAAAGTTACTTTTCAGCTAAATTTTTCAATACTGAGGGGGCAAAAGGCAGTGCGAATGAAATGCCCTACTTATATACCTGAAATTAGTTTGTAATAAAGGTATATTTTGTCACATTTTAATACTCTATTTTAAATACCGTGAAGTTTAAAATTTAATTTATTTTAAAAAGTGTCTCGACTTTTATTTATTAACCCTCGACTTCTTGTTTACCAACAGCTTAAGTCATGCTGACAAGCGTTTTGTCGATGCTCGGCTATTTGGGCCGCCGATCAGACGACGACCATATTGACCGGCTGCATTATTTTATGACGTCTAATATTTGTCTGGCACTATCTGTGTTGACCAGTTTTAAGCAGTTTGGAGGCAAACCTATCGAATGTATGGTACCCGATATATTTCCTTCAGCTTGGGAACAGGTGAACACAAAATACTGGTTGAATATCTGCGAGGAATACAGTAAAAAGTAGCTTAATATCAGTTCATTCGGTACTGTTTTAATCCGCAGAGTTCGTGCAAAAGATAACTGCATTCGCAGCAAGTATTCTTGCATATATCTCTTAGGCCAACCAATTGACCCAGGCAAAGCTGATATTTTGAGCAAACAGCAGATTGGCACTGGCGAAATTGCGATTGTAGCAAAACAACAGTGCTGTAATACCATCGCTGATTTGTTAACGGTATTGCCTCTATCCAAGTAATCAAATCTGATTGGTGTAAACTTTAATAGCAGATTGGCCAAGGCCGATTGGTAATTGGCCTGAAAAGCAAGCACATGTGCCTACGACATAAATATATCCTTCTACATATAAACGTATATATCTGGGTGCGACCGGATACCAAAAACAGCCGGAACTGGAGCTGGATAATCTAATATCAGGCCAGAGCCGGATGTCGATTTTTTCTCGCATCCAGGCCGGATGTCGATTCTTTGCGCCGGAACCGGAGCCGGATATCCAGTCGCACCCTAGTATATATAACAATTGCTGCTCGGGGTGCCAGTTAACAAGATAGCTGGCAACGGAAAATATCCAAACTTAAGATTCTCCTCTGAATCTAGCGTTCCATTATTCGATCCATATTTACTTTTAGATGCATGCCAGTTTTGCACGTACAAAGCAATACGTTATTTTTAGTTTCCCTCAAAATTTATAATAGAGTAGCGTTGTATGGTCAGTTTTAGTTTTCAATCCGCAGTTTCATCGGATTCTATGTCTATGTGGCCGCCGCATCCAAGCTCCTGGCGCTATGCGGTTCTCATTTTGTAGCGTAAAAAATCAAAAGTACTTCATTAGAAATTTTAGCTGTTCTATTAACAAGCTGCTTAGTGTGGGGAATTGGTGGCGACAGTACCCGTCTTTGCTTAGTGTCTTTTGAAATTGCGGACGGTTCAGAGGTACTGTAGCCGCTTATTGTAGGCGAGAGAAAGATATTTGCAGGTTGAAAGAAAACAACTACCCAGCAATAGGGCAAGCTAAAGCTTTTAGACGAATCTTGAACGCGGAGATGCGAGTTTTGTTCATTTTAATTCGTTCGTTTTGCTTTTAACAGTACGCTGAAAACTTCTGCTGGGCACAAGACACATACTTCCTGCCGTTCGACACTGAATCAATTCCGACTGATGAAAACGAGCGGTATCAGTCGAAGATCTCGTACTATCAGTGGGTGCCGTTTTTCTTACTTTTCGAAGCAGCGTGTTTTCGACTTCCAAGCATTTTGTGGAAATATATGGCCGGGCATTCAGGTAAAAAACACATTTTAGGGACAATGGCTGGGTGTCCGAAATCTTAAATTTAAGACGGGATGCTCTAGCAAAACAACATAGAGCATAGATGAACCATAACAGGCCTGCGCAGAACACACTGGGGCCCTGGTTGATCGTAAGGGGGCTTTAGGGCCGACGTACCCGGAGAGGGGGATCGCGACACGTAGCCTCTGCCCTGCCCGCCCGAGAAGCTGCGATTCGAGCCTTTGCTTGAGATCAGATCTTACTCTTATACATATTAGTAAATATTCATTTGAGAATGGGCTAATATATATCTCGAGGCAGGGAGCAAGTTTGGATTTATAAGTTGCCTTTTTTCCACTACGCTCTTTGTTCGGGAGGCTTGCATACCTTAGCTGCGGCACTGTTCAAAAGTTGATTTTTCAAAATTGTCACATTTTTTCAGGCATTCAAATCCACGACATCGTTACACTAGGCACCGATCCGCGTAACTTGGAGCATGACGTACGTCGTGCGAACTTAAAATCGTTGACGCTTCATCTTCAAAACGCCCTTCGATTCCATCGACGTCTCTATAAAAAGAAACTCGCCCCTCATCGCTATTTGCGTCCCCTGAATTTACCGTATACGGCGTGTTTTGTTACATTTGTGTATATTGGCGTTAAAGCGCTATATTTAGCAAATGTGATCGTTCAGTTGGTGTTTATGAATTGGTTTTTGGGCACCGCGGCAGCTGGAAGCACCCCAGACAGCGTGGGCCGATCTCGGTATTCGATGTATGGCTTTGGAGCGTTGACCGATATAATCGCCGGGACAACGTGGGAAGTATCGGGAATTTTCCCACGGGTCACGTTGTGCGATTTTCATGTAAGTACAAAGCAAACACACGCGTAGCATGCACGTATATAGGTAAGCTTAGGGCACAAAGCGTGGGAACGGTGTTTTTTCCACGGGACTTGCGCAGGTTTCAAACAAACCACCAGTAGTAGAACATTGCATGGGTGACGCTTACTATAAGGTTTCCATGACGTCATTTTTGGGTTGGTAGTTGCCCATATCGATCGAGAAAGGGTGGTACTATACTTGTCGTGCGGCGCTGCCCGTCGCCATCCGTCACTATACGGCATCGTACTGGAGTAAATTCACATACGATGTCTCGTACGATGACGGACGGTGCCGGATGTTATCACAAGTATGGCGTCATCTTAACGGCTGGCGCTTCGTGTAGCGCTGTTCGACGTTATACAGTAATTTCATACAACGCCTTGTAGCAGGCGGAACCTCCTTTATGTTTATATGAAAGCAGTTTCGATAACAAATTTATAAATCAACTGAGAATAATTGCAACAGATTGCTCTGCAAATGGTAATTTTGGATTTAAGCATGACAAATCGGGCCCATGTTACTTTAATGGCCGTCCAGGTTTCTAGTGGGTCCATAAAAGAGTAGGTTTGGATTCTAGATTACATTTTCTTGCTCAGGCTTTAGGCTTAGGCTTAGGCTTAGGCTTAGGAACACATTTTTGCAACGCTTAGGCTTAGCCTTAGGAACACATTTTTGCAACGCTTAGGCTTAGGCTTAGGCTTAGGAATACGCTTAATCTACTGTTACGCCCCTTAAAGTACCATTTGCCAGAAATCGTATGCACTAGAGCTCAGAGCTATGCTTTGATTGTTCAGCTTTGCAAGCTGTGGTCATCCAAGCAACAGCGGAGGGTGGTCTGTTGTTTACAGCGTTTTTGTGATAAAATGGTAAGGTCTCCAACCTTACAATTTTTCCACACAAAATTTTTTGTAAAAAAATCCAATTTGCCCCTCAGAGTATTTTTGCAAAAAATGATGCCTGCCCGCCCCCACCTTGTCAGACATTTCTGGATCATCCTCTGTCCGTCGCTATATGTGGCCGTCTCGTATCCGATACCTCACGGTCATTAATGACGACATACGGCGACCGGGTCGGCATGTTTAAAATGCGATTAAAATCATTAAAAAGTATACGCAACCCTAAACATGTGAGCATCGCTAAGACGGGGCCGCGTATTCAATTTCTTGAACATTTTTATAAGCCGCCCACCAACTGTTGTGTTTTATCCAGGTACGCGCCATGGGTTCGTTGGTCCAACGCTACAGTGTTCAGTGTGTCCTCGTAATTAACATATTCAACGAAAAAATATTCGTTTTTCTATGGTTTTGGTACATTTGCTTGTTCTTTTTAACGATTTGCTCAGCAATTTATTGGTTTGTCATCATGGTTGTGCCTGCGTTTTCAAGGTGGTTTATCAACAGGTATATATAATATATAATATATATATATTATATATATGTGTGTGTGAAATGAGCTGTTATACACTTTCTTCTGACGAGAATCCGACAGCCTGAGTATCGCCTAACGCTGAGACTAATCCTGTGCTTAAGTTATGCCAAAATTTGATAGTTTCACTAAACTGTTGGATGGGAACAATTTTGTGCATGAGCCTATAGAATTGGAAGATACGTTCATGTTAAACGGTGTATAGACTGTGGCACCTATGGTCTCCGTTTTCAACGCCAATTATGCGATAAACACGTAAAATAACCCTTGCGACTTAATATATACAATTTGCCGCAGCCATATCGAATTTTGTGTATACAATGTTAATGAATTTACAAGTTGTCATTTCACTGTAATTCTTACCAATGCCGATATCGGCGATAATGAAGTTTGTTTTTCTTTATTATTATTATTACGTATTTATTATTATTATTATTATTATTATTATTATTATTATTATTATCTATATATTAAAGCTGTAACGCCTCACACACGTATTTTGGGCAACTTTCCAGCATTACTTTGTTAACAATAATTTCATAGAAAAAACACGTGAGTGTTCTATGTAAAGAAAAATTAGCAAGGAAATCTTTGTACTTTCGCTACTTTTGCGCATTGCGCAAAGCTAGCAGACTAGTTATTATTGAGGTTACAATAAATATTAGTTCTTTTAAATTATATTAGTACCTTGACAATCGAATTCGTTTCAGACATTTAGAACTATCCGAAATGCCGTTCGACCCATCTCAAAGCGCCCGCGACGTTGACAGATTTGTTCGAGGCTACTTGAAAACCGACGGCCTGTTCATACTTCGAATGATTACAATGCATTCGGGAATTATCTTCGGCACCGATCTCACATTGTCATTGTGGCGAACATTTTACGGCATCGAAGAAGATTTCAAAAAGCGCGCGTCAAACGAGCGCGCGGAAAAGCCAACGTCGCTGGATGCGATTTATTCAGCACTCAATCGGTCAAAGTTTGATAATCAGCTCAATATGTTAAGGTTGCGTCCGGTATCTCAGAAATCAGGGGACGATGAGAAATTACTGAGCAGTCGTGCTCCAATACTGTTGGAAGAGCCGAAATACGGAAAACTTAATCTCGAAGCTTCTGCACCGCCTTACGACAGCAATCAGCCAATCAGAAACGACGACAAAGATGACGTCATTGGTGGCGGTGACAGGCAGGCAGAAATATTTATTCAGCAAGACAAATTCGGCAGAATCGAAGGATCTCCAAGTGTTCGTCTGCGAACGTCGGCCAATGGTGGTCGGCAATTGGCTGATGGCTCAAGACCGCAGCTTCGTCTGATTGTCCCGTCTCCAAGCGATGGTAATGAAAGCGATTCTGAGGGATCTTATTCAACAAAGCACATCAATAACGCTTCAAACTATACACTGTCCAACGCACCGCATGCTGGAATGCAAGCTGCAATTACTGCAAGCAAGTTACTGCAACAACAAGCACGTATTGCACCGTCTATTGCTAATTATGGCCGGTTGACTTTTCAAAATGCTAACCCTAGCGAGGGCAATAGGGTGCCTGACGCACAAACTAATCATATTAACCACGATATACTAATGGCAATACCTGCATTCAATGTAAAGTCCGATTCCACAGAGGGTACCCCAATGAATAATAACCAATCTCGTAGAAATAATATGCAGCAATTTAGCGTTTTTGATCGGCCTCCGACTTTGCTGTAGGTACCAATTTTTTGTGATACGCTAGTGGCGGCTTGAAAATTTTACGACTAGCAGGATAAATTATCTTACATCTTGATTTTTATAATTTGAAAAATACATAGCTAATATTTTAATTGAGCCGATGTCGCAAATCGATGACTCCGTTTGCATTGCAAAATTTTCAACATGGCACAACTGGTGGGGTTAAACAGTGTCCCTGCCCTTGTCCCCTGTATGAGCAAACGTAGTGTTTTATATGGTAACTGATAAATACAGCCTTAAAAGGTTTTGTTGTTCTGGTTGAATATTGAAGTGGATTTGATCGCATGTGCACATATGGGTAAGCAGGTATTACCTGCGCGTTATTTTCACATGGCCATTGATATATGCATGCCGTGACACTGCTTAAATTTACAGAAACAGGTCCCGAACGCTAAAAGTAAATCTAAACCTAAGCCTAAATCTTAAAATACGTAAGCCTTCGATGTTGTTCGGGTTCCGGTATATAGGCGATGGGTATTGTGCATTACTTATAGTGCCTTGTGTTTTTTATGCAGTAATATAAACCCAACTTCATGTTGTTCATGTGATTTTTTGATCTGTCTTCCGCCAGCATTTTAGAACGGGTTTGAATTATGTCATAAATCCGTTTGAATCTTTGCTTTATGTAAAGATCAGAGGCGGAACGTTTTTCTGCGGGGTTGCAATAGCGTAGCTTAAGCTTTAGATTAATTTATGCTTAGGCTTAGGTATAAGCTCATCCTTACGCTTAGACTTAGGCATAGGCTTAGGTATGCGCTTATACAACTGCTACGGCCCGGTTCTATATATTGGCCGAAACTTTCGTAAATAATTAAAGTACTCTGTGTGACCCAGGTTTCAATTTAATTTACATTGAAGTTAACGCTGTATTCAATCAGCGTTGCCAAATAGCTCAAGCCGACGTTCAAAATTTGAAATTTTTGGCTTGATCAACATGTAAACGAACCACATAACACAGTGTTGTTTTTGTTGTTTAGTCAACATTAGCGGTAGTAAAATTATTGTTTCTAGCTTATATTTTAATAGAGGTAAGAATTTCTAGAGGTGCTTCCAGATGTTTTATTGGCTAAAATTTGTCAAATATAAAATGGACAAATGTATTGAATTGAACGTGCGTCAAAGTATTGCGCTGTGATTTTACATGCAGTGAGGTGTAAACAAGAAGCCACGTGTTCTATAATTGGGATGCAGGCATTCACGTACGTGTAAACAAGTATTCGTATTGTTCGGGCGTGGGAACTTTACATACAAGTGCTTCCCGAAACTGTTTTGACTGGAAACGATGTTTGATGGTAAATTTTTGCTTGAATTACTTTGCTAAATTAAACGGCCAGTGTAAAGCACAGGGGCGGAACAGTATTATAAGCATATTCCTAAGCCTAAGGCTCAGACTAAGCCGCAACCTAAACGTAAGAATGAGTTTATTCCTAGGCCGCCTTAGCCTAAGCCTAAGCCAAGCAAAAAAATGGTCTAAAACTTAAACTTACTCTATTCTAATAACAGAATAGCGTACCGCCCCTTATCTTTGTATAGAACAGGGCCGGAACAGTGATACAAGCGTATTCCTAGGCCTAAGCTTAAGCCTAAGCAAAAAAAAGTTAGTCTAAAGCTCAACTTGACGCTATTTACAGCCTTGCAGGAAAACGTTCCGGCCCTGTTCTATACATAGGTCATGTTAGCTACCGGTGCCTGCCTACTAAGTCAAAATCTAAACCTAAACTTAAGCCTAAGTCCTAAGTCGGAACCCAAGCCAAAGGTTTCTAGTCTCCAATTCCCGAGTACCCATGTATTCCAGTTGTCAGGCGCCTATAATTTAACATCGGTCTGCTAGGGGCAAGCGAAACGTTTCCATAGGGAAATTATTTTAAAAACTGTAACAAAAAAGATATAGGCAAAGGCAAACATGTCTAAAGACTCCTGAGTTTTTCAAGAAATTTTAGCTACAGCCCTCAATGATGAACCAGCAAATGCGAACACTCTTGCGCCAATTTCACCGAGCATTCTAGCGCTTCGTCAACAGCAGCAATCTAACCGAAATCCGTTATTCTCAAACCTTGTTCACCATATGACGCCGCGTCAGCTCCGGCTAGCACTCGGGCACGGCACCGGAGCTGCCGGATCTGGGCTGCGGCATGGGCGAGATTACCGGCTGCTCGCCGATGTTTATCGTCTGTCCGCCGCCCAGGTTTCGCCCGGCGCCGACCAGGATGCGTCGTCGTTGCTGGCACCTGGATCTGGATTCGCCATGGGTGGTCGTTCGGTATCCGGAGCAACGCTGATAGCTGCCGCTGCTGCTGCGACTACCGGTGGTGCCCGGCGGCGAACCGGAGGTGCCCAAACTGCTTACGCAGGAGCCCGAACGGCCTCAGCTGACGAAAGACGCCGCCAAGTTGTTCGATCCGCACAACGGCCGAAAAGTGCTGCTGCCAGCCGAAGCCGAACAGGGGTGATTCCGGGCACTGGGGCTAAAGGGTTGCGAAGAAGATAGGACTCAATGATGCGATATGACCAAAGTGGGACCTTTACATAAAGATTGGCAAATGTTTTGCTTGACGCAATGTTGGTGGTGGTTAGCAAGAACCCATTTACTATTTTGAATCAGTCGTTTTTCTGTTAATGTAAGAATGGACTAATAAAATGTTTTCCAGAAAAGCTATCGAACAAACAAACAAACCGCTGCAAAATATTTCAAATTAATAAAAATGAAATCTAGCGAGTACACTGTCTTGATTGAAATTTTAAACGTACCTCTGGCTATAATAAACAGGCCCATATGCATAGAACAGGGCCGGATTGTTTTCTGGCGGAGCTGTAATAGAGTCAGCTTAATCTTTAGACAATCTGGTTTGCGAAGGCTTTAGGCTTAGGAATATGCTCATACTTACGCTTAGGCTTAGGCTTAGAGTTCGGCACAGGAATATGCTTATACCGTTCCTGCCCTGTTTTAATTCATGAGCCATAAAACAGATCGAAGTCTCAGTATTATAAGATTTAAAAGTTTTCAAGATATAATACAGAGACTGCGAAATTTTTGTTACAAAAAGTAGAAACTAAATTAATGTTTATATAATGTAAAACTGGCTCTTTTGCATTATTCCCCCGTCAGAAATTTTCAGGGGCGTAAGGTAAACTGATTTGATTCCTATGAGCCAAGCGGCCAGTGTATAGCACAGATTTGTAACATCAGTATACTTAAGCATACTCATGTGCCAAAGCATAAGAATGAACTTATACCTATGCCTAAGTCTAAGTAAAAAATGATTCTAAAGCTTAAGCTTAATACTCTATTGCAGTCGCACGGAAAGCGATCTACCATAATCTTTACATGGGTCAACCAAGCGAAGGAAGAAGCTAAGTGTTGATGTTTTTAACGTCTACATTTAGGGACGCAGCCAAAATTTTATTTCAAGAGGGTACAAAACTAAATTAATATTTTCGGCCCATGTTACTTTTTAGTGGCGTCCTGGTTTCTGTTGGGTCGTCTATAAAAGTGTACACTGCCAAAAATGGTGAGTCATATTGACTCCCTTCGAAATAGGCTCTACGGGACTACACAAACTGAGTCAAATCCGACTCCGCTAGAGTCACAAATTGAGTCACCATTTTTTGCAGTGTAGGTTTAGATTCTAGATTACATTTTTTTTGCTTAGGCTTAGGCATATGTTTTTGCAACGCTTAGGTTTTGGCTTAGACTTAGTGACGCATTTTTATAACGTTCAGGCTTAGGCATAGAAAGACGCTTAATCTACTGTTTGCGCCCCTAAAAGTAACACTGACCATATTTTCTGTAGCGAGCGGAAACCGTCTCACCTCTACAGATAAAGCAAGTAAAAATGTTTTTTCTCTTGTCTCTAGAAGATTCATGTATTTTCCCGATCACGTATATGCAGAATGAGGCATTCTCTATTTTATGGTACACTGTAAAAAATGGTGAGTCAAATTGACTCTCTCTGAAATAGGCTCTACGGGACTACACAAACTGAGTCAAATTCGACTCCGCCGGAGTCAAATTCTAATCTCTGAGTCGCACGTTTGACTCTGGAGGAGTCGAATTTGACTCAGTTTGTGTAGTCCCGTAGAGCCTATTTCGGAAAGAGTCACTTTGACTCACAATTTTTTACAGTGTAACCTCTATTTATGGTCGACGCAAATCAAATTAACTTTAGTCCACATCCAAACGAACAGTGTCTTTTATTTAACTGTGAAATATATACAAAAATTATTTCGTAACATACTTTGACCCATGTAAAGATCATGAGCGGAACGTTTTTCTGTGGGACTACAATGGAGTAAGCTTATTAAGCTTTGGACTGATTTTATGCTTGGCTTAGGCTTAGGCTTAGGTTTAGGATTATGAATATGCTCATTGTTACGCTTAGGCTTAGGCTTAGGTTTAGGAATATGCTTATAATACTGTTCCGCCCCTGTTCTTTACATTGGCCCATACTTTTATGGCACAAGTACTACTTACTTTTTATATTAAGACCGGCCCATGTACATTATCTACAAGGGCGTTTCCATTAGGAACCAATGAGACCGGCGAACTTAGAGATTTCAAAAATTAAAATATTTTATTTAAATTTTAGAGGCTGAGGCTTTACTGTAGTGACTCGAATAAGAGGATGTGGGTGACTGATATTTATTTCATCTGTTTACAGAGTACCCCTTGCTATTCAAATCCGGCTTATTTATTTTACGATGCAACTCTAGTTATTTGGACTACCATACCACCTTTGACTAATTTCGGCCATTCTCTTATGTTTAAGTTCGTTTTAAGAATATGTTTTTAAGACTTGAGTATGCTGCTATGAATATTGGTACACCTTGCGTAATGAGTCAAATTTTGTACTGAGCGTTATTTCATTCAAGAACCATTTTACGTGATCTAAATTAAGGTCCCAATTTTTTCGAGCGATGTGATGATTGGCCATCCCACAGCCGTCATTTCTGGTTATAGAGATTTTACGCCCACGATCTAAGATAGCGGCAACAAGTTTTAGGGCAACTAGACGCGACTCCACTAAAGCGACAAAACACACTGTCGCCTAATTGTCTGTGAACAAGTTGACAATAGCGTGGGAAAATGTCATAAGAAGCACACGAATGTTGTGACGTTGTTTGCGATGATTTTTGGGCTTCTGATGAGATCACTGAGTCACGCTGGTGGACTAATCGAAACGGCCCGACGTTAGACATGGCGGCTGAAAAAGAAACCAGTATATTATTTAGGGTGGAAGCGCTCATACACATTCACCCACATTATATGTTAAAGGATTTTAGGTGAACGCTGTAGGCAAAGGTTTAGGCATGGACTTAGGCGAGCAAGGGAGTCCCTGCGGGGGGCCACTGGAGGGCGTGCCGCCCCCAAATTTGTTTGGTGCCCCCCCCCAAAGAAACTTGGTCGAAAAGTAAACAATCTTGAATTGCAAGCGTAATGGCCCCGCAAAATTCCTCGGTGCCCCCTCCCCCAAATATAACTTTCTGCGGACGCGCCTGTAGGCAGGCGTTTTCCAAAACCTAACCAAAGTTTGAACTCAAGCCTAAGGCCTGCCTGTGGGGGAAAGTGTACAAGAGTAACAGTGGGCATTACGCAATGTTTAGGGTGCGCGAGAACGTGGGATCCTTAGGGAATTTTAGCCAATTGTTACCCCTCTGACTGAATGTCAATTTATTAACCCTGGCCCAAAAACAAGTAATTGTTAGTCGAAGGCAAAGGAGATGGTAAAAAAGGGGTGCAAATGAAACTTTTCTGTCATGATTGTTCTGGAAAAAATTTCGATCAGGGGGTTAAAATATCCATAAAAAGTGATTCCTTGCCCGCCGAGGTAGTTACAATCCCGAGATGTTATTGTGTGCCGCCGCATATTACAAGCCTACTAATAAAAGTAAATTATGGATGCTCCACGTGGTGAGAGTATAACCAAAACGGGCCTTGTATTTAATATTTCATATTAAAATTAAACCATTGGCTTAGCCTTAATAGGTTCAACCGTAAGCCTAAGTGTGAGCCTTAAAGCCTAAACCTATAAAATAGTGTACAAAAAAGTTGCTTTATGAATATTTTTAGTTGAATTTTATCGCGTTTTTCTACAGAATGTTTAATAGTTTGTCTCTCGCATACAATATCAGTACAAGCAAGAGTGGATAATCGCTAATTAACAAGAGTGTTTAACTGGGCACATTCTGTGTAGAAATAAATGTACCCGGCACGCGTTGCGCTTTTGCCGTAGTCCCCTTTATCTAGAGGGGGTTACAGCCGGTGCGAACCATCGCACATTATGTATGCGGTATCAAACATTGTCACCTTATAGATTGATTTAGGGGTATTCTGAACATGGGCGTGGGGTCGGCTAAAAACGCAACGCCCGGTGGTACATTTTGTACCATGCGGCATCCCAAGAGTTGCACACTCTTGTCATTATACACTCTTGGTAGAAATAATCGAAAGCATAAGCCTAAGCCTAAGACATATTGAATGGGGACTAAAACATTTTTTGGTCTTTTAGATAATTCCAAATGTAAGGCCGAAGATTAATAATTTTACCTTTGGAATTGCAACTGACTTCGTCCGAACCGTCCGGACAGTCAATATTTGAATCGCAAACTTGGCTACGAGTAATGCATTTCTAAAACTAACAAAAATCGTCTAATACTAAAACAACATCGTTTACTAGAAAGACGTGAATGATTCCAGAATCTCTTAGGGATTAGGTTCAAGCTGGCACTTATTCTTTTGCGCTTTAGTTTTGAGATTATACCTACGACTTTAGAATTGAGTGCAATCATTGTATTAATTAAAAAAATTCAGTTTATCAGCAGCAATTATGAACATTATAATAGACGAAAACCTTGATGACGCTAAAATTACAACGAAAAATATATTATTTTTGAAATATACTATATCCGGTCTCCGGTTCCTGTTCCGGTAAGAAGTTCAATAACTGTATCCGGTTCCGGTATTCGGTAAATTAACATCCGGTCGCACCCTGGCAGATGTTGATAGAAAATTTATCGATGTCTGATCAAAGGTTGTCAGTGTAAGCCTTTGACCAATAGTATAACTGCTTGTCTTCGGAAATTGTGTCAGGTATAGTAAAATTGGCACATGTACAGAATAGCGCTGTGACACTAGTATAAGCATGTTCCTGAGCTTAAGCCTAATCTTAAACAAAAAAGTTAGACTAAAGCATAAGCTTACATTATTGCAGTTCCGCAGAGTAACGTTCCGTTCCTGATCTTTACTAAGGCCGTAAAATTGCTTTATGTTCAATTTTAGCAAATCGGCAAAGTAGTATTGCTGTTTCGGCCAAATGCTAGAAAGAGATTATAATCTGGGCCCCGAAAGGTCTGTGAGAAATTTCAAAGGTACCCATATAAAGGGTATGAAATCCTTTTTTAGTAGAAAGTGATTGGGTTTGACTCTTTATGTGACAAACTAACATTTCCCATCCGGCATTCAAACATTCGATGCGCAGAACAATTTTGTTGACATTCCGCGTCGTCCGAGGTTTGAGCAATATATCCGGTTGCGCACCGGCATATATGATGCAATCGGTGCCGAGATCCGCGTTGTGGAAATGGAGACCGCAGGCAAAATTGACTACAGCCGGCGTTTGCAATGTTACACGGATGTGACAATTGGCTTAGTTGTTCTGATTCTAAAATTTAGTTGTTCTGATTCTAAAATTACATTAATTAACCATGTATTTCAGTTTGACAACCGATCGTAAACAAATCATTACATTTTTCTACATCATATCTATTGCCAAAAGTTGGTCTAAAACCTACTAGAACCTTTTTTCTTGTCTTTCTAGAAATTTAGTTGAGACGCCCCCTCGCCGGGTTTGTGATCAGTCGCAAATGCTAGTAAACCAGATTCTACCACTGGTTTATTAAATGAATTAAAAATAATTTGACTATTTAAATGAAACTTTGAGAAAATTTAATTATATACTAAGTACATATATGACTTGTTTTTAATCTAAGGTTTAGGCTTAGGCTTTTTGGCTTAGTGGGAAGGCCCATATAATTAACATGGGCTTACAAGACGTAATGTATTTGATTACTTTGTAAAAAAATAGAAAGTCATATTAAAGAAAAGTGCCTGCATTCTGAAATGGTTTATAGCACCAATCAAATCTAACCCCCAAGTTTGCGTTTGAAGTTATAGTACTACCCGTTCCGGCCCGTAGCCAGAGGACGGCCGAATGGGTTCAACTTCCATAGAAGAATTTTGTGCCTCCTAAACAATTTTCAACCTTGCTCGTAAGTCATCGAACTCCCTTGTATGCCCCCTTTTAACAAGTTTTCAGCATCCCTTAGCAAGGAAACCTGGCCACCGGCCTGTACCTGTCTCGCGGTAAACTGCAAACATTCCCCAAACATTTTCGTCAGCTCCAATGAAATCATGCTGGGTGGCGCTAGTTGAGTCATGTGTAAACTTAGGGGCACTTCGAATGCCACCCGATGGCTGTGGGTCGTGCCAGAACAGATTTCCATCAACAATTGTCAAAAAGTTGACGAGTGCATTGGGTTTGCTGGGTGAAGGATCGACAGGCAACGCGGTGGGGTAAATTGAGTAATAAATGCTTCGCTCGGTGAGCTGTGAGATGCTTGCGTACCTCAAAAATGAATTACATTTTAAAAGCAAAATTTGCTATTTAATTTTAACATATTTATTATGTTTACAAACTTTATAATGACGAATCTCAACGTTAATTTGCTTACTATTCAAACAACTTTAACATCTGCCTGCGGTTATAACGTACGCAGGACCTAAGCAGCCACATCTCATAATCCCCATTTAAGGGGGCCACGCGCCAACGAGTCACCCCAACAAGGGAGCCGCCCCAACGAGGGGACCACTCCAACGAGGAAGCCACCCCAACGATAGGACCACCCCAGCGAGGGGGCCACATCCTAACAATATTTTGAACAAAAAATAGCCGTTAATATTCATGGGAAGTTGAAAATGTTCTGATCATCGCAAGTGGTTACCACCATGGAATTTTGGGTGGCCGTCACCCTAGCCTGCTCCGGCACTGCAAACAAAATTACTGGGAATTTGGACACCTTTAAAGGTACCGTTAACAAGTATGCTAATAAGCAAACATTTTTTAAGACACATGGCTAATGTTACTTTAAGGGGCGTAGCAGTAGATTAAGTGTATACATTCTTAAGCCTAAGCCTAAGCCTAAGCGTTGCAAAAATGTGTTCCTACGCCTAAGCCTAAACATAAGCCTAAGCAAAAACTGTAATCTAGAATCTAAACCTACTCTTTTATAGCCCTTCAGAAACCTGGACGCCCCATAAAGTAACATGGGCCAGACACATACACAACGGAATCAGTGAGAGTTCAAAAAGGGCAGTTTCTAAAGTTTTCAAATCAATTTGAATCTTAACACATAATTTGTTAATACACAGCCGGTTCAAACTCGAGTACTCAAGCCTTGCTCCCAAACAAAGACCATAAGCAAACTTGTAGTAGTAATCAGATTTAGTGCTAAAATTGCGTGTTAAGTTCTGATCCTGTTCTAAACGCTACCAAACGTTCATTGAAAACGCGAATCAGGCACTTTAATGCAGACGCCTGCCTAATTATTCAACTACAGGTTTTTTGCCACAAAACGTTACCAAAATCGGCCGGCGTTTGATTCGGAATTGGGATCAAAATCAAACCAAAACAACATTTGTGCTTTTGTGTCAAGTGCTAACGCGGACGGACGTGATAGGCTGAATCCATGCGGTTTTGAAACTAGGTTACGGTACGCTGTACCGTCTTGTCCAATCCGAGCGATATACGAAGTACCACTATTTGCAGATGTATTGTTCCAATGAGCAAAGTATAAATAACTAAAAATAGACGTCATTATTCTGCGTAAACATTAGATTAAAATAATTTCCAAGGTAAACTGCGATAATTCATCGCTATAAAAGTTCACACCCCCACTCCTAAGAAAAACAATTGGCTTCGTTCATTACCCTCCTCCTAAGAAAAACAATTGGCTTTGTTCAGTGGCGAATCCAAAATGGGCTCATGGAGCTGTAGCCCACCATTTTTTATACGTAAAAAATTAGCAAATTTCAAAAGGACTTCAATGCTAAAATTTGCCAAGCTTCTAGCTCGTTTCGTTCGCAAATTTATTGTCACTGTTGTACACAACAGATTAAACAATTTTGGTGCTATTTTGGTAGGAGTAATTTGTTTTACTATCGTTTCGATTTTAACCTCTTCTCACATAGAGTTGCCTATAGGCTACTCAGCGCAGTGTATATACGTTAAATAATCTATACCGTATTGCGTTTAACAATTGCAACACGTATGCATAGTACTAAATCACCACAAGACGTGAGAGCCCCCTCGGGCTCGAGCGTCAAGCTCCTATAGCTGAGCGGTGATGGTATACGCCTCCCACTCCAGTCACTGGAGTTCGAATCCTAGCATAAAAGTAGGTGTCAGGGGAAATAGAAAATATTCATGTGAGAAAAGGTTAGTGTAATTTATACATTAATATTTAACATGGCCGTCTACATGAATGTCATTGGAAGCATACGCCAGCACGCGGTAGACTCTCAGACCAGAATGAAATTGTCTTGTTTTCGATTTTGAAGTGGATTCCAACGCTTGAGTGATACGTTCTTTTAGATTACGTCACAAGGTGCACAAAAGCTCAACAGCAGTTTAGGTGCGTCATCGTATATATTAGAACCCATCCCTCCATTAGAAATTTCTGGTTTCGCCGCTAGGCAAACTGGGTACGGCGCAATTCAAATGTGTACCCCCTGCAACCAGTGCTTGGAGACCTGGCAAATCGTAGCCTCACCGGCGCAGTCTTGCAAGAGCAAGAAGTTCCCGTGGCAAAAACATGCAAGTCTGAATAGGGTTTCTAATAACAAAGCCTTTAAATAATTGGTCAATGTGTACAACTGGGGCGCAATAGTCATATGGGCATATTCCTAAGCCCAAGCCTAAGCCTAAGCATAAGAATGAGCTTATACCTAAGCTTAAGCCTATGCCTGCGCAAAAATTTAGTGTAACACTAATACGCTTACTCCGTAAGAATGAGCTTATATCTATCTAAGCCTAAGCCTAAGCCTATGCAAAAATTTAGTGGAACGCTTATGCTTATATGTTTTTTGTCCCACAGAAAAACTTTCCGCCGCTGACTTTGATATGAACGAAAGAATAATTAAACAATTTACCCAGATTTTTGATCAATCACCATTGAACGAACGTTTAACCCGCGTTCACAAAATATCGTCGTATTCAACACGCGTTCGGATATGATTTTCATAATCGAGATACAATTCGATTTGCCATGGTCGGCGAAATAAATATTCCTAAAATGAAAAAAAAAACGCTAAATATTGTACATCAGTTTGTAGAACATTTTTTTAGTTTTTTTAAACCTTTTTGAAAAAATCTGTTTGCGAAACACCTTCTCCGCGTAACGAGAATTTGGTCGAAGAGGAAACAACATTTTGGAAACGGGAGCAATGAAAAATTGTTCAACGTAAAATTCTACTGAAAATTTTCGGTAAAAAGTTGACGAAGCTGTTCGTAGGAGTGGTTCTCAAATGACTTGTTGAAATCGAAGATCAGTAACTAAACGACATGCATCTTCAACAACAACTTGTGCAAATTTCGTCTCAAATATTCAAATAGATATGGTAGGTAGTGCCTCAGCAGGCTATAGGGTGCCCTCCCACAATTCCGATGTAGGGGCTTCTTGCGATGCTTAAAATATTTTTCAAATTTTTTGTTTAAAATCTTGTTAAGGTGGGGGCCATCTATGGGGTGGGCCCCCCAAACGGGGGTATGAGGGTGGCTATTCCGGTCCGGATGGCAGGTTTCAGGGTTCCTTTTGGATTCAAAAATTTAGCAAATGTTTTTAGATATTCATAATATTGGTTATATTAAAAATTCAGTGCACAGAGTCGGTGCATCTTTCGTAACAATCTTGCACGCCGCGTTATAATAATTTACCCTTGCCCCGCCATATAGCTATATACATGCTAAGATAGTTTCCACACTTAACTTCAAATTTTTTTAACATCAAAGCTTACTGTTAAACAAAATATTATATTGTCAAATTCCAAACTTAAACGGTATTCTAAAGCATACCTTGTGACCCAATCAACAGCCATTGTAGCACCCGTAACTGGTCCTATATTATTATTGACATCTCCAACACTCATTGCTTCACTATTCGTGTCCTGGTTTGTTGCTGGCGTTTGGTTGGCTAATTTTCCATTGTTCGGAATAATATCATCCAATTGAATTAGCGTTTCAAATATCTCCATCGCATTTTCGCTTTGGTATAAACCAATGAGCTTAATGGTTTCCGACAGCGTCACTGTTGCACTTTGCGATTGGCCAGATGTGTCTGATGACGTCATTCCATCGTTCATTGATTGGACAATTTTTGAAAAAGTCGCATCCAATACAATGAGCCGTTGACGATTCAATGCAGAAGAGTTCAGCACTCGAGTGGTATTTAAATTTGGATCAAACACTTTAATGCTGTCTGAGCTGACAATTAGCAGTACTGGACCGCTGTCTGAAACGAATGCTTGAAATGTGAGAAAACTTACTACCGAAGATACATTAAGGTCTTACACAGGACCGGAAGTAAATAAGTTCACTCAGAATCGCTATTTAAAAATTTCATTGAGCAGAAATTATTTTAAATTTTTAAAAAATGTTTTTAATAAACAGTTTTTATAAAATTTATTCATTTTTAAAAAAATACAAATTGAGAACAGCTAAAATAGCTTGCTGATACACATGCGTCAGCTGAACGTTCGCTTATAGTGCGCTTTTTGGAAGCGCTGGGCTGTGATGTAAGGGTCGAAAAACCTTAATCCATTACTTATGCTTCATTTCTAATTTGTGCGTTCTACAAGATACACAATTGTGGACCCATGCATTGCTAGACGACCGTAACAGTTGTATAAGCTTGTTTCAAAGTGAAGCTTCAACATAAGGATAAGCCTGTAAATAAAGTTAGGCCTAAACCTAAAGCTAAAGCAAAAAAAAATCAGTCTAAAGCTTAAGCACAAAAATGGTTCGCCACTCCGCTATACAATGTGACAACTGTGTATGCGGATGTATAAAGGGCACACGAATACAGAAGTAGCTTCAGTATCCGAACGAATAAAACCAGCATTGCATAGCTTAAAAGGTCCTGGAGGGGGGTAAAACCCTTATTTTTCATCTACTCTTAAATTCTGATCGTCCTACAAGGATGTTAATATTAATATTCCGTAAGCTGTAAACCATAAAACCAAAATGGTATCACGACAATTCGTCACCAGACCACTCGTCCCGCGTCAAGTTGTAGTTCGAAGTTTCATCGGCTCAAAATTCGTTGTTACACATCATTTTATGCGTACGCTTAGACTTAGGCTTAGGATTACGCTTCAAATTATGTTTAGATTTATGAATAGGTTTTTGTTTACGATCCTGTTGGGCGACAAGTCGTCGGGCGACGAATTGTCGTAAATTCAACCAAAAAATACCTGGCTGTTGCCGTACACAAGTACGATTATCGTTCGCTAAAGTGAACCATCGGGAGTCACAAACGCATTCAAACGAACCAGGAACGTTGAAACACATTTGGTCACATGAATATCGAGTACCATTGTATTGCTCACATTCGTTGATATCTTCAAGTTATTAAAAAATGCTCAAAATAAACATTTTTAACAATGAAATTGATTTTAATTTCAAATTTAAATTTAAAATTCATTTTAATTGCAAATTTAAATTTGAAATTCATTCAAGTCATCGATTGTGAACAGTGAAATTTATTGCTTCCGGATCGGGCGACATCAGCTCACTGGACTTCAAAGTGGTAATACCGCGCGGCGACACCTCGGTTTAAAAGCTTACCCATACAGGAACGATTGTTACTAGGATCAAGATAGAATCCTTGCTCGCAGGCGCATTCATAGCCGATTGAAAGATCGCGACATATGACATCGCAGTACATTCCTGGCATTTCACATTCGTTAATACCTGAAATCACATTAGTTATGATTTGGTGTCGCAGTTTCTAGCCATTTACAAGTCGAAATTAACGCAGATTTAATCAAGAACGGATTATGTAGGAATATGTTTATACTAATGTAACGGCCCTGTCCTATACACTGGACCCCGTCTGTAATTTATAGTTATTTACTGTTGTGACCCCAATAAGAAGGGGGCTGATATTTTTTGGCCTCTCTCCAGGGTACCCCCAGCGATTCGGTTACGGTCTGTTATTTATGGGATAATTGACAATTATGATTCTAATTAGGTTTTAGGGACTCTATTCGCTTACGGACTCTGATCAGGAATACGGACTCCTATTGAATGTGACTCAAAATTGGAACCCTCTCTTATATCCACCCCCCTCTCTTATTCGGGTCGCTACAGTAGCCGAGAAAACATATTGTAAGCTTTAAGTGAAATGAAAACTACGATCTCAACTATTCAGCATGGCAAGACAAGGCTAATAATCTGATGTATTTTGTAACCTCTTCAATCAGCTCTTGTTTTTTAGAAACATGCAAGTATATTCACCATGCCCCCTAACTGGTTATTCCGGTCATTTTTAGGTCAAATCATTGCGCCGTAATATTCGAACTTTGTATAAAAATGTTTTAATGTCAAATTCTGAGTTTAGTAATTTTTAAGATATTTGCCAACGCTAAATAAATCTCTACATTGGTTCATTTGGCATTTTACCGCAACGGCTGTCTTCATCGGAGCCATCAAAACAATTTGGGGTCCCATCACAAACACGACCACTTTCAATACATTGATGACGTTTGTTGGACAGACATCGAAATTCTGTTCGGCCACACCCAGTAGTATAATCTGAAATACGGATGGGTGCCATAATGGAAGACGCAGTTGCGAAAAGTGTCCTCAGACGGCAGACGAGTCCCTCACAGGCAGGACCGGTTTTAGCAAATGGGCCCATTTAAAGATCGGGAGGCGGAACGTTTTTTTGTGGGACTAGGATAGAGTAGGCTTATGATTTAGACTAATTTTTTTTGCTTGGCTTAGACTTAGGAAAATGCTAATAATACTGTTTCGACCCTGTTCTTTTCATTGACCGCAAATGTGGAGCCCCGAAACAGACAATTGTTGGTGGGGCCCTGCAGGCAGGGTGCAACCGGATCTGCAGGTCACATAAAAAAATTTATATACCGAATCGCGGTGAGCGAAGCCGTTTACATCACTTAATTTTGGCGCCAGAATTAAGAAAATTTTTACGCAAAACCAGAATTGTACCAAGCAACATATCCCTATGTAGTAAGTCTGTAACTCGTTCAGTTTATTGAAGTAAGCACCCCTGTAATAGGGTCAGTCTTAACAAGTGCGGACCCCCTAAATCAGATACGTAATTGTAGGACGCCATAGGTGACAAAACATTTTATAGATGTTCCATTTTTGTCCCCATGGGATACGAGAGATCCGGGTACGAGAGGTCCTAGCAGCTTTGGACTTGGTTTCTCAATACCCGCACCTCCCAAATTTTCAAAAAATATCAAACAAAATAAACATTGCGTTGTGTCTGTAACCAGCGTATTTAAAAGCTTTTGTACAAAAATTGAATTTTTTTCAAATTTTAAAAATTTCAATTTTAGCTTTTTTTATCGAAATCACAAAAGATGAGACAAATGCTGGCGAACGTTGAACAAAACAACCTGGTAACCTAAGACTGTAGTAACCGCTTGTTTACCGCAATTATATTCGTCGGCTTCGTCAAAACAATCAATCACTTGATCACACCGCCACTCGTACGGTATGCATCTCCGGTTGCCGCATGCGAATTTGTCGGGCGGACATATTTCATACGCTATAATCAATGGCATTCGACAAATTCAGATTGGAATCGAAACTGGCACCGATATAAAAAACGACTAAAATCTTTGTTCTTTAAACAAACCTGACAATTCGTTGACGACGATCCAGCGAGGATGTGGACTTACCAGAAAAAATTACGTATTCGGACTGGGGAACACGGGCCTGATGGCGTCCGCCTCCGGTACGTCCTTGCGTTAAAATTCACATATCCCTGAATAGTGGAATGTGGAACTATAATTTGACAGAAATGAGGAGGCAATAGCGAAACCCATTAAATTGTCAAATCTGTAATTAAAAAGTTGTGAAATAAAATAATTGCTGTAGCATGGTTTACAGCATAACTACCATCAATGCCCGTATTCTCAAATGTGGGTAGCACCACCTGTCACCAGTTGGTGATAACTTGTGTTACTTTGGAATCAATGAACGCTGAGGCTCAAAATTTAGCACGTTTTTTGCATATAATCTGCTCTACTCCTGTATCGATTTTGAGTACAATAACGGTAACAGTTAGTGAGTTTGAAATCGTATTACTAACTGATGATAGTTGCAATACATATGTGAGAATACGGATTGAGGCAGTAGGCAAGGGAGTAGCAGACAGAGATTTGAGTTTAGGTGTAAAATTTACACAATTGTGATTTTTGACCAGTGAGATTTTGGAAACCTGTTTCAAATGTACAAAAGACTTCTTCAAATTTTTATAAACAAAGACGAATCGCATCTTTCCAAAATTTCGATCCTGCCCCAAAATTTCGATCCTGCCCCAAAATTTCGATCCTGCCCCAAAATTTCGATCCTGCCCCAAAATTTCGATCCTGCCCCAAAATTTCGATCCTGCCCCAAAATTTCGATCCTGCCCCAAAATTTCGATCCTGCCCCAAAATTTCGATCCTGCCAGTAGATGATCATTCATTCGCTTTTTTTGACAAGAGTATGTAACTTTTACGGGCTACAAAACGTAGCCTACACAGAGCACGATTTTATGGACCAAAAAGACAAAGAAACTGCTATGCTCCAGCCAGGTTGCGACCGGATATCCGGTTTAATATCCAGTAAAAACTGATATCCGTATCCGACATCCGGTAAATTCGTATCCGGTCGCATTGTGGTTCCTACTTACCACAGCCAATCTCGTCCGACCCATCGAAACAATCGTTTCCATGATCACAGACCCAAGTTCGGTTGATGCAAATACCGTTAGCGCATCGAAATTCACCCTTCGTGCACTGTCTAGCGTTGATCGAGAATATTGACGATGTTCCACCTGTAAATAACCTTGAAGGGTATACATTGTGTGATGGCGTCAAAATTAGACGTACCCAGTTACCGAACGAAACCAAATTTACAATTCATGTTTCAGCTCAGCTAATCAAGCTAAAAACACAGCGCCAGAGCAGCCGCCACCCTACCTCCCATTTGGGGACCCCCCTTAAAAAGGATCCCGCACTTTAACAAGATTTTAATCAAAACATTTGAAAAATAATTTGATCATCGCAAAGGGTTCGGCATCCCGAAATTTTAAGGAAGGACCACCATTGCCCCCCCTGCTCCGCCGCTGCGAAACCACAAAAACATACACTGACAAAGGCACACAAGGACGGAAGACACGACAAACAGGGCAAATACGGTTGAAACAAATTGAGCGTTTATATTTTGCGATATCACACATCGATTCATTTGTACTACAACATTCTTCGATTCAATTGACCAATTTGACCCCCTTGGTTACGAGCGGGTCGCCAGGTCAACTAAGTCATTGATTTGGTTATTAAGACATAAACCTAAAATTTCGCGAAAACAATTTAGATGACCGCGTATGAGAGTGAAGGATTAACCATAGATCGAGCTAATTTGAAGAACTTTAATGGTGGCGTTTTAGGTAATATAAATTTTAATGCCATCTGTTAGGGTTGCGCTATACTTTACCGTGCCAGAGACGGTCGCCGTGCGTCGCTGGCAAATCTATTTGGGGGAATTTTAAGCGAAAAATTTATTTCGAGCCGCGCGCCGGCACTCGGTGGCGTCCGGTGACGTGCGGCGAGTATAGCGCAACGCTTACCGTCCGCTTTTCGTCGCCGTCGGCCATTGTGTGGTATTGTACGCGAATGGCTCGCATACAATACCGCACGATGACGAGCTTCGAAGTGCGGCAACAGACGGCGCTGTACGACTTGTATAGCGCCGCCGTTGGACGTCCTCGTACGAAGCACGCACACCCATGAAAGCTAGCGAAAAGAGCATTAGCGGTATAATAATGCTTTCTTTCAGATCCATAATTGTTTTACCGGTTATAGGTTTTACGAAAACAGAACCGTTGCAGTAGTTTGTCTGTTTTTGTAAGCCCTTAAGATATTCTCAACCGCCGTCAGCATTACGCTTTCACCTTGCAACCCCCCCTCCCACCAGAAACGTAAATTTAACACAAAATAATTTTGCTCAGTGTAGGAAAAGAAAGAAATAAAAATATTAAATTAAATATACTGACCGTAGTATTTTTTATGACGACACAAAATACATACTGCGATTTATAACAAGTTTTTGACTAAAAAAACATAACTAAACGATTAATGACTGCAGTTTGTTGATGGACTACCAGCCCCTACAGCAAAATCGCATGCAAGATGAAGAACAACTTGCAATATTTTTCGCTGAAAGTTATAGAATAACAGAAAAGACAACTTTTACAGGTTTTAAAATAACCAGTTGAATTCTAGTGACCAATAAAAAGTTACGTAAACAAAATAATTTAAATGAAGTTAGATTCTCTAGAAGTGAATCAATCTTGCCTACGCGCATGTGAGCACTCGTCGAGCCACTAAATTTCATTCATTGTTTTTAGTGAATCAACTCAAGCTCGTAGACAGCTCACGTTTCCTGGAGCCCCGGGGGGGACTGAAAACATTTCAGAAGGGACATACAAGGGTTTTCAATGACTTACAGGCAAGGTTGAACCGTTTTCAAAGGGGCAAAATTTTTTAGGGGGCTAATTTTTTAGGGGGGCTGAGCCTCCCTGGCCGACCATACTTGGCTACAGGCTCGAATCAAACATTGACAAAAATAAAACAATAAAAACCATTGAATCGTACGTACGGCACGCGAAAGTTGTCACAATTAACGTCGATTTTCAGACATTTAAAGTTTTCACTGCGTGAGCTTCGTCAGTTTTAGTTATAAAAATTGTTCAAATTTAAAAAAAATATATGCGACAACTATAAAAATGATGGGAAGTTGTTCAGAGGTGTGTTCATGCATTTTTCAGTGGGTAACATAAGGAACCGTCCCGCCTTTGAAATTTTTACACGACATGACCTCTTTTTCTCGGGCCCGTAGACACAGGATTTGCCAGGCACGGGTTCCGCACCGCTGAAAACATTTTGGCCCCCTAGAAAATTATCAACGTTGCTTGTAAGTCATCGAAAACCCTTGTATGCTCCCCCCTGAAAACGTTTGCGCTCACCGCCTCTGGCACGGTCAGCTGGCTATGGGTATGCCGCATTTTTATAATCTTGGCTGCGCTGTATGCGAGTCATTGGTGAACCTGGCTCATGGGTCTAAACATACAGTAAATGCAAAGAAATTTTAATTATACTTAATAAACCCTGCGAATATTCATGGAAAAACAAAGCCAATAAAATTTAAAGACGAAAACCACAACTATAAAACTGACTTAAAACTGATAGGACGTTATTCGACGACGACAAGTCGATGGTCGATCTTGTCAACTCGTCGCCCAGACATCTCGTCTACCACGTCAACTTGAACGTACTTCTAAAGCAAAAACCTAATCGAATCCTTCCTACAATTTGTCCGATCGACGCGGTTTCGCCTAACTTTCAGGATAGAAAAGCTATCGGTCGACGAGCTGTCGAGGGACGAATTGTCGTGATACCATAGTAATGCCGTCGTTGTTGTCGTTCAATCTTAGTTTGAGCAACATCACAAGAGTTGCTTTCTCAACATGAGAACCCCGTTTGACTCAACATGAGAACCTCATTTGAGACGCGGTCAGAACACGGTTGGAGTTGCCAATTTCTACTTGAGGGGCGTCAACTTCAAATAGGTGTGTTATTTTTAAAATTGGGCAAAACTGATCGAATAACCGTTTGAAATTTAAAATTAGCTTCCACGGTATGGGTTTGGACTTGGGGACTCGGACAATGTTTGACCGGACGCTGCAGAGTTAGCCATCAAACGTTTAAACTCATTCTAGAAAAGGGTAAGGCTGTGTCCATTGTTCGCCTTGAATAGACCGTCCCAACACGTCCCAATAGCATGCTAGTGCTTTTTCATAAACCTACCAAAACAATACGTTTTCTTTGAATACGTATATGTCGTAAGCCAATCTGCTATTCAGACCAATGATCACTTAGCTTTGTCCAAGCAATTTAGCCTGTAGCAATTACCAACGGCAGATTCAAAAATTTCTGACGGGGTGCGGGCTGGCAATATTTATAAAACGCAATATTTACCATACGCTTATGCTATCAAGATTTGGAATGGAAAAATTGTAAGGTAGGGTGCGTTCTTACCATTTTATCACCAAACATTTTCTGACGGGCAACGTACTGCCCCACCGCCGCTTCCCTTTCGGTCCGTTAGTGGTGTATGCATGAATAGCAGATTGGCCTACGAGATGTATATAAATGTTTTCAAAAACGAAATAATAACTTGTAAGCGACCACCCCCAATATACCTCACCCGTCACCCCAAAATGCTAAACAACTGAAATACGGATGTGTCAAAATTTTCAAATGACAAATTACTCTTTAATTGCCTTCGATAAACAAGACTTAAATTGTGAACAAGCGTTCAACTCAAGTAATTTAATCTTACAAAAACACACAAAACTGAATATTGAGTTTTTCGTGTAATTTTTGACAAATTTCTTTGTTGTTCACACTCGGTTGATAATCGCCTTGTGTTACACTCTGTTTTCGCAACAAATCAAAAGATTCAATTTTAGATAACCTTTCTTTAAAATAAGTTCAAGTTTAAAGCCTCAAAATTTACGTAATTAAAGGCGACCCAAGACTCTATGCTTGGTGCCGGAGCAGTCCTGAGTAGGGGCCCTCAAAAATTCCAGGGTGACGGCCTGTTGCGATGATCAGAATTTGCTTCAAAGTTTGTGTTTAAAACCTTCTTAGGCGGGGCCCCTCTGTGAGGACCCTGTATTGGAGGTATGCGGGTGGCTGCTTCTGCCCTAACCATACTTAAGGAGCTGAAATTCACAGATAGTTGGCGGCCTTTTTCGAAACGTTATGGGCCTTTTCTGTTATAACTGCGCTAGCCGTCGTTTGCCTAAAAATTGTCGCACGGAAAAGACACAAACTTATTTTACAACCCACCTAACAATAAAATTTCTACAAACAAGCCCTTTCTGACATTTTGGTTAGCTAAAACGGCCTAATAGTGCACTTCTCTAACGTTTGGAAATCGCAATTCGCCGCTCAACAACTCGTTGCCCGACAACTTATAGTCGGAAATTTCCTCTGCTCGACAATTCCGACATCTATCAATATGCTCAGGATGACACTTAGGATTATGCTTTGTTTTATTCACAAGCTTTAAAGCATCGCTGAGCAACAAGTTATCATCGGGCGACGAATTGTCGTAGATTCATTAAAGGGATGTGCAAAATAATTTAATGTTACTAAAATTCCATCAACTTGTATTCGAATTTGCATTAGAAAAGAATGAACGGTTTATTCTCATAATTAAAAATTAATATATTATTCTATTGGCAACAAATTGAAAAATTTGTTTTGCTGAAATTTCCACCATTCACGTGTCATGGCCGAAATTAAACTTTACTCGAAACCAAAGGTTTACAGCCTATAATGGTTACGTTGAATCTACAACAATTCGTCGCCAGACAACCAGTCGATCGTCGACCCTGACAACTTATCACCCCTAACCCAGCCGTAGGTTCCGGCAACCCAACCGACCTAAGCGTAAGCCGGACGACAGATTATCAGCTTAACGAGCTGCTGTGCCTATAGATTGGCATCGAGTTGTCAAGGTAGACAATATGTCAGGTTCGCAGCTGCACGCTAGCAGCCGGTACCCAAAAGATAAACATGGGCCAAGTAATAAATTTTTGATGCTGGTAAACCCGCGGCGAAAAGAATTTCAAAACAGCGGTTGAAATTTGTTAGTATTTTTTGCCCAAATTTTCACAAGAAACTCGAAACCAGAAAACGCAGACAAACTTGAAATTTTAAACTGTTCACAATATATATCTTATTCCGTTTGCCGACATTATTCGCGTTTCTATAGACGATATATTTCTTTGGCTTGGAACAATATGTTCAGAAGTTTGCTGAATGAGAACTTAAGACAAAATGCGACGAAACCCTATGTGACTTATATAAGTACGCTCTTAAATCTTTACAATGTTTTCGTACAGACAAGCATGATTTGATTCATTGATCACCCATTGGCAAACAACAACCTAGTTTTACCGTCGATAAGTGTAATATGCAATATCTTATCCGGTGTTACATTTTTTACTAAATGGCTTCGTTTGGAAGTTACTGATAAAGAGTGTTTTGTAACGTAAATCGAGTGACTAACAGCGATTCACTGTAAAATTATCTATTTTACGTTAATTCATTTAAGTTAATGTAGTAGGTACCATATAGACCTTTTTACGAGAACTTTGCTATGGATTGTAGTCGAAGTAACAGAACACATCCAACCTTAAAATGCGCTAATATTTAGCCAGTTTAAAGCGATTAAAAAAGCGAATTCTATAAAACAAAACATTGACTGAAAATGTGGTAAAATTTCACTTACGTATGAAATTATAATTTTGCAAACTCCAGCATTAGAAATACCGTTGTAAATTTTAACTTGGTGAAAAAACGCGGACTGTTTGATATGAAAAATTTGTCTGCAACATTTTTACAGTCTCACTATTAAATGTGTTTTAAGTATCCCCTGAAGCAATTTTAGTGCTGTAGAAGTATAATGTAAACTCTTACCATTTTTATTTGGATGGGTCCCTATCTTGGGGGTGGGCAGCGGCAGGGGCACTCAGCTCCCTGGAAAAATTTCGGCATTCAAACAATTTTCAACCTTGGTTGTAAAGTCATCGAAAACCCTTTCATGCCTCACCCTGAACAATGTTTATCCGTGTTTAGCAAAGTGAGTTCGGCACGGACTTGTTATCGGATCTTCAAGTTGTGTTATAAAAACATTTGACAATAAATGTTGCAACAATTATGAAAAGAAAAGCAATAAACGGAGCGCAAGAGATGTAAGAGTTATTGATAGCGGT
Source organism: Enoplolaimus lenunculus (assembly GCA_030248215.1). Lineage (NCBI taxonomy): Eukaryota > Metazoa > Nematoda > Enoplea > Enoplida > Thoracostomopsidae > Enoplolaimus > Enoplolaimus lenunculus. The sequence goes on along the minus strand of JASANG010000864.1, from coordinate 50,208 downwards.
AGCCAAAATATATTTAGAGGCGAATTAATCACAGGTATTGTAGCCCTTTTTTCAGAAATGCGAGGATTTTTATAAATATGAGGAGACATTGGTTCCACGTTTTTAACCGAACATCAACCAAAAGTTAACCGCTGACTTCGTTATGTGGTAAAGTTTTAGCAACACTTCGGTGACATTAAGGTAAATTTAAAGAACTACCGGAGTGACCCGAATAAGAGAGAGGACTGATATTACGCCTCTGCGGAAGGTATCAATTGTTATATTCGGGTACGGACGGTTAATAGTTTTTAACCCGCCTTTCGTTACTGATATATATTCGGTATTGCAACTATCCGTTAAATTAAACGTTTATTTGTCTTGTATCAAAACCTTGAGCGATAATGCAAGGTTATACTTAAGAATGTACTTTCAAAACTAAGTATGTTTTAAAGTTTCAAACTCAACTGTATTTTTAGCTGGAGTCATTTAAGCACAATTTAGTAAAATTAACGTTTATGGACTCTAATTAGGGTTTAGGGCTTAGGGACTCTATGCGCTTGCGGATTCTTATTACGGATACGGATTCCTATTGATTGGGCCTCATAAATGCTACCCCCTCTATTATTACCCCCTCTTAATCGTGTCGTTACAGCAAACAAACTCTTTTTATTTTATTAACCCTTTCTTTACCGACACTCAATTCGAGGAAATCCATTCGCTCCAGAAAAAAATTTAATATAATTTCCAACTTTTTGGGTTAGAAATCCTTGGTTGGAAAATCTTGAAAGTATATTAAAACTTTTATTCAAAAAAATCATTATTTTCCAAAATTTTAAACTCTACAACCAATCATCAGTCAGTAGTTTAAAACAAATTCTGAAGCGGCGCAAATGTTTTTTTAATATCTGTCCGCTATCCAGTTTGAATTAATTACGTCCTGCCGTAACACAGGTCTGTTATGATCCTGCCGTCCTTGACCGCTGTCCAAGCAATCTATATCTCAAACAATAAACACGGTACAGCCGACAAACTATAATAGCGCTTCAAACCGTTTAAAAACTTCCCAAAACACAACCAAAAATTAGTTGAGCAATTAATTCCCACATTAGAAATTGGCCCAATTCTAAAGCATGCGAAAAATTGCTTACCCATATCCTTGCGTTGACAACCGAACCGATTACAAATGGTACCTGACGCTTGTGGGAGAATAAGGAAGCCAGGTAAGCACGTCAGTATTTCAAGGGTAGCTTGGGGCTTCTATAATTTAAAATGATGGGATCACACGTGATGTCAGAGACATGCCACATTGTACTGCTTGAGTATTTGACAACAACTGTGAAATTTCAACATAAAATTCTATCGCAATTGTTGAAATACTCGTACTGTACAGTGGTCTTGTGTATACTTCGAGGTTGACTGTCTGGGAGTAGAGATGAATACTAAAATTAAAACAACATTTGGTAATGTCAAAAATAGCCCCCCCCCCCAAGCAATGCATTTTCGAAAATTACACCACTGGTTATTGGGTTAAATGTGGTTAGAAATACCACCGTTAGCACATGCAAAAAATGTTTAAAATCCCTATAACGGGTTGACGATCGTAAATAGTGACTGTGAACAATTTATTGCACATTGAATATATGCACAAACGCACAACAGTTCATCTAAAAACGGGACGAGCCACCAGTGCCCGACATGAGCGTCCGTAGAAAATTATTTTGACGGGCTCCGAATAATCTTGGGGCGTCCGTACTATTGCAACTCAAGTTTGTTTACTTTTAACGCGAATGCCACCCAGTGGGTTCGTCCGTGGTGCCGGAGTAGCCTAGGATGGGCACCGTAACCAAAATTCCGAGGCAGTTTCCCCTTGCAATGATCAAAATATTTTTCAAATTTTTTTGTTTAGAATCTTGTTTGGGTAGGTACCGATTTTTGGGTTGCATCCCAAAATGGAAGGTACATCGGTGACTGTGCCAGCCCTGGGAACCACATACGCTGGGGTACAATATTTAACGATGGAGCGAGCGAGAAAGATGATGCAATTTTAAATAAATTTAAAAAAATAGGGATGTTAAATTTTTTCATAAAGTTTTCATTTCTATGTTATGAAAAGCTTTGTTCACCGCTGTATACTTTACTGAAAAACTTTCTGGTATAAGTGAATTAATGCAGGAAGCCGAAACCCAACCAAGTTCAGCATTCCACTGCTTATATATTTCAGGCTACGTACAAAATTTTGACGCGTATTTTTGGTTTCTATGTCGTAGGCCTCTCTGTTATTTAGACCAACTACCAATTGGCGGCCCAGGCCAATTAATAACTGGCCTGAATAGCAGAGTGGCCTTAGACATAAATAAAAGTGCAGCAGTTGAAGGTCAAACTCAAATTTTAGATTTTCGGCGACTTCACAAAAATTGAAATAATTGGAAAGCCAGAGATAATTTAAATTCTTAGTTTGTGGTAACAATTTGCTAGCTGAATTAGCAATAAATATCACACAAAATCTTATCTCTAAACAGGAACAATAGTTTTATCAATTATATATGATGTAGTAATAGTTTATCAACAGTCGATGATCCCACTTACAAGAGTATGCAACTCTCAGATAGAATTGTGCAATACAAAATGTACCACCGGGCGTTGTGTTTAGCATCCACCTCTTTTTGATTACATCTAAAAACAATTTGAGTGGCATACAATACTGCATACAAACTTCCTTCTGTAGCAGGCCAAAAACGCAACGACCGGTGCTACAGTTTTTTGTACAGAATGTACCCAGCTGCACTCTCTTGTTGAAAGTGGTCATTATCCACTATTGTTATTGTAAGTAGGCAAGATGACTCAAACTTGTATTCTGGCATTACATAGCCATATAACTATAACCTAAGTCTGCAATCGTTGTACGCGCTTCGGGGGCGTACAAGGCCCGCATAATACCAGAGCGGGTGCCAACTGAAAGAATCGCCGTGCGTTAGTCTATTTTACCCATGACAATGAAGTTTTAATTTTTAAAATTGGGTTTGTTAAAAGATTGCGTTATACGCACTTTTCCAAAGTGAGATCCCCGACACAGGGGCGGATACATGTTCTTCCGTGGAGTTACCATAGTTGGCCGAGCCATCCTGTCGAATTTAGCTGTGAGGACACGTTTTGAAAATAAGCATTTCAGAAAATGTAGCGGGTGGATCAGTCAATCCTGCCTTGTTTAAAAGATTAGTACAATTTACACCTGTTTGAAGCAATGGGGAAACGTGGCCGCACGCATCTCAAAGCTACGTAGGGTTTATTTGAACGGGCTCGGGTAAGGGCCCATTTGGAGGGTTTGGCCCCCAGATATGGGTATATGGGTGGCTGCTACTGCCCTGTCCAAACTTTTTGTGGAATATGAAGTCAGCTACAGAGAAATACGTGCATAGGCATATGTACATTGCATCATGCGTGCATCACGTATATATTTGGTTTAATATTCAATTTAACTTAATTTTAGAAAAACTCAAAAATTAAAGGAATGAAGCAATATTTCAAGAATTTCTAGCATACAACTCTGCGCAATGCCTCTAAGGGCTGAACTACCTGATATAAATACTGGTTAACGAAAAAAACCCCGAAACCATCACCATTAGTTTAAATGGCCAATGTAAACAACAGGTGCGGAACAGTATTATAAGCATATTCCTAAGCCTAAGCCTAAGCCTAAGCGTAAAAATGAGCATATTCCTAAGCCTAAGCCTAAACCAAACAAAAAAATTAGTCCAAAGCTTAAGCTTATTCTTTTCTAGACCCACAGAAAAACGTTCCGCCCCTGATCTTTACATGGGCCCGTTAAATTATATACCTATATTATATGAATAGTAAGTGGCCTGAAACGACTCCATGAAAAAGTTACTTCGTTCCGTTGAAACATTTACGGGTATAATCGTGGGGCGAATATTGCTGCTGATTCAACTACAATTCGTCGCCCGACACCTTAACGCCCAACAATTTCCTAAATCCTACGAACAAATCTAAACATAATCATATGCGTATCCCTGAGCCTATATCCTGACACTGTTGATGGACAACAAATTGTGGAGTCGATATAATTTCGGATTACAAGTTGTCGGGCGACGAATTGTCGTAATGCTATTTGCTGCTTTAACTAGTAAATCTCAAAAAATAGCTAGCGATTCACTTTATCACAGGAAATTAAATAAAATTTATCTCTTGGTTAGTACTACCTGAAGAGTTAGTAAGCAGTCCCAGCGGCGTAAACTAGTGAACCCAGTACACTTACCATCAAACTAATGTATGCCTGTTGCAGAGATAAGAGACGACTCTACGCTCCAATCAGTAATACCAGACTGGTAAGTGTTTCAAATCCAAACATTGATTGCAATATTCAAGGGGGCGCGTCTTCATCGACTATCCCCTTTTGTTTGCAATCTTATACGTAGAACACTTAACCAGCTGATATTACTGATGGTAGCGCTGGTTTTGGCATTTCGAACTTGGAGTTGAATTTTATTGTTAGTATATAACTGCTGATTAAATTTAATAAAATAGTGAAATTTATTAGTTATTTAATCTGTTTATTTTTTAATAATTTCTAATGGTATCACGACAATCCGTCGACCGACGACAACTTGTAATCCGAAATTTTATCGACTTGGCGATTTCTTGCCCATCATTTGGCTTAGGCTTACGCTGAGACTAGGATTACGGTTATGATCATTGAAAAGAACATAGGTTTTAGGACACTGTTGGGCAACAAGTTGTCGCGCGTCAGAATTGTAATACATTAATATAATTTCATCCATCAGTAAATAATAAAATTTCTTCTATTACCGCTAATATGGTGAAAATAGTCAATTTACCGTAAATTGAGTGACACTTTCTTGCCACTGTGGATCTACCAAAGACACAGTTTATCCAACTGGATATGGTGTTAAATAAAGGTTAATTTGAAATAAATTTTCAAATATGAGTGCAACAAAAAAATGTCCATTGAAATCACGTAATTTCTAACGTTTGATAGAAAATGTAAGAACTGCTGACTAAACCATTAACGCTTAAGTTTTTTAGTTTCCAAATATTTATTTAGCATAAAATATATTATACAGCGAATTAGGGTTGGGAATCTATTTTAGATATTATAACAGCCAAATAGTGTTTAGTTTAATAGTTTATGACACAAGCCAGTTGTTTACAAATTACTACAATGTTATAAAAATGTACCAATAATCCGAACAATAACACTTAAATTAACTATTTACGTTTATTAAGTATATATTAAAGTTGATAAATTTGAAAAAATAAACAGTGGGTGTAGGCTTTATGAATGTATTACAATCAAATTAGTTCAGGTTCGATTCAGTTTTGCGCAATAAAATAGCTTTTATCGTTTTTCTACTGCCACCACGCTTAATTTATTAAGCTGGTTGCTCAACTGTAATTCATGATATGCAGAAAATAAACAAATTGTACCGTCAAATAGTTGCGCGAATTAAAAACTAAACAAAAAAGCTTGTTTCAAAATTTAAAATTGCGTTAAGAGGTTTAAATTAGTGTCAAGATGCCTTGGGACGACCATCTTTTTACTGTGCACTGAAGACAATAGTCATAGTAACCTTGTACGAATGCACATGTCGTCACCCGGCAACGTATTGCTGCCGTTGTGTCAATCCTTGATGTTCAGGGTGGTATCACGACCATTCGTCGCTAGTCGAAATGTTATCCGTCAATCATTATAATACTTAGGCTTAGGATTAGGCTTAGGATTGTGCTCAGATTTATTGATAGGTTAAGACAGTTATATACCTATTTATCCATGAAAAGGTTACCGTTTAGGAATTAGTTTCGAACTGGTTTGCTGTTTGAAGCGATTATTTCATATTGAATATGATAACTAAATTGAGCTTGTATGTAAATATAGGTTCTTGTACAATATTATACTTACAATGTTTGAAATTTTCGGACTGTGGCATTATTTAGGCTTCGCTTAGGTATAAGCTTATGATTAAGCTTAAGCTTTTGCTTAAGAAAAGTGAACAAAACTCAGAGAACGCACCGCAGGTCTTGTTTCCTTCACATTTAAAGTTAAGACTCCGGCTTAGGTGCTTAGGATGAGGCGTATGTAAGCCTTTTTCGAAACCTAAGCCGGTGGCGGAACAGTGTACAATAAACCGCACCGTATCTAATGTTCCACTTAGCACAATACACTGCAAAAAATGGTGAGTCAAATTGACTCTCTCCGATATACGCTTTTTGGGACTACATAAAATGAGTCATATTCGACTTTGCCAGAGTCAAATTCGACTCACTGAGCGACTCGGGTGAGTCAAATTTGACTCTGGCGGAGTCGAATTTGACTCAGTTTGTGTACTCCGGAGAAGCAGTTTTCGGACAGAGTCAATTTGACTCACCATTTTTTGCACTGTATGGATGTGAAACATACTTACTCTAGCTATATTGCACTAATAACCACAAAACTGTAAAAATTCACAAAATTTGGCCCATGTAAAAATCGCGGGTAGAACTTTTTTCTGTGGGACTAGAATAGAGTAAGCTTAAGCTTTAGACTAACTTTTTTGCTTGGCTTAATTTTTGGATTTTTTGTTTTATCAAACCCGGGTTTCCCCTCCATTTTTTGAATTTTCGATGTTGGTGCTGGGCTAAATATGAATCCAAATTTGATCGTGCGTTTAGCCGGAACCATGAAAATGTTGCAATGTTTTATACAAATTTGTGCGAAATTGCATCGAACAAAATTCTGTACGAATGACCCTGGTTTCATTCCGGGTTTTTAAATTAAAGTAAAATTTTTAAATTCAACTTTGCTATCGCAGCTTAATCAACCGGCTTTATGGCACCGAATTTATATAATACAGCTGCAATTTGAATCAGTGATACAAATGTTGCAAAAGGAACAAATCGGTACCCATTAGTAGCGTATGAAAAAGGCAGGAGGTTAGATCGAATAGATCCCCTCCCGAAATTTCTGGTTATACAAGAAGGAAAGTACTTTTAACACGATTTAAAATAATTTTAATATATATTACACTGCAAAAAATAGTGAGCCGAATTCAATCATTCCGAAATTGGCTTTTCCGAACTCAATGAGTCGAATTTGACTCTGGCGGAGTCGATCTTTGACTCAGTTTGTATAGTCCGGGAAATCCTATTTCGGAGCGAGTCAATTTGACTCACGATTTTTTGCAGTGTATAGAAGTCAAAACGTTTTGACATGATGGTATGCTGTTCTGAATTGAAATCCTGTCTACACCCCTGTATCACAAACAAAAGTAAAAAAAGTTTCACAAATTGGCTTACGAATGGTCGTAGGTGGGAAATTGATTCATGTGATTGAGAGCATTTAAATTTAGTCACTGTTAGCTCTACAGCACTATCGAACGATCAGTCTGCATTTCGGAAACGCTCAAAGAAAACATTCCAATCCGCTACCAGCCTCCCACAAACTTGTGAAATTGACAGAGTGACTCATACAAAATGGCCGTTGAAATATTGAAGATTAGAAGATTTTAAAAAAATTGCGTGTTTCAATAGACAGAGCAGAGGCTACGGTAGCAGACGCTTGCGATTTTGCAGATGTACGCATCCGCAAAAATTAATCGTGGATCTAAGATCCGCTTCCGAACTTATTTTCGTGCGGATGTTGCGGATGTTTCTGGCAAAACATCGGCTAAGTTTCTGAGAAGATTTTAAAAAATTACTTGTGTCAATAGACAGAGCTGAGGCTTCGGTAGCAGACGCTGGGGTTTTGCGGATGTCCGCATCCGCAAAAATTAACTGTGGATCTAAGATCCGCTTCCGGACTTGTTTTGATATGGATGTTGCGGTTGTTTTTGCAAAACTTCGACTAGGTTTCTGAAACCATACTTAAGTACGACCTAATACACTTAAGTATATACTAAGAAATTACTTAACACTATTTTCTAATTTGCCGTTTTTAAAAGCGTATATACTTAAATTAAGTAAATACTTAAGTCGCTGACTAAATTTTGTTACTTTACAGAGTAACAGTTCAGGCTTATTAGCCTTGGCCTAATCAAAATTGTAGACTCCTGATGATCCCTCCTAAATATAAAACAAAACTACGGCTTTCTTGTTATCATCGATCCTCACATCTGGCGATTATTCGATTTTAGTTCAAAAATTAAGTATTTACTTTAAAGTCCGCGACTTAAACAATTACTTAATTATAGTAAACACTTTACATTTCAGTAAGATTTCAGAAACCCAGCCTTTGTATTGGATCCGTAATAAAAACTTATAAATTCGTTTGTAGCAATCCTAAATGTTTTGGATTGCGGATAGGGTTGTTTAGACTGAACCCGCAACACCTCGCCCCTGGTTACACGCCAGAACACGTGGTACTGTATATATTGCTTTACGATTTGTATTAGGGGAACAATCTACGGCAATTCGCCGCCCGACAACTAGCCGCCCAACAGTGTCCCGAAGCCTATGAATAATTCTAAGCACAATACTAAGCGTAATGCTAAGCCAAAACCTAAACCTGGGCATAATGACGGTCAAGTCAGATCGATGAAATTTCGGATTACAAGTGATCGGTTCGTCGGGCGACGAATTGCCGTGATACCATGAAGGCAAGCGTTATGTTCTGTTTACTTTAGCCCCCAAATCGGTTTCCAAAATGCTTGACGTGGATCCAGTCATCATGTATCTTACAATCGCTTTCTCCTAATTCTCTTACAAAACTGTCGGTATTAGTCGTTTTTTGTATATCCTTTAAAACATTGGCCAATGTAAAGAACAGGGGCGGAACAGTATTATAAGCATATTTCTAAGGCTAAGCCTAATCCTAAGCCTAAGCCTAAACGTAACAATGAGCATATTCACAAGCCTAAGCCTAAGCCTAAGCCAAGCAAGAAAATTAGTCTGAAGCTTAACCTTACTCTATTGCAGTTCTACAGAAAATAAAACAACTAAAAGATTACACAACGAGAGCTTGCTTGTATTAACCACCAGTTGCAGATTGGGTTGACTTGCAATATTCTCTGTAAAAAGTTCAACCTCATTTTTGTCTGTACATTAAAACATGCGAATACAAGGCGTCAAATTTCAAACATTGGAAACGCGGATTCTGAAAAACATCCGTATCCGCATCCTCATAATTTAAAGCATCCGCATCCGTAACATCTCTAGCAAAAGCCCCACCTAACGCAACCCGGATAAGGCCTCCTCTGTAAGGTATCAACCAGGAACGCAGCAGCTTATCCGAAAACAGGGGCACAGCAATAAATATAATGGCAGAAGAAACCTCAAGCGAGCCAAAAGCCAAATAAGTATGAATAATGGACTGTATAACTGGAATGCACCAAATAGGCCGAATTTTTTAAATCGCACATTGGATAGGTTTTGTTCCGAGGGACTTGCAGGACCGCATTGGTGCTCTCCCTAACGAAATAGCGAAGCTGGTACGCTGCGGCATAGATCACATAGCTTCAAGTATTTCTCTCAGATGCGGTATAAAAAATTTCACATTTAACAAAAACTAGCTTAGAAAGAATCATTGTGAATAAATAATTGAATTGAACGGTCATTAGCAAACTCAAATACACTTATTTTTCGTCTTAAAATAGTAGTATTTTGTAATTTTAATGTCAAAACAACATGCGTTCAACCAGGAATTGTGTGTAGAAGTGAGATTTATAGATGGGGGCAGAGGAAACGTTTTTCTATTCAGTATTTTAATGTTGTAGGAAAAAATTTTCAGCCCATGGGATAGGGAAAACATGCCCTTACGGGGGCATGTGCGTAACCAGGGTTTCATCGCGAGAGGTAAAAGCGTCGTCTAAAACGTTCTTTTGCGTGCGATCAAATCGAGCGATAAATTTTTTTGACCTGTGTAACTTTATTCTACAATCCGTGTGCCTTCTTCAAGTCTTTCCAGGGGAATATATTCTCGAGCCCGTAGCCAAAGGCGGGCAAAGGGCTCAGCCCTAACTGGAAATTTTTGCCCCCCCCCCTGGAAAATTTTCAACCTTGCTTGTAAGTCATTGAGAAACCTTGTATGCCCCTCCTGAAAATTTTTTAACGCCCCTTAGCAAGGTGAGCTGGCTACACGCCTGTATGTTCCCCTACTTCTTTTTTATACGCCCTGGTACACGGTCGCGCTTCATCTCGTCCCATCCCCTCTCGTAGATGCGACCCTGCAATAGTACAAAACGATCATTTGCAATGAAAATTACTGTAAGATCTAAAATTTATGGCCGCTATTTTGAGTTTTTAATTATACAACAAAAATTCTGCAGCAAATTTTGTCATTAATAATAATCAAAAGTACAATATTTGGTGTAGTTTCCCGTCAAAATTGTACACATCACAGTGGTTTATTCATTGTTGAAGGAAATAATTTCTTCTATGCAGTTATAGTGCAACGACCCATCATGAGCACGTTGCTTGTACACTTGGGCCTTGTGAAACGAAGTGCATAGCCATTATTTGTTGTAATAACCCCGCCGTTCCGGGTTCTACACTATTATTATCTAAATTTTTCCTCAAAAAGTCATTGATTTAGATCATTTAAAACAAAAATAAGCTAACGATTTAAAAAATAGTCATTCAACTGTTTCTGCAGCAAATTGAGCTTAAAAATTCTATGTCAACTGCAGCAGTCAAAATTTTTACGGCAGATAAATTAATAGTTGAAGTGAAGATTTTTACCAAAAACCAAATCGAGCGACAGAAACAATTGTTAAAAGCCATTTTAGGTTCATTTCTTTACCCGTATAGGCTGTTTTTATTCTATTGAGCACAAATTTCCAAAAAGTGGTCAACCGCAATTGTGGTTTTAAGTGCACATTATGATCAGTTCATCGCAGTGGTCACTAATCTCTATTTGTCACTCCTGCGTCCATCAGCAAAATTAACTCAGACTCCGCCATTTTGTATTTGAATTGTATCAGCAAACAAAATCAGGCCAATTTTCAACGCGATTACATAATATTTTACCCAAATTTCCCAAAAATGCTAAAAATAGGTTCACGTTCAAACGCTAAGTCGCATTCAATTTTATACAATTGTATCAGGTACCACCACCAAACAGTGCATAACGAACAGAACTTGGGAACGATAAAAATCAACCAACATCAATATTGCAGGCGGGCGCAGATTCGCGGCAGCAGCAGCAGCATAAAATTATGAAAAACAAAAAATGCTAATGTTTTTATAAAAAATATTGATACAAACACTCTATTCATTGCAATTTGTGTGAATCATCAAAATATGCCTAAATGTTACTTCATAGCGTTGAAATATTAATGCCGGAATCTCTAAAAAGCGTAGGCAAATGTTTTCGATTCAGTGAAGCAAATATATAGCTATTATATGGGTCGGTCCATGTATAGAACAGGGCCGGAACAGTAGTATATAAGCATATTCCTAAGCCTAAGCAAAAAAATCAGTTTAAAGCTTAAACTGACTCTATTGTGGCCCCTCCTGAAACGACCCGGCCCTGTTCTATACATGGGCCGCTAGGTCGAACGTAGTATTTCAGACGGGAATTATGGTATATGTTTTTGGCTTAGGTTTACGAATACGTTACAAACTTACGGCCCTCATCTAGACATATAGCCTAGATCTTGTTGGAGCTATTGGGACTAATCATAGGCAATACAGGATTTTATTTTGACACAGTATGACATTTTGCGAGCGACGAAAAATAGTCGAAGGACATACCAGAAGTGAAGTAAGCAGTTAAAACAGTATTTATTGCCAATTTTAGCAAATATCTATAGTGTTGTCCAAATTATATATTGGTTTTATGTTTGCTTAGAAATTTTCGACAATATTCGAATCAAAAATTGCACCAAAATTTAAACCCAAACTCAAGCCGTAGGTTAACGTTCACTGTAGAGTGATGAGCCGAAACGAAAGCAAAGTTTGGAATAGCCACGAATTCGGTGCTTTGAGAGTAGCATTTCAGGCCTGTAAAACGCTAAAATTAACATAAGCAACAAACTTTACAGCGAAAGTGAATATAATAAATATACAAATAATCTGCTCGGCCCAGCAAAATTTTAACCAAAATAAGCAGTGAAAGTCGGCAAATATCCATCGGCTACTTTAAATTCTTTAAATTTTGGCTTTTGTTAAAATTCAAAATTAAATCAATCGCATCCTTTAAAGCAAAAGCCGCTGAAATAAATACTTTGTACTTCGTAATCCACAACGAATATCATTATAATTTTTAAATTTATATGGGGCGAATGATAGACATAAACTGTTAGCCTCCGCGTGCCGCGATTTGGCAATATTGAACTATACAAGCCAGACGCAATTTGGGTCCGCTGATGTTTATCCACTCCATCCCTGAATCCGAAACCAACAACTTTTACATTTCGCTGTCTTCTCATCTCAATGACTACCTTTAAGAATGCTGTAGTTGCGACATACCCAGTTTAAAAGTAAAAAACAACCTGCCAAATTTTAATGAAATTAAAAGTATTTTGTAAATTCGTACCGCAGATATATATACGCCCCTTCAAAGTAAATATTTCACTTGCGCTGCAAAAAATGGTGAGTCAAATTGGCTCTCCGAAATAGGTTCTACGGCACTACACAAACTGGACCAAATTCGACTCCGACATAGGCAATTTAGAATTGGCAGCTATTTTGCATTTTTGCATACACAGGCTTTGGCTCAAGCATACCTGATTCACATCGAAAAATATAGCGACACCCCTTTGCGATTTTTCCCAACGGGCTTTTAGCAATTTTTTCATTCAGAACACATTAAACCATTTTCTAACTCTATAGTACAACGAACCAGTTTCTAAAATATTACTTGTGGTTACGACCCCGTTTTGAGACCGCGGAAAACTGACGAGTCATTCCCTACACCGTATTCCAACTTAATATGCTTTTTAATTCTGACATGTCAAAACGGACAAAATAACTTTAATATCGATATAGCTGGCTCTAAAACATTCAAATTTTAACTTCATTTAAAATTCTGCTATTATTTTATCGGCTATCCTTTCACAGTCATATGATACCGCTAAACATTAATATTTTCTACCTTACAACGGATGCCGAAAATTTTGAGCCTCCATTCGGCGCACTTTGGGGCAAAAATTCGCCAGAAAATAAACACGTGCTTAACATATCAATTCGACCGCTGTATTCGTTCAATAAACAAGGATTACCACACTGACATGCAATGATAAAATTCTTAGTATGCAGTATAGACTTTGCAAATTTTTGACTTTATTTGTTTCTAAACTGGCAAAAACGAACGTCAAAGTAATCGCTCTAGTAAAAATATTAACCTGTTTTATTCAGCTGAAACTTGAAAGCGCCGATATACAACAAATACATGAATAACAGAATCCAAAACATATCATTTATATGTGTATGGTAATTCAACCACTAACGCCACGTGGTTACTGCAATGCCATGCTTTGAAACAAAAGCGTTTACAAATCAGAAAAATTGTGGAACTCCCTATTTTCAGATTTGCCGTATGCATAGATCAGGGCCGTAACAAAAATAGCCTAAAGCTTAAGTTTACTCTATTGTAGTCTCACAAAAACCGTTCAGCCCCTGGTCTTTACATGGGCAGCGGCTTAAAGGTATTAGCCAAGTAAAACAAAGTAAGAAAACTCCCAATTTTAGCTTATAGCAATCAGTTAGAAGTTAAATATTTACTAAGAGAAACAACATTTTAAATCGCAAAAATCGCAATCCATTTGGTATAATGGTTAACCAAATAAAAATGCCCGCATGTTTGAAAAGGACAAAAATTGGCAACGGATTTTATTGCGGAAAACAGGAAAGCCATAAATAGAAATCACAGATTACAATAAGCAAATCGCTTGTAAACGAAAACACACACAAAAGGCCAAAACTTTTACAAGCAGGTTAACTTACAGCAATACGCTTGTTTGCATACTTCTAACCAGAATTGCACGCGACCTGCGGGTATACACAGTTCGGGTATAAAATTTTTGACGTTAGCATACCCGCAGGTAGATTTTCACAGCCCGAGTTAAAATTTGTGATCCTTTACCCACCTTGAATTTGGGTAACAAACGCCAAACGAAGATTAACTATATTGGCCCTGTGTTACATTGTTTTACTTGTAGAATAATGATTTGTTTTACCATAGGTGCAAAGATAGAACCAGAGTCTGCTATGTCTTCGGTCAAAATAGAAATCCATTCTCTTGCACAATTGTTCTGAATGTTTCGACAATTTTAGTAACGACATTTTTCGTACTTTATAAATACTTCGTCGTTCATAAAATTGTAAATTTCGACGACAATCCGGTTTTAAAATCGGCATCTAGTTAAAAGGCACAAAACAAGTTAACGTAAAAACAGATAACAGAATTGAAGATAAAAATACAAAAACACCTTATAATTTTGAACAACTGAATTAAAATTGAAATGTTTGGAAAACACAACCAAATTATAATACGTCATAGTTCGAATAAAATAAACAAAGCGTTGTCCAGAAACACAAATAACTGCCTCGGGTCCTTTAAGCACCTACCTGATGGAACAAAATTCCACACTACATTCTTACAATTTTTGAAGTCTTCAACTCAGAGTAATTCTTGCCAAAAAATTACACTGATTTAACCAGTTAAAAACTTTGTATGATTTGGCAGCGAACCAGTCCTGCATCGTTTCCAATTGAATTTTTTGATACACCAATTTACAAAAAGCATCAATTCGATTACTCGCTAAGCAAGCAAATACGAATGTAACTACAATGGATAGGTATATAAATAAGATAAGTGAAGCGGCATAGCTGAACAGAAATCAATGAATATACCATGATACAAACATGCCCAAGACCAATCTTGGCCTAGGTCAATCTTTTTTTTCACATAATTGTTGTTTGGGTTAACTGCAATTTAATTTATAGATCAGTCAGATAATAATAATTTGGTCAGACTGACCTAGGCCACAGCAATTGGCATGAATAGAATAGTACATTGGCCTACGCCATATAGTACAATTTAAACCCGGACCATAAACATTGAGTAATAAGTATATAATCATTCTTGATGTTAAAAATTTGAATCGTTATTAATAAAAACAAAATAATACACCAGTCAGTGGCAGTACAAAAATTTTACACAGTATAAAACAGTTACGTACACACAAATAATAGCGCCCTAAATTTGATCACAAAAAGCAGTCATTTTCGTTAGCTTCTGAATGGAATGTAAAAAATTAAAAAATATTATAATCTATTAACAGATTTCGCTACAGTACAATGCCAGTTACAAAACTTTGTCAGAAAACACATTCGAAGGCACAGATCAAACTTCATATTAAATTGCAAAAGAATTTGGTTCAAAAACAAAAACAACACCGCAATGCAAATAATTAATAGTTCGTACTACGACTACGCGATGTCCATTACGTTGTTTACGCCTCAACATTTCCATAAAATAACTTTTTAGCATAAAAATTATAAACCATTTTTTCTTTGTACCAAGATGGGTCAAAACTGCCAGTCCGCAAGTCTTAACATTCTACAAAATAAGTTTTAACGCAAAACTCTCTTTAAAATAAAACATTTTTATTGTAAGAATAATTTTTCGTCAGTTGTAAGTTAGAACTTAGGACCCAACAAAACAGCTACACATCTGTATCGTACCAAGTCATTGGACCATCAATTCCTTGTCCCTGATCGCCAGGCAGTGGTGAACCATGTGACGGTCGGCCGGTTCCATTTGCAACTCGTGGCAGTGTTGGATCGGGCGCAGTCGGATGAACTCGATCGTACGCCGGTGGGTGGTCATATGTTGTTCCTAAACAAAACAAATGAAAACATTGTACTTACACTCACTCTGTGCGATCACGCAACTGAAAATTACCAAGAAGCTGTTCTCTCGCTAAATCAACAATATCAAAATAATGATTTGGTTTGCTTTATGGCAATGCACGACAAGTATAGCGACACGTTTAGCCTATAATCTTTATTAACATTATTTCAAGTTGTCTACCAGTTACGTACGCAGGACTGCGGTTTAATAAGACATGATGCAATACCAGAGAAATTGCATTATGCTCATTATACAGTTTTGTCGAGTTCGGCAACATATTATCTTTATGTAAACAATAAATATATTTAATATAACGTACCATTTTGGTATGCGTAATCGCGAATTGCATCATCACTCGCCATCGCATTGATATCACCAGGTCCACTCTAAAATATTCCCAAAACACTTAAGTATAGTTTACTGGCAATACTTAGCATACGAACGGGGCTATATTTACTATTCTGACGACGGAATGAAAACAGCAATAATTATACAATGCTTCTACTATGACATAAGCAGTATAAACATATAAAAAATATTGAACCTATGAGTGGTCCGACGGCGGCGCCGCCACATCCTCACCTGTTCTATATACAGTTGATTTTTAGAGCCAAAATTAGAAAAATTAAAAATTCAATATTTGACTTACAAAAACGTAAAGGCCCGGCCCCGAAAAAATTTCTGGGAGCGCCACTGATTGCACAATGTAACTTACATCATGCCGCAATGCTCTTGCAAGTTCATTGTCAAGACGTTTTCGGTAATCACTCGGTTTATCTTGTCCCATTCGATACAGGACGGCAGCTGCGTAGGTAACTGAAAATAATAAAATTTAAGTGTCGTAATGGTCAGCGTGAAAATTTCAGAAATTTGGCCAACGAGATCGACAGCAGCAGCAGCAGCAACAACAACAACAACAACAACAACAATAACAACAACACAAATGAATGTAAATAAAATGTGGTTTGCACCAAACGAATGCGCATACGGCCTTAAATTCAACCATAAAACACAGTGAAATATTTATATACAAGTCATTAGGTATTATACTATTCCAAGAGTGTATAATGACAAGAGTGCTCAACTATTGTTTAGCGCATGGTACAAAATGTACCACCGGGCATTACGTTTTTGGCACACCTCCTTGTTTAGAGAGGTGGGGGTCGCTATCACATGAATACCCACCCATGAATTAAACTATAAAAGGAGCATGTTTGATGTCGCATAAATAAAGTTCCACGGTTGGCACTGGCTGCACTCCACCTCTAAATAGGGTGGCTAGGGCAAAAATACAACGCGTGCCGGGTACATTTATTACACAGAATGAGCACAGTTGGGCACTCTTGTTAAATAGCGATTATCCACTCTTACTATTACATACACATATATATACGTAAATACTAACCACTCTCAATTCTAAAATAACGTTTAAAGTTCATATCCCTATAAAATTGCTCACCGCCGTAATATATAAACCTCTCAACATATATTATTATCAGAATAAACAACAACAACACGTAACACAACTCAAATTCCCTTTCAGTACACTGTGTGCTTCAATTTCCTTTATAAATTCGAAACGTAGTTTCTCTGTAGTACGTCCGTCTCACAACGAACAATTGAAAATTCGTGCCGCATGAGTAAAGTAAAAAACGAAAAAAAGACGGTTGGGGGATACGAAATAATACTTAAGTATTACAGAACATTGTACTCTGATCAGTAAGGGAGCACAGAACGGCTTTTCTTGTTTAAAACATCATGAATATTCACAACAAAAAGCCATTCTAGTAAACTTGTTAATAATTTTTTATACACAATACTCTCTGCGGTGCAGTATTGCAACTAAGTTACTGTGCAGTGGAGCATAAAAACCTAACAAACGTATTTGATGACTGCTTCTAACATGTCCCTGTCCATTGTCCAAGCCTCAACGGAAATCAAATAGTACCATACACATATGTAGAAATATGAATAAGTTGTTGCCTTCACGAAAACAATTTCTACGCACCCAAGCCATTTCAAGCCAAAAGTCTTAACCCCATGTTAAATAATATTTCATTACAAGAAAACTCATATATCGATGCTGCATTACCACCTTCGCAGAAACATAATTTCGTACAACAGGGGACTCAATTCAAAACAAAACACACTACACATTCAATGCCAAGCGCCGAATGGAAAGTTGTTATTCAAAATTTCAAAGCCACAGAAGATACAAGTACAAATACACGTCATGAAAACAGCAAAGATAATCACAGTACACAGTTTCTGTAAACATACAGAAATTTCTGTAAGAAACAAGAGACGCTGCATACTTCAGAATAAACTCGCATTACTGGTCACTGCACAATTATATTCGCATATGTATTCTATCCTCAATCTCAAGGTCACATAAAACATTAATAACACATAAAGGTCTACGTCGGCAACTTGCAAAGGTTAGAGTTGGAAGTAAACAGAATCACAAAAAGACAAAAAAATATTATTTGTTATACATTCTGCAGTGAAATTAGTTACATCCTAAGTGAAGATATCCTAAGTAGTGAGAATTTGTCGCTATATTTACGCTTTGATCAAATATATTAACTACTAATTTGGATTAGTTCCGTAAAACAGGATGCAACCGGAATTACAATTTACAGTTGAAAATAGCTATTGACTTATTCTGGTGTATTTTATATAGCAACTGCAGCAGTTCGCTTGTTAAAAACCTATGCTAACAGACGATGGGTACGTACCATACTCATTTCAGAATATGGTCTCTGACTGCAACACGTAGTAGTAGTAGTAAATAAACAACAATAGTAAAATAATTGCTTATACTTATCGAAGTTCAGAACAGCATCAGTCTAATATATCAACAATACTGTTTATTCAGGCAAATCTGAAACTTTTTAACTGACATCATATGCTGCAACCACGCGCAGGAAATAATACTGCTTCGACAATTAATTTTTTCTTCAGCAATGCAAAATGTGAGTAACGTTGTTTTAGGTATATAAGCAGGGTACAATTCACGATTCATGACACAATACATGCACACAATGTTTCTAGAAAATTGCGTATTAGATCTCATAAAGCAGTAAAATTTGTGAATGAGTTTAAATTTAGCTTCTAGACTAAAAACTGTTCCAAGTTTTACATACCAAGGCCTTCGTTTTTGGAGGTATGAAGTGCGTCGGTAAGCGGCTGACTGGCGCCTTCTTGTTCAATCATTACTGCAGCGTCTGGTTCCTGAGCTAGCTCTGCGAGAACACCTGCCGCCACGCGTTTTACGTTTGTGTCGGTGTAGTAGAGAAGCTATAAAAATTATAATTAGAAAAACCTTGGTAAAGTTTCGAACATGCCTTTCTTGGTTTGATGCGCAGAAAATATAGAACAGAATTAAGAAATTGGTACTTTACGTACATCTTCAAATCAGAAGTTAACTTGGCTGCATTTTTGCGAAGCAAGTTTTTTAATGCATCCGGTTCTTTTAAGAACATTTGAAATATTTTTCAATACTTTGTATTTAACTAACCTGAACAAAAGTGGGAATTAGATGTTGTTGCTTGACAATGATTCTATTGGTAGGATCACGTGCAAAACAGTTCACCGCTCCGGTGCAATGTTCGACCACGTCTACCATACGCACACGACCCTCGTACTCACCACCTTCACCGTTCTAAAAAATAAACTGTCAAAAAAATCTCTTGCGTACAAGTTCTGAGGTCGTCCTACGTATTGTGATAAATTTCCAATCTCAAGCAAAACAAACTGACTTTTATTATAGTACATGAAAGTTCTGCGATTGTGGATCGTCACGTTCGTTTTACTAGTGTTGTGCACCTTTAACTTATATCGTATGCTTCCAATAAGCATTTTAATATATTCAAATTAGGGAGGTGCCGATAATAAAATTTTTGCCGACACCGATACTTATTTTGAAATTTTGCTGATAGCGAACCGATGCGGAACAAATGCCTGTGCCGTACCGATGCCCATTCCATCTTTAATACACCATGCTTAATAAACAGATAAGATACTACGTTACATCGTTATATGACGACTTAATCCCTAACCATCATAAACGATTATAATTTCATAAGAACGGTTCATTTCAAATAATTTTTTCAAGCACAAACGCAAGAGATAAAAGTTTTCCCACCCAGATACACTGATGTGCGCCCAGAAATGAAACTGATAGCATTCAAATTGACTGTTCTATGCAAAAAGTATTATGAAAGAATCGGCAATTTTTTTGCATTCACGAAAAGCGCCGGTTATTACCGATGCAGGTGCCGATCAATCGACACACCCCTAATCCAAATACAAAAGTTTGATGAAGTCTTGGTAAATTTTGACCTACTTGTCGTACCTTTGCGATGAGACGTGACACCATCAAAGCTTACCCATTTAACAAAAATTTGGACCCGTAAATTTATGTCATTTTCTTGACCTTCGACGAAATCGACTTATAGGACAAGCAACAACTGTGCGTGCACTGACCTGTCTGACGTCACTGTAGCACTGAGTCAGAATCTGCGATACAGTTGGAATACTATTCAGTTCGCGTAAAGGATCAATATTCGCAGGACAAATAGCCAAATTGCGCAACAACCCCAGCACCGCCTGAAAACATGGTTATTCAAACATAAATCAAAAGCAAAACAGCTAGTAATCTGATTTCGGCTTAATAAAAATCGTTTAACGCGTAATTTTCGATGCGCAACTTTCATCTGATTAAAATGGCGGTGGAAAACCGAGAATTTGTATTCAAAACTGTTTTTGTTTAATTCAACCCTGATATGTTTGCATTTTACAGGGCACAATATACTTTCTCTGCGCAAGCGTTCCGGGTTTTGCCTACAAAATCTCTGTTAAAAACAAAAATTACATTAGTTCTTTATGTATTTAACAAATTAAATGTAACTAAATCACTGTCGTATCGTCTTGCAATACTGACCTTTACCAACGACCACGATGGATGCCCAGTAGTCAGCAGCGAAACCACAAGTGGTAGGCCATGATGTAACCGCACGGCGTTTTGCGCTGTTTCCGCCTCCGGATGCCGAGACGTTACGTGTCGCAGGGTGCAAATCGCCGGTTCAGTTACTTCTTCACTGTCACGAAATGCTGATACTGCGTGTAGAAGGCCTTGAATTCCACCTACTCGGCACACGCCAACCTGAAAGTAAAACATCGCGTGCAGCGTTACAACTATTCGCTGCATAGCAATACTCATCGTGCAATGTAACATTGGCTGGGTTTCCGAAACCCTACTTAAGTACAACTTAGTACTTACGTACGTGCTTAGTAATTTCTTAACCATTTTGTTGTTTTTAAAAGCGTACTTAAGTTATTACTTAAATCGCTGACTAAATTTGATACATAACAAATTAACCTTTCAGGTATACTAATTTTGCTCTAATTGAAATTGTAGACCGAGTAGACTCATAATGCCTCTTCAATATAAAGCAAAACTGCTATTGTCTTGTTATTACACTGGCAAATATTTGTAGTTTTTATTTGTTTTTGCTTCAAAATTAACTGATTACTTAAGTCCTCGACTTAAGTAAAATATAAGTATATACTTAAGTAAGATTTAAGAAACCCAAACCCAACCCAGCCACTGCCAATTAATAACAATGCTATATAGCGTATAAACATTCATCTAATACAAGTAAACCCCGACTAAATTCAGTACAAACTCGTGTACGAAAATCAGGTCATTCTTCCTCTGGCAGAGCAGAACTAATAATATGCTCTAAAATACGTATTACAACGAAAAAGAATCGTGTTATACCTTATTGCGTTGATTATTGCAAGTCAAATTAGACAAGATGCCGACACAACACGATACAATACGCAAATCAGGAGCGGACAACAGTGAAACACACGTTTCAATCAAGCGTTCCATGTTTTCTTCCAGAATTGCGACATCCGATAAATTTCGCAACGTCCACAAACAATTCAATTGTACACGCGCACTTGGGCCAGCAGCATGCGTTCCAAGTGCTTGCATACCTCCTAAAATACAATGTTGCTGTCATTGTGCACATATGTCTATTACAAACATAAACATTTTTAGTAGACAAAAATGTAGTTTCAAAAATAAACCAGCTGATGTTAAAACTAAATTCATTTTCGCAATCGTGTCCTAAATGAAAGCTGACCAAATATAAAAACACAAAATGTACGATTTAGATTAAGAAGTTGTGGCAGACATTTTAAAATTGTCATAAACGAACCCTTGGCTCTCACCTGCATTTACAGCTGATACTTTGCAATTTGCGCTCACACTAAGTACACGAAGTAAGCGAGACGTGGTCCAGAGCAGCTTCTCGTAATTTGAAACTTGCATAATTCGTATCAATTCTGGTACGCCACCGCAACTGTTTATTTGTTCCTAAACAGCATCATAAAATGTGAACCTTTTGTTTCCTTCCAAATAACCACACAGCTATGCATTTGACAGTCTGGCAATGTCGGATGACCACATATTCCTAAATTCGCGTAAAGTTGTCATCATTTGTGTTTGTCGAAATTAAAAGTAACTACGCCTGTCGAACCGCAAAAATCAAACATGCTTGCCTTAGCACTTTTAGAAATAAAACGATTTACTTGGCTCTCTGGATGATGCGAAGCAAGCATATAAAGACAATCGGTGTCAAGCGCGAGAAATTTTGGAGAATGATGATTTAACAACGCAACCATTTTTGGAATTCCTTCTGAAAATCAAAACAGCCAAAACAAACATCTAGTTTGTGAGCGATATAATTTTGTGCCTTTACATAATGAGTGTAAAGTAACTGCGGTTGTACTATTCCTGTCTAATAAAAAATAGGTTAGCTCGAACGGTACTGTCAAACAACGGTGACAAAACTCAAAATGCGCTCGAGTGACAGATTTCAACATTCAGACAATCTGCACATATTATTTCGATTCGATCACACCCATTGATCTACAAAGAAAAGTATATTTTAGAAACTATTAACGAAACCTTAACCTCAAGTCACGTCCGTATATATTACAACACAAAATTAGACTTACTTGCTGCACGCACAGCTTGTTTAGCACCTTCTTGGTAAGTCAGCAAGTTATGAAGCGTTGTTATTGCATAAAAAACAACTTTCTCAACTGGCGATCTAAAAACAAAATTGTAGATATGAAACTCGAACTTTTAGTTGAAATACAATTTCTAATCTCAGTACACAAAGTAAAAGTAACAATCTAACAAAGCACATAGTTGAACGTGTCAGACAGGTAGGAAACTACACAAATAACAGCTGTCTTAATACTTACCCAAGCATGCGAATTAAAGCTGGAATTCCGCCACTCCGGAATATAGCCAGCCGGCAGCCAGGATTCGATGACATATTAGCCAGAGTTCCAGTCAGATGCCGCAACGTTTCTGGATCTGAACTGGCCTCCATTTTGCGAATAACCGCTGTCAACAATGCCGGGTTGTTCATCAGCGCATGTAGCGATGCATCTTTTTTACTCAGCTCATGAATCATTGCAGCGGCGCGTGTAGCAACTACCTGTTAAAGTGAAATCTAACCCGTTCAATGTATATTGCATGCTTATGCCAACCTACTTTTACAACCTACAGCTGAAGTATAGCGTTTCTGAATACTGTTAAGTTCCAAAACTGCTACTATATTGAAATTTTCGCCTTATAATGGTATCCCAGAAACGGGGTTTCTCACGCAGTAATATCAATTACATATGACGCACAGTGCTCACGAATAGAGAAAAGTACAAAACCATCAAAATGCATCAGTCAGTTGTATCCGAATGTGTTACAGGTACGATTATTGAAATGAAAATAAAACCTGAACAAAATAAACCATGAACGTACGATATTATAGCGTACCTGATCTTCATCATTGAGCAACTTTAACAACTCGGGAATCGCTTTTGTTGCAAGTTCAGCATCGTCTTGATAATTGATCAAGTTAACAATTGCTGTTTTCAACAACTGTGACGGTTCTGCCAAGCGTGACACATTTGATGATTGGCCCAAGTCGTAGCCGGCGCCAATTCCTGTTGTTTGCGGGCTTAAATCGTCCATCGTTTCCGGGAACAAAACCGCTCGGATACGATGTGCACGCGATGCATTGTATTGCTCATTAATCGCTAGAAAAAAATCATATTGACAACGGTACTGCAGAAAATCTTGCTGTGAACCTACAAGACTAATAAGTATCTTGTTTCGCTCAGATCAAACTTCGCAAAAAATTTTGAAATCATGTTATCCACAAAGGAAGAACACGTAAAATAAGTCTAGAATCCGACACCTAAAAAACCAACAACAAAATTAAATTTGCCGGTACATCAGATAAATATACATAATGGTAGTAAACAATTTTTCGATTTAGAATTATACATATTCAATATCAAATACTTGAAAACTAACATGCAATATCTTGCTGACTGTACGCTGGGTTGTACGGATCAAAACCCGTATCTGTATATGGACTGTTCATGTCAGAATGAGCCTAAAAATAGACAACTGAAAATACACTGCAATAGAAATTGATTAATCATGTCCTTATATAATTACAGAATCAACGCAACAAAATCATGTTTAAAAATGCAATTTATCTTGAACACCAATAATCGCAAAATCAAAGAGTTGGTGCATAGTACAACAGTTATGATTGTTATAAATGTGTGTTTACTCAAAAACTCACGTATTCAGTCACTCCAACCGTCATGTTTGACTGTATCATTACATCAACAATGGTCCCTTAATAAGTTAATATATTGTCATTCACTACGCCAAGCACCTGAAACCGTTGCACATATATTCATACACTGCTGCAAAAATGTCCTTTTATCGTTGTGAAAAGAATAATTTATCTTCGATTTTTGTGAATTCAAATCGAGAATAAACGAAGCTTAGGCTCTCGTGCTAAAATACTAAACTTCAGATCATTAAATGTTATGCTCTTATACAGGTTTCATTTGCACATAAATTGTAGCATTAAATTTGACAAGAGTGTGCCGATCGGCTTGAATCATTATAAGATATTCAAGATTTCAATTAACATGAGTAATATTTTACGAACCTAGCTAAGTATTCGTTTCAAATTTTAAAGCCTAAATACTAAAGCCTGAGCAAAAACTTAGGTGCACTTGCGTTGCTTGGCCTTTATCTGGACGGCCCATGTAAAGATCAAGGGCGGAACGTTTTTCTGCGGGACTGGAAAAGAGTAAGCTTAAGCTTTAGACAAATTTTTTTGCTTGGGTTAATCTTCGGCTTACGCTTAGGCTTATGAATATGTCATTCTTACGCTTAGGCTTAGGTTTAGGTTTAGGCTTAGGGTTAAAAATATGCTTCTAATACTATTCGGCTCCTGTTTTTTACTTTGGCCATCAGGCCTATGTTACTGTTACTTTCAGGGGAGTCCCGTTTTTCTGCGGGACAGCAATAGTGCCAGAGAACAGCATTTGCTACTCCTTCTTGTACATACGCAAATATTATTAAACTTTGTTGTTTTGTGGATCGGTTAGCAAGATCGGTTAGTGCATAAGCTTGGGAGGCGGCAGCTCCCCATCCAGCTTAGGGTTCTTCCAAATGCGAGGGGTGCAGGGAGACGGCAGTCCCCTGATACTCAACAAAGAATGTTGCTGTCTCGTTTTCAGCTACCTCATTTTCACGTTTCCAAAGAAAGCATATTGTTACAATGGCGTCCACACGGGGGATTGGGTAGCCGTTCCCCTCAAATTCGGCTGGTTTCCCACGCCCGAATAGACCCGTCCAGACATTGTGATTAAAAATTGATTTTTCGATTATTTCCGCATCCCCTCGTTGAGAACTTGTCAACTCTACCCGAGTTTTGAACGGAAAGTAAACGGAACAGTTTTATAAATGGTGTTAAAATGCAGTAATATGCAAGTCAGCTGTGACTGCCAAGGCCGCATTTGTATTGAGCGGAGAGTCAGGTGGCGCTACCCCAACTACGAAAATCTTCGTTCCCGTCCCCCGATCAAACAAATTTTGTATAATTTGAAAAGAGTTTAATTTGTGTCCCATTGTCCTGTTTCCCCACCAAAAATATGCTGCTGCCCCGTTTTCCCATTTGCCCGAAAGAAACCTGTCCCACTGTCCCGTTTTCGCAAGGAAAATTTGCAGCTGCCCAGTTTTCCATTTGCCTGAAACAAACCTGTCCCATTTTGCCAGTGAAAAGGAACAGATGTCAAGTTTTCCCATTTGCCGAAACGGACCTGTCCCATTGTTCCGTTTTCAAAGCGAAAATTTGCAGCTGTTCCGTTTTCCCATTTGGCCGAAACAAACCTGACCAGTTTTCCCAGCGAAAAATTGCAGCTGTCCTGTTTTACATTTGCCCGAAACCAACCTGTCTCGTTTTCCGAGCGAAAAATTGCTCTGTCCCGTTTTCCCGCTTGCCTGAAACAGGCCTGTCCCAATGTCATGCTTTCCCAACGTAAAATTGCTGCTGTTTCGTTTTCCCATTTGCCCGCAAGAAACCTATCCCGTTTTCCCAGCAAAAAATTGCGCTGTGCCGTTTTCCCGTTTGCCCGAAACAAGCCTGTATAAATTGTCCCGCTTTCCCAATGAAAAATTGCAGCTGACCCGTTTTCCACTTGCCCGGAACAAACCTGTTTTGTTTTCCTAGCGAATAATTGCTGTCCCATTGTCCCGTTTTCCCAGCGAAAATTTGCAGCTGTCCCGTTTTTCCATTTGGCCGAAACAAACCTGACCAATTTTCCCTGCGAAAAATTGCAGCTTTCCCACTTGCCCGAAACAAACCTGTCTCGTTTTCCGAACGAAAAATTGCTGTCCCATTGTCCCGTTTACCCGCAAAAATTTGCAGCTTTCCCGTTTTCCCATTTGGCCGAAACAAACCTGACCAGTTTTCCCGTTTTTCCAGCGAAAAATTGCAGCTGTCCCGTTTTCCCGTTTGCCCGAAACAGGAATGTCCCATTGTCCCCTTTTCCCAGCGAAAATTTGCAGCTGTCCTATTTTCCAATTTGCCCGAAACAGGCCTGTCCCACTTTCCCATCTGCCCGTAATCATGTCGGCGACAGGAGTATCTGAATTTGCCAGTACACTTCTGTGTCTTGCTGTCCCGCGGGAAAACTAGACGCCCCTAAAAGTAACATTGACCCGTAAGCCTAAGCGTAAGGATTAGCTTTAAAGCCTAATAAAGTCTATGCAAAAATCAGTATAAAGCTTAAGCTCAATACTCTGTTGCAGGACTAAAAAAACGTTCCGCCCCTGAACTTTACATGGGCCACCTATTTAAGCCACTCCACTCCATTCGCTGCCTCATTGTTTTACTGACTGGGATGACTTTAAATTTTATCGCATTCTTAACTGCCGTTTAATTTTTCCTTCCGCCGCTATTCGCCGCAGTTTTCCATATGTTCAAAGATATTTATAAAATGTATATATGGCCGTCGCTGCGTCGCGTATGTTACTGATATCACATCGTTTCATACGCTTGACTTGAAAGTGAAATAGTATTACTTTTATAAATTTGAAATGAAAATATTTGACTGTATATTTTAAACTGTCACTTTAGAACGTGGTTAAGTATATCATTAACTGATGCCCTCGGGGAAATGCTAAATGGGCCAATGTTAGTTTTAGAGACGTAATAGTAGATTAAGCGTATTCCTATGCCTAAGACTAAGCGTCGAAAAAAAGTATTGCTCTCAGTCTACACAATGTGTCCTCACGTTTTTAGTTTTGAGGTTTATTTTGGTCATAAAATTCCAGCCTAATTGAAATTGTTTTGTATTGCTTTTTTGCTTGGTTCATCCGTGTCTGGATAAACAATGGGCGTAGTGACAGCATCCGACATCGGTACAAAGTAACCTTTATGCTATAAAAGATCTTTTGCGAACGAGCGTAGAAAAGATGAGAATAATTTTGGCCCTTCGGAATAAAGCAGATTAACATTTTATTAAGCCTTGTAAATGATCCGCTTTTATGTTTCGAAAAATTGCTGAAGCGGAATAATACTCATATTTCAATGAATACACGCCTCGGAGAATGGACGGTATGTCTCCTGCTATGGCTTCGGTAGAAAATCGAACTGTGGTCATGGCTAAGGCAAAAGTTCTGCAGTAGGTTGCGGCAATTTTTTTAGTGAAATTTTTAGTGGTTTAACAAACATTGCATCGTTAGGCGTGTTTTGCTTTAATTATTGTTACAATTTGAAGAATTAAACTGTCTCAATTTTTAAAAAAATAAGCCTAAGACTAAAATTCTTAACTCTTCATAGATATTTGCTAAAATCAGCTAAGTAAGCATTATTTTAAAAACCGAAATACGCTTAATGTCCGGTTTTTCCCCCAGCTCCGCTCTGGCAAATTTTCTTTGTCTCTTTTTCACCGCCGGTTGCATCCTTGGATGACACATTGTTACCCACAGGCCCGTGGCCAGGTCATCTTGCTAGGAAATACGTGGGGGCTAAAAATTTTTCAAAAGGGGCATATAAGGGTTTTTTGTTTACTTACAAGCAAAGAAGAAAGTTTTCTAAAAGTCGCTTAGCCTTCCCTACCATTGCGCTCCCCCCACACGGCTGCGGGCCCGTGTTACCCATAATGTAAATATCAAGGTATGAAAATTTAAACCATTATAATCTTGGATTTAGTATCTGTTGGACATGCAGATAAAACTGGTTGTCCGGAGACAAATAGTAAAGACAAAAGACTCAGGTCTTGACATTGACATATTGTGCTGCGAAACACTACGACTAGTATGATGTCCACGACGCCTCACTTATATACCTACACTGCAAAAACTGGTGAGTCAAATTGACTCCCTCCGAAATAGGTTCTACGAGACTACACAAACTGAGTCAAATCCGACTCCGCCAGAGTCAAACGTGCGACTAAGTGAGCCGAATTTGACTCAGGCGGAATCTAATCTGACGCAAGTTGTGTAGTCCCGTAAAGCCAATTTTGGAGGGAGTCAATTTGACACGCCATTTTTTGCAGTGTATAATTCGTAAATCCTCCGGTTTACACATACTTCCGTAGAGGCTACTGGCTATGCAACGGGACTTCTGTGCACTGTAGTGACCCGAATAAGAAGGGGGTAGAGAGGGTGGTCGCCATTTTGAGGTTCAATCAATAGGAGTCCGTATTGTAAGCATGTGAGACATGCTTGTCCGTTATGTGCACATGCCATATAGTGCAGTGCACTCTATGTATTCTAGCTGGGAGCATACGGTCGACAAATATAGTCGACGAAAAATGCAGTTGGACAGCCGGGCTACGTGGCGCAGTGGTAGAGTGCTCGCTTAAGGATCCATGGGCTAAGAGTTCGATCCCCGCTCAAGCCCGCTTTTCCAGCTGCTTAGTTAAAAGTTCTGATGTCCCGGTTCCTACCTTGACAGAGATGGGGGCTACGCCGTGAGAGCGCAATGACAAATTGCCGCGCTATGAGCACGCTATCCAGTGGAAAATAGGATGGACGGTCAAGGGACGACCTTGTTGAAAATAAGGGCATGTAAGCATGTGAGACATGCTTGTCCGTTATGTGTACATGCAATATAGTGCAGTGCACTCTATGTATGCTAGCTGGGAGCATACGGTCGACAAATATAGTCGACGAAAAATGCAGTTGGACAGGCGGGCTACGTGGCGCAATGGTAGAGTGCTCGCTTACGGATCCATAGGCTGAGAGTTCGATCCCCTCTCTAGCCCGCTTTTCCAGCTGCTTGGTAGAAAGGTCTGATGTCCCGGTTCCGACCTAGACTGACACGTATCCCTAATAAGAGTCCGTATGCGGATAGAGTCCTTAAACCTTAAATAGGTCTATAAATGTCAATTGTTCCTAATTTTGGCGCATAAATGACTCCAGGACCAAATATAGTTGGGTTCGAAACTTTAAAGCGTACTTAAATTATGAGAGTACATTCCTAAGTATAACCTTGCACAATCGTTCAAACTATTGACACAAGACAAATAAAACGTTTAACTCAACGGATAGTTGCAATACAGGATATATCAGTAACGAAGGGCGGTGGACGGCGGGTTAAAGATAAATAACAGTCCGTAACCGAATAACAAGGGGAGGACCCTTTCCCCCTCCTCTTATTCGGGTCACTATATAGTAGGAACTTTTAGGCTCTATTCTCTGTATTAAGAACAACCCCGTGTTTGTTTTGCGAAATTATTTGACTCGGTGCTGCAGATTCCGTATCACAACCTGCCAATTAGATATGGAATAAAGGCCTATTGTTTAGATTTTCTAAAATTTTGCAAACAAGCCCGCCGTCGGCGGGCCTCTATATTTTCTGGACAACTGGACCGAAAGACCGCTAAGCAAGTGGTCCATACTGAGTTTTGTGTGGGCAAAAGGTTGCCCGCGCAAAAACCAGAACACTTTTGAAGACCCGACTCTGGCAGTGTAGCTAAAAGTTTGTTTGGGAGTGTTACTGTCGGTACATCGGGGTACTCGTGCAACCTATTAATTCCCCGTAACGATTATTTACTGCTGACCAGTGGATTCTCTTGCAACTAGTATATATATGCAAAATAAGTGACCAATACACCTGACCTCGTAGACCGCAAAGCAAGTTAGTTTTCAAATTCCTCACATTCATCAACTATTAATGCTGATCGATATATAATTGATCTTTTTTGAAGTTTATTCAGCGACGTTTATAAGGGAATGAATTTTGAAATTTTAAATCGAGGAAAACTGGCGTTCTTCAAGAGATAACCTATGCTAAGCTGATTCACAAATGATTTAATTGCTCGGAGCGCTCCATATATACAAGCAGCTACTTGAATTTATATCCCCTCTCGATTTGAAATACTGGTTGAATTTATATCCCCTCTCGAATTGAAATACCTGGCTATATGCTTTTAAAGTTTGTAGCGTTGTTGCATGCACTGCACGCAAAAATGATTGATAGATTGGTTTCAATGCGGTCTCATAAAAGAAACTGAAGCTAGGTTCGGAACGGAACATAAAACGTTTCGCGGTTCGATGTTATTATTTACCACAAGAAAAATTCATTTGAAAATTTTTTCGAAGTTTGCTTAAGTATAAATTTCCCCTGAGCAATCCTGTTTGAATTGCGTAAGTTCGAAAAATTCGATTTTTTTCTGGGCCTAAGGTCACCCGTTGAAACCGATTTTATCAATAAATTAGCCAATTTACGTATATAACTCAACGTGATGTGCTGAGTCGAATGGTGTTAAACTTTTCGAAATACAACCCGTAGTCCCCGAGTTATGGTATAATAACTGATTTGGTTATTTCGATTCCAAGGGGTGTGGCACCTGGGGACACAAAAGCGCATTTTTTTGAAAATTCAAAAATCTAATTTTAGTATAGAATGATCACCAAAAGGCATGAGAAGCTCAAATATGTAAAAAATTTTCAAAATCCGACCATTTTTTGTCAAACGCCGACTGAACGGAAAAGACCTGACATTTGAGCACTTAATTTTTGAATAACTAAAATTCTAGTAAATTTTATCAATCCTGCATAATTCGAAAGCTATAAAAACTAAAGTTGAAAACACCCAAAACATTTTTGAGCCCCCGGTAAAGCCTTAATTCGAGCAAAAAAATCAAGCCAAATTTTGACAAATTATATAATAATTATCCAATTTTACAAGAAAATTACCTGAATCACAGGCTGCAGAAACAGACTCTAAGCCCTTACCCGTCACAAGCTGCTCGTAAGCTTAAAGAGAAAAGAAAAAGATAAAGTTTCAGGACGACACACACAGCGATTTCGGGTAAAACTTTCTGTACCATAACACTTCAAAGGTGAACCTTATTGTGGGGGGGCATAATTTGTTCAATTACTGCCCGTCTATAATTTTTTCCAGTTGGAAATATACGATATTTTCAAGCAACAATGACGATGTGCTTATATGGCGTAATTGCGGCTTTCAAATAACCGAAAAGAGAATTTTTGGAAAACGGTTTTCTTTCAATGTAACAGGATCGAAGCCAGTTTAGCAAGTTTGGGGGGCAAAAACGTTTTCAGGAGGAACATAGAAAAATTTCAAAAGTCTTGCAAGCGAGGTTGAAATGATTCTAACGGGGACAAAATTTATCTAGGGGGACCGACATTCAGGCCCCCTCCTCACCATTCGAGCCCGCTTTAGTGAGGTAGCATGCTCTAAAGATTATACGACGTTGACTGTATAAATCGGTAAAATTGGCAAAATTTGGCTGTAAATATGAGGAAGAGATAAACTTTTACCATCAAAGCGATTTCGATTGCCTCTGTAAAATAAAAATTATTATTATTTTAAGATTTTAAGAGAATTATTAATATATATAAATATATATAATATATAAATACATATACATATACATATAAATATGTATATATCGTTTTGCTTTTGAGGATATTAATAGTTGTATATGGTTCAGCTTAAATCGCTGGAATATTTCCTGTTGTCAAACTCGTTTCGCATTTTGCAAGCCGGTTTTGGAAGAATTTCTATAGACAACCTGGCAGACAGCTTAGCCAGGATTTCGAAACTGAAAAGCAAAAAATTAACTCTTGTCACACTCTGCAACAAAAAAGTGTCATATTTGTATTGGCCACTGTTTCAGGTGCGTACTGATTTTCTACGGGATTGCAAGTTAGTAGGTTTAGGCTTAGGCTTGAATCCAAAAAATTGCTATTTACAAGAAACAACATCAACTGTGAACTGCTGGCATCCACGATGTGAGGTTTTCAGAAACGTTTGTTTGAATTTAAGATCAAAGATTATGGAAATGTTGCAAACCCGTTCAAGGCAATGTTAATTTTAAATAAAAATGTAAATGTTCGAGTTGAACAGGGCCGTAAAAGAGGCATAGGCATATTCCTAAGCCTAAGCCTAAAGCATAAGCCTAAGCGTAAGAAAGAGGTTATGCTCAAGCCTAAGCTTAAGCAAAACATCAGTCTAAAGCTAAAGCTTACTTACTCTATTGCAGTCCCGCAGGAAAACGGTTCGCCCCTGATCTTTACTTGGACCGAAGTGGCTTACAACACTGTAATTCCAATGAGTTGATTAATCAACTCAGCTAGAGAGTTTGTTATTTCTGAGTTAATAACAATAAACATTAACTCACTCTGAGTTGAGTTGATTCCCGCTCTGAGTTCAGTTGACTCCGGGTAAGTCGAATAATTAAATCAGAGTGAGCTTTATTGACTCAGAATTCTGAGTTCTGAAAGTCCTAACTCAGACTCAGTGATTCAACTCGTTCTGAGTTAAAATTAACTCACTAGGATTTACAGTACGTTTAATTTCAAATTCTAAAACATTAATTTTATTTGATAAAAACAAATCAACAAATCCGCGACGAGGCCCAAAGATCACAGTTAAGTGTTTTCAACATTTCTAAAAATATTGCAGAGGTTTTGTACGCATTTTTTCGGCGTCGGCTGTTTTAAGTTTTTGATTATTTTTTACCGGAGGAATCGTTCGTAAAATTCAATTTTCGCAAATGTCCGCTTTCAATTACCGGTAAAGGTCTGTTGTGTTATAAATTTAAACGAACGTGCCAGGAAACTTCGAAAGTTCAGATTTAAAAAGGTCAACGTTTAACGCACATTTGATACAGGGCTAATGCATGGAACAGGGTCGTAACAGTAGAATAAACATAGATTTATCTATAAGCGTAAGCTTAAGCCTAAACAAAAAAGATAGTTGAAAGCTTAAGCTTATTCTATACCAGTCCGGCAGTAAACCGTTGCGCCCCGATGTGTACATGGGCCGAAACCTGGAAGTGACTGAAAAAACTGTGACTCAAGCGGAGACCTTTTAAATATAGTTTCATCTATTCCACATGTTTCATGAGATGCTCTGTACTCTGTGAAAATACTCTACTTAACATACTTTAGTTATATTTTACTACGTATTTTAAGCATAAGTGTACAAAATATTGAGTAAAATCTTTGCTTACCTAATGTAATTAAGTAAAACTACTGCTGTCATTTCTTGATTTTAAGTAAATGTAAAGCTAAGAATTTTGTGTTTGCTTAAAATTAAGTAAAACTTTGTAAATCACCATAGTAACTAAAACCGACACTTAATTTGGCAACAGTTTTTACTTAATTTTAAGTATTTCTTAGTATGTACACACTTTGTATACGAAGCAGTTTACATTTTGCATGAACAGTGCGAATCTGTTTCGCGTAAACGCATTTCATATTCTCTACAAAATGTAAGATTTCGCTTGGGCTCACTTGTTTATGATTAAGCCGTCATGGTAAACGTCTTCCACCCAAAACCTACTGGTTCTGATTAAATTCCGAGCTCTAGAATAGATTTCAGTTGAAAATGTATTTTATTTGACGTGAAAATGTTTTAAAAGCAAGCTAAATGCGTCGAATCTTGTTTAAAACACAATGAATTTCAATTAACCGGAAAAACGAGTTTAAACTGAATCGTTTATGCTCCGATTACGCATCACCCATCAAAAAGACGCTAGCAACGTTTCACGTACCATATCAAAAGATGCCAAAGGTACACACTTATACCTTTGCAAGGGCTTTAAGAGTAAAGGACCCCAGGCTGTTTTTTTTGCAAAAATTTATGTTTCATCTTTTCCTCAAAGTTTCCATCGTTCATAGCCAAAACCGGTAAAGACCCTGGGTGCGGCCGGTATATGTATATTTGAAAACAAAACCCTTCTTAAGGGGTAAATCTTATAATAGGGCTCTTCTCAGTAAAGCATTCGAAACGTTTTGAGGCTCGAAAAAAATTGCAACGGTTGCTCGTAAAAACCAGAAATATACTCTCTTTCAGGGGCGTAGCAACTGACGGAAACGGGGTTTCTGAAGCCGCTTCGATTTTCCAACGAAAGCTTTGTGTTAGGATTTAATGTTAATTATTGCATTTGGCTTTATCGTTCGTTTCGCTCGCGAAGTTTTTCACTAATGTGTATATACTGTCAGTAGATGAGCCCCGTCGTTGGACCTGCTGATACGCCGCTGCCCTTGAAACGTTCAAAGTGGGTGGAGGGCTGGGTTTGTTATCGTCCAAGTTCGCGATTATATCAAAACGATGGCTCCGGGGCACCAAAAACTGTTCATCGTACGGCATCTCCTATACAGTATAGTTTGAAATTGTGTAGCAATAATTTTCAAGTTCAAGTTTTTTGTGCTGAATAAAGTTTGTCGGGTCGATAAGATGTCCGCGAAATGGTTTTTTGTTGCGATTTCAAACTGTCAATGCTTGTCTCTGATTGGTGGAGTTGTGCAGTTGAGCTGGTAAACCTTTGCATTGCGTTTTATGTTGCAAATAATTGCTGATTGGTATAATGATTATGATTGTTGAATATTAAACAGCAAGGATATGTATCAGTCTGACATACGGAAGTAGAACATTGTTCTTTACCTGTCTGGTTCAGCTACAGCGGCGGATTCAGAAACTTCTAATGATGGGCAGGCTGACAAAAGTTATAATACGCAATTTTTACTGTATGGTGTATATGTGCCAATTTTCTACACGGAAGAAATTGTAATCACAAGTAATTTTCTAACGGAGACATAGGCACCCACCCATTCCCTTTGGATTCGCTAGTGTTTAGCTCGGTTATTTAAGACGTTACATTTCATTAGAAGTTCAATAAACAATTTCTTTGCCAAGCGGTTGTAAGTGAAATTACTACCAACATAAGCATCATGAATTCGACCACTGGTCCCATGTTACTTTACGGGGCGTTTAGGTTTCATGGTGGGTCTATAAAAAAGTAGGTTTAGATTCTAGATTACATATTTTTGCTTAGGTTTAGGCTTAGGTTTACGATTAGGCTTAAGTAGGAACACATTTTTGCGACGCTTGGGCTTCAAGCTTAGGAATACGCTTAATCTACTGTTACGCCACTAAAACTAACATTGGCCGCTACAGTTTGAATAGACATTATTCAATTCGACGTCTAAATAACTGTTATTGATATATAATACAAACCTTTTCAGTATTAACACCGCTCATGGCCATGCAGCCACCTACCATACCGACCATTCGGTGGCAAATACCAAAGAGGGTCCTCCACCCTAAAAGATTTTAAACAAAACAATTGAAAAATACTTTGAACATCGTAAACCCCCCCCAGAAATTTTGGGGCTTCGTCACCAAGCTCCGACACTGACCCCCGCTCTAACATTTTCAGGGTTACAACGCTGAACGTATTCGCAACAAGGTGCATTGCTGTACAATCATTAATATCATCTGCCAATATCACATTTCCGAATTTAATGCATAACGATAAACGAAAACTGAAAGTAATACTTCGTATTGTAAAATTAGGCGTCTTTGGAATTTCAAATTTTACTAATATTATAATAATAATAATAATTATAATGATAATAATAATTACATAGCTATAATTAAATTTAGACTATGAGCGTTTTAGATTATAGGAAATTTTTCAACTGTCATTTTACGTTATATTCATTCACGTTTCGCTGTGCTACAGTGTAGAAAAATTGAAAACATTAGATATATAAATAGGAAAGTGTGTTTAGTAATCGTTGTATTAAATTTCACTGTAAATGAGTGTACATTCAATGTGTTTCTCGCTCGCCACCAATTTTGGACTAAAGACTGATTGTTTCAGTTTTTGTAAGGTTTTTTGTCAGAAGACACTAATGCCATGCAAGCGCGTTGCCAGAGGGTTGTTAGGGCGGTTCATCATTGGTTGAAAAATTTGGAACGAGTGGGAAGTATGCAAAAAATTTTAGCACCGTTTGTAACTTTTGTGAAGTGAACCCGTCTGTTCGTCTCGAAATGGTACTGTTTCCTATATCATATTGAGCTCGACTTCTTGCGGAAGCGCTGCCCAAACCCCACAATTGAAAGACCGACCCTTTTGGTATCATCTTGGCAGCAAAAATTTTTCGCGGACCACGAAGTTATGGAGCTGTGATACATTTTATTTGGGAAATCCTCGGACCTGTTTGCGGGGTCATCTATCCTAACGCCGGCAGCGGATTCCACGTGAAAATGATTTTCTAAACTTTGAATTTTAAGCTAAGAAAGTATATAGATTTCGAACTTGTCAAACAATTTAAGTAATGTTTTCACAAAAATTACAGTTTTCAATGTTGCCATCAGGCAAAGAACGTCTTAAATTAAAAATTCATCATTTATTCATGTTATTTTAGATTTAAAATCTTATTACTGTATCGATCCGAATAAAGAGGGGGAAGGGTAATAAAAGGGGGTCCCCATTTTGAGTCCGAATCAATTAGAGTCCGTATCCCTAATTAGAGTCCGTAAGCGGATAGAGTCCCTAAACCCTAATTAGAGTCCATAAATGTCAATTAACCCTAATTGTAGCGCATAAATGACTCCATAATTTGAGTTCGAAACTTTAAAGCTTACTTAAATTTGGAAAGTACATTCCTAAAGTATAACCTTGGATTATCGCTCAAGTTATTGACACAAGACAAATAAGTGTTTAACTCAACCAATAATTGCAGTACCGGAAATATATCAGTAACGAAGGGCGACGTAGCGTGGGTTAAAAACAAATAACAGTCCGTAACCGAATAACAAGGGGGGTACCCTCTGGAGAGGCAAAATAATCAGTCCCCCTCTTACTCGGGTCACTACAGTATGTAAAATAGAGTACTATTTTCTAAATGATCAAAAACTTATTTTATTCATTTTAAAAGTGAAAATTTTTGCCACATATTGTTGTCGTTGTTAGCAGAAACGTTGTATCAATATATCCGAAAGCTTTCTAATTAAAAATGGTTGCAAAATGAACAATTTTAATAGTCTTGTTTGTGTTTAGGCTTTTCAATGAATATATTTTCAAAATATCTGGCTTTTGTCGCGTAGTCTGTACTGCAGGCCATTAAAACAGCACTCAATATGTCTGATAGCGGTATCATTAAACGCAATTTTAGCATTTTATTATGAACGAATCATATGGCTAATGAGAATCTTGTAATGATACATGGGCCCGCCCATGTAATGTTCAGGGGCGGAACGTTTTTTCCGTGAGACTGAAATAGAGCAAGCTTAAGTTTTATACTATTTTTTATTTGGCTTAGGCTTAGGAATATGCTTTACTACTGGCCCACGCGTGTTCTTTTATAATTGGCGTGATATACGGATTACTGAAAACGGATTTCTTCTGCAGATACGAAAACTAGCATAAAACTTATGTTTTTCTGTCTAGAGAATACTGTGAACAACTAAATAGAAACAATACACAGAATACATACACAGTGCACAGTGTTTAACAATTTTTAAGCGTAATCATTGAAAAATGTTGAAGGTACGTGCACCTAATTTGTGTCCCCACATATCCTTCCAAATTATCCACTCGAAGGCGAGTTACGGTTGAAAAAACCATGTTCTAAAGTGTAAACCAACACTGCTTTTTGTGCGCAATTCCATTTTACCAGCTAATATTATATTGGCTCTTTGACACTTTCCGCCCACATTTAAAGTTTCAGGCTTAGATTTCCGATTAGGAAAAAGTTTATGATTAGGCTTTAAGCTTTTGAAAGCTTTTTCCAAAACCGGAACCTACACTGCAAAAACTGGTGACTCAAATTGACTCTCTCTCTCCGAAATACGCTCTACTGGACTACACAAACTGAGTCAAATTCGAATCCGCCAGAGTTAACTTCGACTCACGACGCCGTATACTTGACTCTGGCGTGACCAATTTGTCTCAGTTTGTGTAATCCCGCAGAGCCTATTTCAAGAGAGAGCCGATTTGATTTACTTTTTTGTAGTGTAAGCCGAGTGGGGACTTGGGGAGTGTACAATAGCCATTGCAGTTTTGACAACACCAACTTTTGACATACCTGGAATTATACAATCCGGCTTTGTTTAGCATTAGTTTATCTCTCAGTCATAACAGACGACAGTTCCTAGGCTAACCTGTGTAGTAGTAACTGCTA
Organism: Enoplolaimus lenunculus; assembly: GCA_030248215.1. Lineage (NCBI taxonomy): Eukaryota > Metazoa > Nematoda > Enoplea > Enoplida > Thoracostomopsidae > Enoplolaimus > Enoplolaimus lenunculus. The sequence continues at coordinate 11,572 of JASANG010000864.1, read as the reverse complement.
TCACCATAAATTAATGCTTTAATCAATCTAAACCCAGGGTTAGTGCAACTTATTTGGCAAAAACCTTCAAACCAATTTGCCTAAATTAGGTAAATGCCAGACACCCCAAGCTATATTTTAGACCGCATTTTCAGATGACCAAGAACTCGTTAACAGCTGTTAACGACATTTGGTTCGAACCATTTGACAGCGTATGATTCAGCAGTTTTCGCCTGGTTTCCTGTATTTCTGTAAAGGTTTTGAAGGCGTAGAGTTGGCTCATTGGATTTTTGTATATTTTTTGCCAGATCAAGGCTGTTTCGGGGGTAGGAAAATTACATATATAACTGGAATATGCTCAAAATAGCATTTCTCATGCTTAGGAACATTATACGCAATAATTCCAATATTTCTGTATATACACATATATATTAGCCTGCCAGCTTTGCGCAATGCGCAAAAGTTATCAAAGCGCAAAAATTTCCTTGCAATTTTTTTGTAGAACAATCACATGTATTTTCTAACAAATTATTGTAAACAAAGTAATGCTGGAAAGTTGCCCAAAATACGTATGTGGGGCGTTCCAGCTTTAATATATAGATCTCTTTTATATATACATATTATATATTTCTGCGTATATATAGATATATATGTATATTTATATATATGATATATATATAGAAATTTTGGAACTTAAGTGTAATTTTATGGTGGCCAACAACAACACACTGATTTATGTCTCTAAGGTTTACTTTTTCTTTCATACTCTTTTCAAGAACACCATATTCCTTCGCTGTGGTCATTTCAGTGACCAAACTGAACCAGAGCAGCAACCTGTTTCAAAGTACCAGTTGGTAAATATACCCAAATATGTGAATATCATACATTTCTACATGCGTATATCTTGACAGCAAGCAAAATTTCCAAAATCAACATTGTTTAATATTCAAAAACTCATTTTGGCGACGGCTAATACATCGTCGTCACGATTTATCACGGCTTTAAGGCTAAGATTTGAGTTTGAAAAATGACCACCTGTTTAAATATTTCAATATTTTCAACCCTGACCCGTGGCCATAGAGGGCAGCGGGGAGGGGGGGAGGGGTTCACCCTCGTGGAAGATTTTTGCTCCTTCCTAAAAAGTTTTCAAACTTGCTTGTAAGTCATCGAAAACGCTTGTATGGACCTCTTGAAAAATGTTTGGACCCCCATCAAAGTGATCTGGCTAAGGGCTTGTTTCAACCCGAGAGAAATCTAGATGGTGTTGTTCCGTTGAGCAGGTTCGATTGTAGTGTGGAGGAATAGCAGAGTAAAAATGAGTTTATCATTTTGTGGTTTGATTTTGACCTTTGCGTTTGACTTATAGATTTTGTAAGCCTAAGCTAAAGTTTAAAATTTTGTAAAATTGCGAACCGAAAGCACTCAGCGTTGGCATAAGGAATATCTTGAAGTTTTACGGGGGCTGCTGGGTGTGAATTGTATTTCTAATCGCTATTTGTTTTCAACTTGCAACTTTCAATAATGCAGTTTTGCAATCTACTTATTTGTGTTTTTGTAGCAACTTTTGCATGTGTTATAAAGCTGTTCCAGCATGCAAATAAACGTTAGCATCTGACTATAATATTAAGTAACGGGCATATGGCATTCTTTAATAATAATAATTTGCAAAACTGATTGATTACCTGGAATTTGTTCTAAATGTTACCAAACTGCCTAATTGAAACTTTTAGGTGACTAAAACAATTCGTTAAGTTAACCGCTAGCTGGCATAAAGTCCCTGCCCCCACGCGCTCGTAGCCAGAGCGAGGACAGGAGCCAAAGGGAGCTCAACTCCCATGGAAACTTTGTGCCTTCCTCAGAAAAGTTTTAACCTTGTTTGCAAACGTGAAATCCTGGTAAGACCCTCCTAAAAATTAAGCTTCTAAGGTACAGCCGAACTTAGAAGTGAAAACTTTCGGACTCCTAAACAAAACTTGCCATTTTATTTTATATCCTGTAAAAGTACTCATTTTCTCGTCTCCGACGTTTCAAGACGTGACATTTGCCGTATCCATCCCTTTGTATACGCTCCTGCCGACAAGCGCCCCTAGCGAATTAGCAACCCATGAAACCCACATGGAACTGACAGTGTCTGGTACGATGTCACAAAACCTTTCAAGTTTCGGAGCACTAGCTATGTAATTGTCATTTTACTCCAGTATTATGACAACTCTATAGTTAGGTATCATGTGTGAGCTTATGGTCATTAGAATAGAGAGTTACCCACGGTCACCTTTGGAAGGTATAATTACAGCCCCGGTAAACCGCTAGCAGGCGGCTTTAAATGGTTTCTGTGTGAAGTTTGCCAGGTAGAGTTATGTCGGGCGGAAGCTAAAGCTGCTAATGTGTGGTCATTTCGAGCTTGATGAAGCTGAGATTGACTTGGACTACGTTGGTTTAGAAACAATGGGGTGTAAGCTTGTTGTTTGTGATTGCGTCAGACCCGAACGCAGGAATTGGTAGTAGAAATGTCGCTCAAGGAACCGAAGGGGTTGGTAAATTTACAGAAGGGTCAGAAAAAAATTTGCTGAAAGGGATTTAATTTTAAACTTCAAATGTATGAGGGCACATTAAACGCGAGATGTGGCTCTCTGTTCAATCGTCACGACTACTCATCACGTGTGCACTCAAATTTAGCATATTCGTTCCAGTAGCCAACTCGCCTTGCTAAAGGAGCTAAACAATTTTTCAGGAGAGGCATACAAGAGTTTTCGTTGACTTACAAGCAAGGTTGAAAATATTCCAGGGGCGGGGAGCAAAATTGTTTCTGCCCCCCCCCCCCCTTGGCTACATATTGGAACCTATTACTTTGTATACTTTAAGCTTTATATAGTATTGGCGTGGGGACATATATCTCGAATGCACCGTTTGGTAATAACGTAAACGCTGTATCTAAATATCACCTGTGAGTGCAGTGCTGCGTCCAGTTGAAAATGTTAGTTTTTGCACATCGCAGCTTTTGAATGTGTACCTAGAATTTTTACCTAAGAAACCTGTTTAATGAAAGTCAACCCGCCACTTACCTTGGTTCTTATTATTTTTTCCCTATTTTCGCACTGTCTGCGAGGGGGCACCGCCCTACTGGGGACATATTTGTCCCACCTGTCTGACCAAAAATTTTAAATACTGAGGAAGTTTACGTTAGGAAATATTTTTGGCGTATATATCCATCGAGTTGCCCCTCTTAGTGCCGGAGCAGACTAGCGTGGGGACCTCCAGAATTCCTGGGTGGGGGGGCCAATGTAACGATCAAAAAATGGCGTAGATGCCCTTTCATTGGGGGTGGAGGCCACCAAACGGGGGTATGGGTGGTGGCTGCTCCTGCCGTAGCCCCTCTGATAGTATTTTCTGGTTTCAGACATGCTTTTCAGTCGAACCAAATCAATGCCGTTTTCATTCTCGTATTTCGTTTAATCTTTCACAGCGTGTTACACGGCTATTATTTTTGAAAAATAAAGTTCCCGGCTTGCATGCGTAATAGTTAATATTTTAAATCTGAAAACAAACCCATAATTATAATGTTTTATAGAACGTTTCCTTTCTATAATTCCACAATATACCTCAACGTTTCTATCTTTGTATCTTGCTTTCGTTCTGAGCCCGCAACCAAGGGAGGGTCAGGGGCGGCTCAGCCCCCCCACAGTTGAAAATGGTTGACCCTCCTAGAAAACGTTTAACCATGCTTATATGTCACTGAAAACCCTTGTACGCCCCTCCTGAGAAGTTTTTATCCCCTCCAAGAGCAAAGTGAGTTCGCTACTGGCCTGTGTCGTTCTTATAAAGGTTTTCATGTTTTGAAAAACTATGATTTTTGGTCGTATTTTCTGGGTTTCGCGAGTAGAACAAGAAAATTATGGAGTTACATTTCAGGAAACGTTCCATAATGAGATGTTTAGCTAGGTTTTCAGGTCGAGTTTTGGTTTGCTTCGATGGGAAAAAATACTCTGAATGAACGGGTTCGAAACTAAGGTTCAGGTTTTTGAAACCATAACATTGTACCCAGTGCCGGAGCAGGCTATAGTGGGCCCCCTCGAAATTCCAGGGTGGGGACCCCTTGCGATGATTAAAATATTTTTCAAATTTTTGGTATAAAAGCTTGTTAGGGTGCATGCCTTCTATGGCGTGGCGCCCCGATATGGGGTATATGGGTTTTTGCTCCAGACTGATTGTATCATGATTTAACGCCAGAATTGCGTTTCGCTTCTCGCTCATTTCGCTTTCGAGACTTCCTCCGCTATTATATATTGTGTGCCTCCTAACGTGGACCTCTTGTTGTTACATCCGCGTTGCTAATTTGTAAACTTTATTTCTTTCATTTAGTGTTAAACGTATTTTGTAATCTGGGCCCATATTCTCAAATGCATATAGCACGCATCACCAGTTAGTAATAGGTTTTAAAACTAACAAACTGTTGTAACTGCAGATATCAAAGTTGCACACAAGGAGAGTAAATCGAATGTGAATAAATGTGCTGAATTTCAAACCTCACCATTTCCTGATTCGAAAGTTCCAACACCTATCACCAGCTGGTGCTACACACATTTGAGAATACAGACCCTGGTATGCAGCTAACGATCTCGGCATTCAATTCTATGAAGGCTGCAAAAGGGCGTGTTCCTATTTAACTCTCAGTAAATTATGTGTTTCGGGACAAATATTACCTGTATACCACTCCCGTCCAGTTATCGAACCTGCCTTATATCCGAGATTAGGTTTACTCGAATATATACTTGTTTAAAATGTGGACCATTTGCTTTCAACAGTCATATTCTCTTAGATTCAGTAGACTTTTATCAAGCGAATTAGTTCAAAATTGTACAAATTGATCAGCCGGGGCCAGTTTCCACTGCCACGCTGATTTGTAAACGCGTTTTACTGCTTCGAAAGTTACAATACTTATCGCTAGCAATAGGGTCTACATTGCAACGGCGCCCTCCGCGAAGGGGCACTGTGGCGTCGTGCCCTCCCAAATTTGGTGCTGGTGACCCGCAATTAGACTCAGTCAGACATTGTGATCAATATAATCAGGATTTAGTCGTTCTAAAAGTTAACAATCTTCAATTGCAATATTTAGGGCCCCTCAAATTATTCTGTGCTCCACAAATATAAATTTTCTGCCGACGCCTTTGCTACAAGTCAGTAAATTTCAAGCGTGTCACATAATCAGACGTTTTCATAACCAGTAAACGTTACAAAAATGTAGCACAAGAAATTGAATTAATAAACTCAAGGTCATAGCCGACCCCATCGCTCAAACTTGCTGGGAAAAGGTTAAACCATAAACGGCCTATCGGTCATAACTTCAATTTTAACCAATTATTAGGCAAAAGTGCGAAGTTTCCTACAACATTACCTTCCTATTAAGTCATTTTAATCGGAACCGCAACCTTCTAAAGTCTTGTGTACCGCGAGTATAAAATATCGACTAAAAATAAACACAGAAACGTGATATTTGAAAACTCTCAAGCCGAAAAGTAAGACTCGAAAAACGACAAAGAAAAAGAATATAGCCTTTAACCGGTAATATAAGACAAAACAAGCACCGTTTGAGAAAGAGAGAGAGCGGTCTTAGTGAGGAAACTATAGTTCAGGCCGACGTAAAGAACTGGGGCGGAACAGTATTTATAAGCTTATTCCTAAGCCTAAGCGTAAGAATGAGTTTATTCCTAAACATAAGCCTAAGCCTAAACCATGCAAAAATTAGTATAAAGCTTAAGCTTATTCTATTCTAGTTCTACACAAAAACGTTTCGCCCCTGATCTTTACATGGGCCATAGTTCAAGAAAAGAACCACACCGTTTAGTGGAAGATCGAATTTTAGCCTGTGTGATAGGTTAGCTTGGAAATATGGCGATCGAAGCTAACATAACATTATATTCGGGACCGGAGCCTGAAGGAGGCCAAGGGGACTCAGCACTTTACAAAAATTCAGCTCGTACCCCTGAAAAGTTTCATCTCCGTTTGCTGTTTCAGCCGTTGTAAAAACCAGGAGCCCTTTTCTGCGGGACTACAATAGATTCGGTTTAAGCTTTAGACTGATTTTTTACCTAAGCTTAGTTATAAGCTCATTCTTACGCTTAGGCGTAAACTTACTAATATGTTTATACTACTGTTACAGTCCTGTTCTATGCATTTCCACCGTTTCTAAGCTTGTTATTTCAACCGCATGTCCCTCCTGTATAATTGTTCTTGTCCCTCCCCCAGTATGTTGAGCTGGCTGTGGTGCTGAATGTATTTCCGGTTAATTGAAAAATAGCAATTTCTATCTCGAGTTCAATGCAACACAGGTGAGGTATTTGTGACGTTCGTATTGGGCAGTTGTAACCCTTAGATAATGGTAGGTCAGGTGAAAGCCTCTGAGATATGTTAGTATAACCGCAGTGTATACAAAAAGCAAACTGAGAAATTGAATTTAAAATACCACTTGAAAAATTAAAATTTTAAAAATTTTGACTTAATTTTTTGTTTGCAATTACATTTGCTGATTTTATATGACCATAAACAAAATAGTTATTGCTGGTCAAATTGTCAAACTATAACATAAGCTTGTGCTTAGCAAGTCTGATTTACCTTGCAAAAAACCAGAAAGTCCTCTCGGTTTAAGTATCCCACAAATCTAAGGCACCTGGGAGATTGTGTTTTTAATACCACCGGTCTGTCGTGTAGACCTCGGGTCTTGTACCAGCTTTGTCCAGCTTTGCTTATTTTTCATTTTCTCTAGCCCATTATTACTATGGCCCGTGTTACTTTAAGGGGCGTCCAGGTTTCTGGTGGGTCTACAAAAGAGTAGTTTTAGATTCTAGATTACATTTTTTGCCTAGGTTAAGGCTTAGGCTTAGGCTTAGGCTTAGGAATTCATTTTTGCAACGCTTAGGCTTAGGCTTGGGCTTAGGAATACGCTTACGCCCCTTAAAGTAACAATGGTCATTACTATTATTAATATGTGTTAAACTTTAAGTTTCAAAAATCGTAAAAAATATTTTGTACCTGAAATATATACTAAAATTGTAGGTATCTGTAATTATAAACCATTTTTTAATGTGATATGCTTGTATTAAGCTCTTTAAACAGAAACGTTTCGCTATAGTGGACACTGGACGGATATAGAACCTTAGCTTTCACGTCTAGAAATCTAGCTTAGCCGAGATATATATTTAGAAAATATAGCTCACGGTGTAGGTTTGCTTATATCAAAGCTTCGACAGCGATTTATAGGTTTCAAGGTTTGATTTTGTCGTGAAACGAAGCGTCGTATGTTGACTGCATGCTGTTTTTAGCCATTTAGCGTAGTGTTGAAACTGACCATTATAAGATAGATAATTGCGTGATATTAAGCAAATTATTTTAGAGGTGATTTGCAATGGCAAGAGAGTGGACAGTGCCGGAGCAGGCTGGGGTTGGCGTCCCAACCACAAGTCCAAGGTGGGGCCTCTAGAGATGATGAAAATATTTTTCAAATTGTGGATTTTTCAATTTGAAATACATATTCAAGTTTGATATTAACGGCAATTTTTTTGTTTTTAATCTTGTCAGGATGGGGTCTCCTCTTTGGTGATTAGGGCCTCTATTTGGGGTGGGGCCCCTCCAAATGGAAGTATAGGAGTGGCCGCTCCATTGACTCTCTCCGAAATGGGCTTTTCCTGCCTAAACAAACTGAGTCAAATTCAGGAAAAGCCTATTTCGGAGACAGTCAATTTGACTCACCATTTACTGCAGTGTAACCTGCTGGATTGTTGTTTAAAATCAATTACAAATGAATTCCAGATGACAAACCTGATTAGTTTATATTTGCGCACAAAAGGTGTTTATCTGTAATATGTACATCGGATTTATCTATGGTTAGGTTGCAATCTTACAATTACTGCCTTGCAAAATTTTGTTAAAGTTTCACGCAAAACTCGACGATACAATGCTGGTCCAAAAAGTATAGCACAGAAAACTGCTCAGTAAGAAGAACGTGGACGAAAATTTGGGGGCAAAGTTCTTTAATTCTCACGAGGTTTATACGTACGATTGTTTTACTATCGCCAATAAATGCTACACTTAAATTCCGATTACTGCCTTAAAATTGTTCTTTGTTGTGTCCATTACTGCATTCCAAACGCACAGGTTTCAGGCATCCATTGAGGCCGCAAAGCGGAACCTAAATGTAACATGAAATTTTAAGTTGTGACCAAAGGTCACACCGAACCACTAAAGTGGTCCCGGCTTATTCAACCAAACTTAAATAAGTCTGTTAGAATTCGTTGTGATTTCACAATAAGTTTCACAGAATGACCAGTTTATATATATGTACATATATTTATTTATATACATATATATATTTATCTATTTATATATATACGTAATTGATGGCTCTAAGAGTGAAACTTTTGTTCAATGGGGGCCTGGACTGCGAGTCTTTATAGGAAACATTTAAATGGAAAATGCAAACGAGGTTTCAAAGATGTTAAACAGGGGCGTAGCCAGAAGTTCAGTTCGGAAGGGTATGTATTAACTTAATGGACAAAAATGTTTTGATTTACAGAATTCATCCAGAAGGTTCCGAAACATTTTAAAATGTGGTTTTTATCTTTTCTAAAATTTTAAAATGCCCCGTTGTATACGCCCCCTGATGTTAAATTTGCTGGTATCCAAATTGTCTTACAGTTAGAGATTCACAAGTTATTAAGACTATGAAAGCCAATGGTACCCATTGCGGACAGAACTCTCAAATGATTAAGTTTCATACGAGTACACACAACGTGGACAGCAGCAACAACGACAGCAAAACAGTTGTCCATTTTATTTGCGCATTTGGTCACTCAATTGTCTTTAGAAACGGTGGTCACAAATGTTTTAGCTGCCGGCTGAATAAATATTTTCACAAAATGTTCATAGACAACAGCGCTAAAACAAAATGGCGTTTGAATTTTACGGTTTTGCCCCGTGCTCAATACTGCAGTGTATTAGCTCTGCAGTTATTTATACTACAACTATGGGCGTAAAACCAAGATTTTGCTTTCGGTGCGTATATTTTGTCGCTTATGCTTAAAGTTAATCTCAGCAGTTTTCTATTTTTCGACCGAAATCTGTAATAAATGTGAGTGGTTTCACCATTATGAGGCGACAATCTATTGTATTATCCAATGACGTATTTTGGCGGACATTGTTGACTTCGTTCACAATTAATTTTACTTACCAGTCAGCCGGCTTTGCGCAATGTGCAAAAGTTAGCGAATGTACAACAATCTGCACGCAAATTTTCTGTCCGCAGAACAATCACATTTCTGTCGTAAGAAAATATTGTTAAAGAAAGTAACGCTGGAAAGTTGCCCAAAATATGTATATGGGGAATTCCAGTTTTAGTTGTATAGATATACTATGCACTTTAAAGGGATTGGATTCTTTGGAGGAACGCGTGCTACAAAGAATCCATGAAAGTGGCGAACCGTGGTGATCCTTTACCGAAATGAAATCCTGGTTACGCCGCTGGGTACGGCCACGCATGTGTCCTGCTTACCTCTTAACTTTACAGGAGCCCTAGTTTTCGCCGAGCCTAGCCACAAGTCACGGAAGTAATTTAACTTTCTAAGTACACGTAAATCCTATGAGCCTTGCCAAGCAAGAAGTACTCGGTAAAGGCTAAAAATTATTGAAAGGCGTCTTACTAGCGTTTTTAGTATGACGCTTGCAAACCTTATCGGTCTTCCATGAACAGCCAGTTTTGTCCGAAACTGTTGAATTTTCAAGTATTAATAATACGAAAGTCTAAGCTTGTCACAGATCAAACTTGAAGGCTGCACAATACACAAGGTTAACAAGATAATCCTACACTGTATATGCGCCATATAAATTCATTCTTTATTGGTGAATAACGTACGTATATATGTAAGTCGGACGAACAAGAGATAAAATTATATTGAATATTACAACCGATAACAATAGTTAGAAAGGGACAAGCCTACTTATGTCTAACCTAATTTTCGATTATACAGCAAAAATTTGTTAAGATCTACATTGTCCAGCTCTTTTTTAAATTTAGAGGAGTTTGGTAAAGATGTAGTGTAATTTCTGAAAATTTCCACAGTTTCGAACTAAAGATTTAGAAATCAGCTGAAAACGAATGAACTATGCTCCACACGTTTACCGCGACATCTTTAATATATTAAACGCATGACGTGTTACTAGGTCAAGTTATTGAGTGAATTAAAATTTTGAATTTAAATTTCAAACTGAAATGTGAACTCTTCATCATTGTGGCATATATTGAACCGGAGTGTAAGGGCGCAGTTGACCGGGTTTGGTTTATTTTTTCTATAAGCAATGTTTATATATTTTGGTTTGAAAGGTATATAATTGCCAAGAGGTAACATTAGGCATGGAAATATCAGAAAACTTGAAAACGTTCAGCGGTAATGATTTGTTATGCAGTTTGTAATTAATTGCAAATATAATTCTCAATATATATTTTTATTACTTAGTTTTTTTGTCAGTGGATCTAAAAAATTTTGTTGTATTTGAAAATGAAATTCAATTATACAATATGCGTTTGTTATCTCCTCATATTAATTACTAAACCTTGCCGGATGTTCCTTCAACCAACTTTAATACTGAATTATCGACCCATGTAAACATCACAGGCGGAACGTTTTTCTGTGGGGCATGAATAGAATAAGCTTAAGCTTTAGACTAATTCTTTTGCTTGGCTTAGGCTTACGCTTATGCTTAGGGATAAACCCATTCTTACACTTAGGCTTAGGAATATGCTGATTCTTACGCTTAGACTTAAGCTTAGGTTTAAGCTTAGACTTAGGAAAATGCTTATAATACTGTTCCACCCCTGTTCTTTACACTGGCCGAATTTATTTACGAAAACGTTAATTTCAGTGAAAAACTTTTAATTTCACAGTCTATTGCTTTTATAGAGTATATGGGACGAGTTAAAAGTTGCATTTAAAATTAGTTTTAGTTTGAATATTGCGAACGCAAAAAATTTTTTGCAAATCTTTTGAAAAATGTTAACTTGACTCATAAATTACAATACGAACGAGACCCTGATTAGATGTATAAGCGGCCTTGGTCGCTTTGTAATCTATTCGTTATTAAGCTTGTTTTATAATCTGTATTATAATTTCATGTTAATGAATTGAATTGAATAGTTATGAAACATATACCAGACACTTTAGTTAGTGCTCTATTAGTACAGTTGGAACCGAATTGTATGTAACATAGCAACTTGGTTCCGAAACCGTTATATCGCATATGAATACCGGCGAATGCTGAGTTTGGTATGAGCCGTCCAGTTGAATTCAATCTTACAAATATCCGCATTAGTAGTTAACTTTTACCACGTGAATTTCCAAGGTAAATTTAAAAAATTTTCAAAAATCCAAACTCAACTTACCTTAAATTTTGCAGTACCACTGAAAAATTTTGAATCTGACGCAGTTGTTCAATTAGTGTGACTGCATTTATATTATTAAAACTGGAACGCTTCACATACATAATTTGGAAAACTCGAATTTTTTAAAAACTCAAATTTAGGCGTGGAATCATCACGGGAGGTCTTGGA